>JXCR01147003.1:24243-47184 GCA_002079205.1 Phalaenopsis hybrid cultivar | reverse complement strand
GTCATTTTAATTTCATACATAAAATATCTTCATTCTCTAGCAATAATTATAACTAATTCGAGAGACTAAAATTAATTCTAACATGTACGTTGCGGCCTCCATAAGTGCGGGTAGTTATCTCACTTATCTAATATTTTTTGGAAGGTAATTGCAACATAAACAAGAGAATAAAGTAGCATACTTATCTACAACATCAATAAACTATTATGAAATTAAACATTGATTAATTTGTGCTTTTGAAAAAGGCTAATTATTGACAACTTTTTTTCATTTTAATTTTAAACACAGAATATGGTTATTCTCTAGCAATATTATAAATTAATTAGGAGAGAAACTATTTGAGATTAATTCTAATCTGTACATCTTGGACTCCATAAGTGAGGATAGTTATTTCACTTGTCTAATATTTTTCGAAAGGTAATTACATACATTTTTACAAATATAATATATTATATTAATAGTATGATCTCTGTACAAAGCCTAAAAAAAGATGAGCATACAGGATGACTGTCAGAACTCCAACTGAGGTCATGCATATGCACATGCGTACGGGTCCGAGGTCGTGCTTCCCTTGGAAGTGCAGTTATCTTCTCTCAGAATTGCAGTTGTCAACAATATCACAACAAAGGAAAATGCTAGGCTCTAAATGGAAGAATTAGAAGCCCTCGAAGAAGAACGTCTGTCAGCACAACAGAATTTGGAACTCTACCAAGCCAGAATAATACAGGCCCACGATAAACTGGTCTGCCCAAGAACTTTCAAAGTTGGTGATTTAGTCCTGGTTCTAAGAAGATCTATTCTTGCACACCGTAAGATAGAGAAAAATTTTGAGCCAACTTTGGAAGAACCGTACGTGGTCGAGANAGATCTATTCTTGCACACCGTAAGATAGAGAAAAATTTTGAGCCAACTTTGGAAGAACCGTACGTGGTCGAGCNGTTGAATTGACTCTGTACTATGAAGAGGTAATAACTTCAATGGATGAGATCAAAGATCCCCTAAATTTGGAATTCTAATGCTGGTGTCAAATAGGTGTGGCAATCGCTGCATCCCCACTTGGACAGAACCAGTCCAGCACTTGAGGGGCCAGTTGCTTTCAGCCTAGTGCTTTTCGCCAATGAGAGTGGGGCCCTCCCAAGTTATCCTAGTACCATTATTTTATTTGCGGTGTTTAAGTTTGCAATTTTTGTTGTGTTTTTGTTCGGGATAACTGTCAACGTCTCAGTTTTCCTATCTAGAGATGTATCCAAGGATTGAGTGGTGTTTCAGTTTATCTTGCTACTGAGGAAGTGATAGTGGTGCCCTGACTATTTTTCACTACAAAAGTGGTGATTATTCTTTGTCATACACTCCTCCATCACTCGCCCTTGCTACAGTTACAACAAACAACATCCCTTGCCTATGTTCTTGTAGTTTCTCACCTCGAGCCACTTTTCCTCACTACTATTACCCAGGACAACCATATTTTTGTTGTCACGTAGTTCATCGCATCCTTTGTCAATGTCAACATCATTCTTCCTTGTTATCACTACATATAAAAGTAGTTATTTATTGTTTTCCTCACTGTCCAACCATCTATCTCGATGTCATCGTCGAGGACAGCAATCACATTTATTGTTCCTGTAGTTTCACACTTCCCCCTCACTACTACCAACACCCCTTTGTTGTTGCCACTCCTTTCAGCCGATTAATCTCCCTTTGCTACCATTGTGGGGGTCCAAATCCTCGCCAATGTCACCACCACTCCATGATCAACCATAGTTTAAGTTTTTGGTGTCATTCGTTGTCATTTTAATTTTTTATTTTGTTGGGTTGTAATTTCCCATGTAATTTCCGTAATAACATTTGTTTTTCCCATTATTATTGGTTAACACTGGTAAAACAACAATTATAATATGTGTGTGTGGATGAAATAACTTAATCACTTTTTACCAAACTATTGAATACAATTTTCCGTAGGCATCACCAAGATTTTACTTACATAACTTTTATGAGATTAATAACTAGAAAAAAAATTAATATATNGTTGAATTGACTCTGTACTATGAAGAGGTAATAACTTCAATGGATGAGATCAAAGATCCCCTAAATTTGGAAGTCTAATGCTGGTGTCAAATAGGTGTGGCAATCGCTGCATCCCCAGTTGGACAGAACCGATCAAGCACTTGAGGGGCCAGTTGCTTTCAACCTAGTGCTTTTCGCCAATGAGGGTGGGGCCCTCCCAAGTTATCCTAGTACCATTATTTTATTTGCGGTGTTTAAGTTTGCAATTTTTGTTGTGTGTTTGTTCGGGAAAACTGTCAACGTCTCAGTTTTCCTATCAAGAGATGTATCCAAGGGTTGAGTGGTGCTTCAAATTATCTTGTTACTGAGGAAGTGATAATGGTGCTCTAGTTGTTTTTCACTACAAAAATGGTGGTTATCCTTCCCCATACCCTCCACCGTCACTCGCTCTTGCTACAGTCACAACAAACAACATCCCTTGCCTATATTCTCGTAGTTTCTCACCTCGAGCCACTTGTCCTCACTACTACTACCCAGGACAACCATCTTTTTATTGTCATGTAGTTCATCACATCCTTTGTCAATGTCATCATCATTCTTCCTTGTTATCACTACATATAAAAGTAGTTATTTGTTGTTTTCCCCACTGTCCAACCATCCATCTCGATGTCATCGTCGAGGACAACAATCACATTTAGTGTTCTTGTAGTTTCACACTTCCCCCTCACTACTACCAACACCCCTTTGTTGTTACCACTCCTTTCAGCCGATCTCCCTTTGCTACCATTGTGGGGGTCCAAATCCTCGCCAATGTCACCACCACTCCATGATCAACCATAGTTTAAGTTTTTGGTGTCATTCGTTGTCATTTTAATTTTTTATTTTGTTGGGTTGTAATTTCCCATGTAATTTCAGTAATAACATTTGTTTTTCCCATTTTTATTGGTTAACACTGGTAAAACAACAATTATAATATGTGTGTGTGGTTGAAATAACTTAATCACTTTTTACCAAACTATTGAATACAATTTTCCGTAGGCATCACCAAGATTTACTTACATAACTTTTATGAGATTAATAACTAGAAAAAAATTAATATAAAATAAAATACATGATAATTCTTGGTAGCTTTTTATTGTTTTATTTTAAACATAAAATATCTTTTTTTCTCTAGCAATGATTATGACTAATTACGAGAGATCAGCTAGCTGAAATTAATGCTATCATGTACATTGTTTCCTCCTTAAGGGAGCGTAGTTATTTTACTCATCTAACATGTTTTGGAAGGTAATGCAACAAAGCATGAAAATAAAGTAGCATATTTATCTAAAATATAAAATATTTGTTATGAAATTAAACATTGATTAATTTGTTCTTTTGAATACAGCTAATTCTTGATAACTTGTAGTCATTTTAATTTCATACATAAAATATCTTCANACTACATGGGAGAAGATGAAGGAGATGTAGAGTAATTATAAACCCCCTACACTACCAATGAAACATGTTCTTCAGATTACATCACCTGCAAAAGGAAGTTATTAATGGAAGAATCCACAGTAGAATTTGAGTAGTTTGAATTGAAATATGAGCTAATAAAACCTGATGAGCACACGATAGTCAGATACTTCAGAGTCCTAAAGTNAATTTTAAACACAAAATATGGTTATTCTCTAGCAATATTATAAATTAATTAGGAGAGATCAACTATTTGAGAATAATTCTAATCTGTACATCTTGGACTCCATAAGTGAGGATAGTTATTTCACTTGTCTAATATTTTTCGAAAGGTAATTACATACATTTTTACGAATATAATATATTATATTTAATAGTGTGATCGAATTCATGTTTTCGTCCGTACAAAGCCTACAAAAAGACGAGCAAATATTAAGTGTAGAATCTGTACATGCAAATTTTATTATATGTTTTATTGTATTGGTTATAATCTATATCAATATAATCAGTACAACTAAAAATACAATAAATTATGTATATGCGCACCTAATAATTTATCCTCACTCCCACTGATTCTTCCAATTCTATATAAACTGTTAGCAGGATACTGTCCAACTTGCAACAGGATCAGTCATCACCATCTCCGACACATAGGTAGAGAGGAAGAGAGATTTCATGGCCAAGACCGTCCCTCTCTGCTTCGCTTCCATCCAAACCTGCTCCTCCCACTACCGCAGCACTCACACTGTCATCTCCGACCTTAACGGAACTCTCCTCCGCTCACCCTCCTCCTTCCCTTACTTCGCCCTCGCCGCATTCGAAACCGGCGGCCCTCTTCGCCTTTTTTTCCTCCTCCTCCTCTACCCGCTCGCCCTTTTCCTCCACCACTTCGTCTCCGAATCCGCCAGCATCAAAGTTCTCATCTTTGCTTCCCTCGCCGGAGCAAAATTCTCAACCATCGGGTCTGTAGCACGTGCCGTTCTGCCGAAGTTCTATGCGGAGGATTTGCATCCGGAGACATGGCGGGTGTTGTCGGCGTGCGGTCGGCGGTTCGTGGTGACGGAGAGTCCGGCGGTGATGGTGGGGCCGTTTTTGAAAGAATATTTGGGGGCTGAGGAGGTGGTGGGGACGGAGCTTGGTGTTTACAGAGGAAGGGTTACAGGGTTGGTGCGCGGCAGTGGAGTGCTCGTCGGAGAGAGGAAGGCTGAAGCGTTGAAAAGGGTATTTGGTGGTGAATTGTTGCCCAAGACAATTGGGATTGGTCATCGGAATTCGGATCGCGATTTCATGAATCTCTGCAAGGCTAGCATTACATTAATAGTTCAAATTTAACAAATAGTTGCACATATCCCAAATGGCTTTCATTTATCTCTTAAAAATATTATAAAATTCCTTAGAAAAAAAAAAGTTGAAGACAATTAAAACCATTTTTTAACCAATACGAACTCTTTGCTAAAATCTTAATTATATGCTTATGAATTTACTAATGGTCATTATTTAACGAAACAGGAATCCTACATGGTGCCACCCAACCCAGAGCTCCCTGCAGTGTGCTCAGCTCACCTCCCCAAACCCATCATCTTCCATGACAGCCGCGTTGTCCAAAAACCAACCCCTCTCCTATCCCTCCTCACCGTCCTCTACCTCCCCTTCGCCTTTTGCATCTCCATTCTCCGCATCGCCGCCGGCGGTCTCCTCCCCATCCACCTCTCCCTCCTAGCCCTTCGTTCCCTCGGTGTACGCATAATCATCCAAGGCACACCTCCACCTCCTCCCTCCACCTCCTCCAACAGCGTACTCTTCGTCCTCTCCCACCGCACTCTCCTTGACCCAGTCTTCCTCTCCTTCTCTCTCCGTCGCCCCATCACCGCCCTCACCTACTCCCTCTCCCGCCTCTCTGAACTCATCTCCCCAATTAAAACCGTTCGTCTCACCCGTGACCGTGCCACCGACGCCGCTGTCATCAAAAGACTCCTAACCCTCGGCGACCTCGCCATATGCCCTGAAGGAACCACTTGTCGTGAGCCATTTTTGCTGAGGTTCTCTGCTCTGTTTGCTGAATTGACCGACGAAATCGTGCCGGTAGCCATGAAGGCTAGGATGAGCATGTTCTACGGAACGACGGCGAGAGGATGGAAAGGATTGGATTCCTTTTACTTTTTCATGAATCCAAAACCAGTTTATGAAGTGAGTTTTTTGAGCAAGTTGGGGAAAGAGCATACATGTGGAGGAGGGAGGAGTAGTTATGAAGTGGCTAATTATGTGCAGAAAATGATTGCGGAGAGATTGTCATTTGAATGTACGAGTTTAACGAGGAAGGATAAATACGAGGTTTTCGCGGGAGTGATGGAGCAGTGATGGAGAAGAAGAAGGGGAGGATGGTCGGAGGAGGAGGAGGAAAGTGTGGTGTTAAGAACATGTTTTTAAATTTTGTTCCTTTTGGTAGAAGGTTCTCACTCTAATTAACGAAAAATATTTAAATACGTCATACGTATGTCGAACTGCGTGTGTATGACAATTATTTGAGGGCATTGAAGGGTTATCTCACTGTTATTGGGGTTAATAACCCAAATAATCTCATAAAACCCTCGAATGACAGGAAAAAAGATAAGCGTCAAACCGTGAAATGTATTGGTAGGTTATTGGGAAGATATTGAGATGTTATTAACATCTCAATAACCCCAAATAGCTTAGTTATTGCGAGGTTATTAAATGGCATACACACGCAGAATTGTATGTGTGTGACGTACGTAAATAACGCTCCATAAGTTGAGTGAGAAAACAAATATGTATCATATCGTTATCCAGATAAGAATGGTGTTTAGACTCTTGTTGGTTTGCTTTATTTGGGAGAATGATTTGAGATTTATGAAATTAATGGAATAAAAATTGGGTTTTATGTTTTTTTTTTTTTTTTGGAATGTTTTTCATTACAATAAGGTTTTGTGTGTTTTAGTTTTTATAGAAACGCCTGAACTTTTTTCAATAAAATAAAAGAAAAAAAACACTATCAATTCCTGATTTACAATTCGATCTGCTGTATATTCGTACGTAGCATTCCGATTGTTTTAATGAAACTTTACATGTTTCCATTACTATTTTGCCGACGATAAAGCTTAAAATGCACCGTTGATTAAAGAAGCCTACACCTTGCAACGATATATATATATATATAATACGTTGAATATTTTATATTTGATAGGTCCTCAAAAAATTATTCATTTAAAAAGATTTGGAATAATAAATATTTTAGATTGAAATTCAAGATAATTCAAGGCCCCAAATCTTATATGTTTACAGTCAAATTGATTGTCCCGACAAGGCAAGTGTATTGAAGCCAAAATTGGTTCGGCCGAGTCTGATCAAGCCCAGATCAGATCGTTTAAATACAATTGGATATTTAGGATGGGTAATTGAATGGAGTGATCAAGATTCTTGTGTACTTATAGAGGATGTCACCCACAAAATCTATAAATAGACTCACTATCTTCAAAAAGGGAGACATGAACTAGAAGAGAAATTTGAAGGAGCTCTAAGCCCTATTGGGTTCCTTAGCTCCACCATCGTCGGACTGTCACCGTCGAACCACCTTTATTATGAAAGATGAACCATGTGGAATTACTTTAACCGTTAGTATTGACAATATCACAATGTATTATAAACACTTGGTTGTAACCGCAGGCCCCTCAAAAAAAAAAAAAAAAAAAGCATACAAATAACCCATAATTAAATAAATGGGCATGCTTGGACCGATTCGTAGCTACTGAATTTCTGAGGAATCATATGTTTTGGGGCTTGCCATCAGGCCCATTCCATATCTCAGACAAACTTGCTAGATTGGCCCGTTGGATTGATGTAGCGGATTGAAGTGTTGGCCATCACATTTCTAGGAGTAGAGATGCTCGTCGAACTCACCTGCAGAGGTCGATCGGGTCAACGATCATCAGGATTGGAAAATAGCCAGAGTAAAAATCGGAGTTAAAGGGATTGATATATGCTTCATTATCATTTATGACTTGCTTGACATCTGTGATTATTAGGTGTGAAGTCCATACATTCAGATTTCATTGTATTTTGATTGTATTGATTGTATCAATACAATAAAAAATAAAATAAAATCTGCATCTTCCGTACATATTTTATTCGTAACTATTAATTTTTTTCAAAGCATACTGAGAAGACACCTACTGGATCGCGACGTATTCACTCCGCTCCTGCTAAAAACTCGTCACATCATCCTTTTCGCACCAAGCACGAGTCCCAGATTTATTACATTCAACATTCCACTCGATTTAATAAATACGAGATCTATTGATGAAATCTACCAACTACAAATTTATCATATTCACGGCTTTATTTTGTCCAAATTCACAGTGTGTCATGATTTTGGTTAAATTCTAAATTATATCGTGCTCTAAATCTATTGCGAGACAAGCTCCTAATGTTATCAATTTGTCTTATAATTTGTGAAACTCATCTTGCTTCCTTGATATCGCCACCCTCGTGCTAAAGGAACTATTTGGCAGCAAGGAGGACTTGGGTGAGTATGATTTAGAATCATAAATCAATCAAATCCACTCTATCCACTAATTTAATAAATCTGATGATAAATCTTATTTAAAGACAATACGATACACCCCCCCTAAGGTTTAACACAAAAATTAAACATATGTCCCCATTGTTTCAATATGGCAAGGAAACCTGCTAAACACGAGTACTTATGCATGTTGCTCCAACTTGAAACTTGCTAATGGTCATGAATGAAGTACTTAGAATCAGAATAATGAAAACCATAAATTATGACTGCATCCAAAGATGATTAAGTGAGAACTCCTGTTCTAAAGGCAAAGGAATAATGCTATGGTGGTTCCATTTGAATTCTCATTTGAAGAGATAAGTATGAATAAAAATGCATACAATTATTCTGTTCACTTTCATAGCCAGCATGTTCACATGCAACACCCCTACACGAGTGGATAGAAGGAAAAAGTGAAGTTCCAAAATGTTTCATCATTACATAAAAAAAATCTAGTTATTTAAGACCTGAAAGCATGGAAAATATAAATATACAAATAAAATATTAGATATATAAATGCATAAGAAATTTGTGATATGTACGTAAATTTCATTTTTCATATGAAAAACCTACATACCACACAATGCCTTTGTATTTATATATCTAATATCTAAATTTTAATTTTTAATTTATACCGCTTATATTTTAAAAGATGCGATTCTCTTTTTTAAAAATGGAAAGATTTGTATTATTGATACATCATCAATAGTTTTTGTCATTTGCCATGAATCTCAAGGCGGTTAACACGAATCTTGGAGCTTACACAACTCCCAGCTCTTGTCTTTGTGGTCTACGAATGTTATTGCAGATTATTATTATACTCTACATGACTCACGACTCACACAACCCCCAAATTTGGTCGTTGTAGCCTACAGACATTATCATAGCTTATCTTTGCAACCCGCACGACCGACCACAACCTATGTGTTCCACAACTTATGAAACTCCCCTTCAACCTCTATGCCTACAAACATTATTGCAACTCCCAAATTCAGCATTTATGACTTTCAAACGTTATCACAACTCACCACTACGACTTACATGATCAACCACTGTCATTACAATCTTTTGTTGTGTCCTTTCTGGCCAACATACGCTCCTGAAGCTACCACCTACGACTTATGCGGCCAACTACTACCCCAATTTTTAAATACGACCTGTACAACAAGTTAGCTCTATGACGACATTCTATACATTCACGATAGAATACTGTCTCAATATAAATCGACTATAACCTTTGCAGCTTGTTACAACTTTCGTCGTTGAAATACTTTGTACATCAACTTTGTAATTCCATCTTTCTTAATTCAATAGGATAGTTGGTCTATATACTTACAATTATATAGTATATTATTTAAAATGGTCTAAGTCTCATGATTTTTTTTTTTAACTTCTATGACTTTTCATTTAATAATCGTGATGTCTCCTCCCACTATTTTTTTTTTATATGTGTGTATATTAGATCTCATACTATGTTGAGATGCTAACTTACTCTACTGCCACAGACACTCCGACACACAACTTTGATAAATATGAAAAATTAAAGTTTAGATGTTAGATATATATAAATGCATTG
Source organism: Phalaenopsis hybrid cultivar (assembly GCA_002079205.1). Lineage (NCBI taxonomy): Eukaryota > Viridiplantae > Streptophyta > Magnoliopsida > Asparagales > Orchidaceae > Phalaenopsis > Phalaenopsis hybrid cultivar. Next base: position 37,570 of record JXCR01147003.1, on the reverse strand, counting down.
GAGTTGTGAGTCATGAATGTAAATGCCCCCTTTTCATTTATAAAGCGCACAATTCCCATACAAATACATCTCTCGCCTAAATTTTCTTATTTACACCCATAACGAGAAATTACAATTTTATCACCTTTTAATATTAAACATTATACATATATAAATATGAAAATTTAAGTTTGGGATAAGTAAACACTAAATACATAAGAACAGTATTCTAAGTTGTAAAATTAACTTAACGGGCACTGTCGTTATCTACCGCAACTAGAGCTGTCAAAACAGTTCGTTGTTCACGAACAACTCCTGTTCGGCTCGTTAAAAAGCTCGTCTTCAGCTCGTTTGTTAAGTTAACGAGCTGAACACGAACAATACGAACAAATATTTGTTCATTCGTGTTCGACTCGTTTAGGCTCAAAATATTACTAATTGTTGAGAAAATAGGGCGAAGAAAAACAACAATCGATACAAATCCAGAAGAACACAAATATTTAATGAGGTTCGGCAAAGATGCCTACGTCCTCGGGAGCAGAGCGGCGAGTTCCTTTCACTATTCAGAAAAGATGTTTCAAAATAGAGGATACCTCTTGGGGTTACTAACATGCTTATTTATAACCCCAGGAGTAAACCCTATGCACAATATGTAATTACAGCATTACCCATGTACCATACTGCGGGGCTTTGCCCCTGCACCCCAACCCACTTAACTTCCCAATTTGAACAGATTCTTCTGTTCCGCTTCGATTCTGNGAAATCGTAATGTCTCCTCCCACTACTTTTTTATATTTGTGTATATGTTAGATCTCATACTATGCTGAGATGTTAACTTATTACTCTATTGCCACAGACACTCCGACACACAACTTTGATAAATATGAAAAATTAAAATTTAAACGTTACATGTATATAAATGCATTGGAGTTGTGAGTCATTAATGTAAATGCCCCTTTCTCATTTATAAAGCGCACAATTCCCATACAAATACATCTCTCGCCTAAATTTTCCTATTTACACCCATAACGAGAAATTACAATATTATCACTTTTTAATATTGAACATTATACATATATAAATATGAAAATTTATGTTTGGGATAAGTAAACACTAAATACATAAGAACAATGTGCTAAGTTGTAAAATTGACTTAACGGGCGCTGTCGTTATCTGCCGCAACTAGAGCTGTCTAAACGGTTCGTTGTTCGCGAACAGCTCGTCTTCGGCTCGTTCTCTAAGTTAACGATCTGAACACGAACAATACGAATAAATATTTGTTCGTTCGTATTCGACTCGTTTTAGCTCGAAATATTACTAATCCTTTATATATATAAAGAAGAAAAAATTAAAAAAAATTTAATTGACTACAAGGCTATAAAAATTTATAACCAATTAAAAATATTAATTAAGAAGATAAAATACAAATTATTATATTAGATTTAAATGATATTTTAAATTTTAACTGAATACTTGACATCTTATAACTATTTGGTTAGGATTGTTTAAATAAATTTTTTTGTTGGTGATCTGCTTATGTTCTGCTGCTAAGCAAACCAAAAGCACTTCTTTTTAGCTAGAAATATAAAGAGCCGAATAGGAGCTGTGGTCGTTTACCCCCTTAAGCCGAAACGCAACGGGTTATCCCCGATCTTCATTCCCTTTCGTTGAAGCTGCCGCCTCTGACCTGAAAAATCGCAGCTTTGGCCAATGACTAACGAGATCCAGCTCCAATCCTCCCCCACCTCCAGAGCTTCCGCCACCGCCATGCAGGAAAACCTCCACGATTCAATTCTCCCTAAACAGAGCACCGAAACCAACAAGCCCCACAAAGCTTCCAACAAACTCGCTTTACTCCCACTAGTCTTCCTCATTTACTTCGAAGTCTCCGGCGGCCCTTACGGCTCCGAACAAACAGTCCAAGGCGGCGGCCCCCTCCTTGCTATCCTCGGATTCCTCCTCTTCCCGTTCGTTTGGAGCATTCCAGAAGCCCTAATCACTGCTGAACTCGCTACCGCTCTTCCCGGAAACGGTGGTTTCGTTCTCTGGGCCGACCGAGCATTCGGATCCTTTGCCGGCTCTCTTATGGGCTCATGGAAATTCCTCTCCGGCGCCATCAACTCTGCTGCTTACCCCGCCCTCTGCGCCGACTACATAGCTCGCGCCGTCCCCTCCATCTCCTCCGGAGCACCTCGCGTTTCCACGGTTACGTCCACAACCGTTCTCCTCTCATTTCTCAATTACACGGGACTCTCCGTTGTTGGGTATACAGCCATGGCACTCTGTGCTGTTTCGCTTCTCCCCTTTTTTGTCATGGCGGCGGCGGCGTTGCCGAAACTCAGGCCGCGGAGATGGGGGAAGATAGCAAAAGATAAGAATTGGAAGCTGTTTTTTAACACGCTGTTTTGGAATCTGAATTTTTGGGATAATGCGAGCACGCTGGCTGGTGAGGTGGATAAGCCGCAGAGGACATTCCCGAGGGCACTTCTGGCGGCTGGGTTGCTAACTTCGGTGGCTTATCTCATGCCGCTGCTCGCCGGAACAGGGGCGCTTGATGTAGCATACTCGGAATGGGACAGTGGGTTTTACGCCGACGTTGCAGGTTTGTTCAGTTCCGTTGCTTGGTGTAGTTCCGGCGAGGTGGGGTGGCTGTCGTTGACTTGATTGTAGTTGCGGCTCCACTTGGCGCATTTTAGGCTGTGGTTGAGTCGGCGGTGGGGTAAGAGGCGGTTAATTAAAAATTGCTTTTTTTGTGAGATTTATTGCTTTTGAATTATCATGAGAGGTCCATATTTAGTGAATGAACGGCTAAGATTTGATGGGATCTTGATCTACGTTTATGATTCTATGCCGCGTTGTTCAATTTACTAATCTAAGTTTTTGGAGCAAAGCATTGCATAAATTATAACTTTTGGTGGAAGGGTTTGTTAGTGTTTAGTGATTAGTGCTTTGTGCTTGGTGCTTAGTGATTGGAGATTAGAGGATAATCCTGTTTCTCTAAGCTCACTTAATCGAGCATACTTTATGGCTTGCTATTTAAAAAGGAAAAAGTAAAGCTAAATTATTTAATTTTTTACTAGTGAATATGTTAAACTTTTCTAAAGTTGCTTTTTCTACTGCAGATGAGTAATCAACTGATTAATGACAAATTTCACACTTGAAATGAGTGAAAACATGATTATCATTTTCTAAAACATATTTTTTATTTACATGCAACCACAAAGATGTAATAAAATTAATGTAAAAGCAGTATAATAAGAAAGAGATAAGCAAAAGGTAACATAAAAGGCTTGCAAATTAAAGTTAACTTACGAGTAGGATGCAATTGAAATGAATTGAGGATGATGAATCATAAAGCAATTCCTTTTAGTTCAAGATGGTTATGACGACCATGTATTAATAATTACTGTTGGTTTTACTTATAAGGCAGTTTGTGGAACATTTGAGTGCCCCGAAGTTTTTGAGATTAGTTATTTCGGCTGTATTTTATGATCTCGGTGGATTTTTGAAATTTGCACATGTGTTGATGCAGTCACATCATGTAGATTTGTGTGCTGGGATTTAAATTTAAATGTTGAATTATTTTGTTATGATTTTGGCATTTAAGTTAAACTTGAATTGGCCTAATATTATGCCAAACTAATGTACTAGCATAGGTTATGAGAGTTCTATATAGTGTTGTTTTGATGTATGCAAATTATTTACTTTTGCTTAAATAAAACTTTTCTTTCTAGTTTTGGTCTTGTGAGTACAGCTTAAATGTATGATTCTTTAGAGTGTGTTACAAATGCAACTGCTTAGTAGAAAGTTGCATATACATGTAGAGGGAGGAAGATAGTAAAATCGATTCTTATGATGACATTCATGATTTTGATAATGAAGAGATTAGTGATTTAGAGGATGTTTTAAATAACAATTCATGTAGTGTTGTGTTGCATCACTGTTAATAAGGCTGAATCTAATTGGAAGAGAACTGCAATTTTTCAAATCTATTTTAGACTTGAGAAGAAGCTTTGCAACAATTTAATTGATTGGTGAATTTAATGAATTTTGTATCTAAGCTTGCCTTGGACCGTTTGAATTTGACTTTTTAATCATATTCATAATCATATAAACTAGCATGTGCATGTAGTTTTGTATTCTATGTATATAATTTCAATTCATTTAGCAATGTATAATGATATAATTTTTTGTGATGTGCGCCGCATGGATGTTGCTCATGTTATTTTGGTTAAACTATGATTGTATGCTTTTGATGTTACTTATTTTGGGAGGCTAAGGCATATGCCTTCAAAACTAATGGGAGAAAGATAGTTTTGAAATTTATAAATTGTAAGTAAGGGTAACTCCAAATCAACACAATAATTTAGTGCTCTTAATGAAGTGAAAAAATATTTTCATATTCTAAGAGTTTGTTTTGGATCACTTTGACTTTTTTAATTTATTTCCTAAAGATAAGTTTGTTTAGTGTATTTTATATACATTTTTGTCTTTTATTTTTAAAACAAATCAACGTGTTTTTAAAAACACTCAAAATAAATTTTTAGATGTTTGAAGTATTTTAAAAAATAATTATTTATTTTAACTTATTGAACATGTTTTAGTTCAAATCAAAACCTGAACTAACAAAATAAAAATACAAATAAAAACAAAAGTGATAATTATGATAGTTAATTGTTGGGTTATTTTAAATACGTTTATCCTAATGAACTTTCTAATGAAAGTTTGAATGAAGCTAAACCTGAATGTTCAAATTATGATAGGAATTTTAATGTTGATGTGGAAGTTTTTCAATACTAAAACACAATTAGTTACTTAAATAGTTTATTTTGCATTTTTTTTTTCAAGAGTTGAAATATTTGAGTTCCCAAAAAATGTTGGGACATAAATATACTAAATGGGTTAAATTTTGATGCTTGCCTTTAGACTTTATGCTAAAATTGAGAATAAAATTGTTGATTTTTTTAATGGAGTTTTTATCCATCCTACAGTGCATTTTAATATGGTTGGTGTTGATCATATAATGGAGTGCCATGTTATTGTAAGAAGTTTGAAGAGATATATGCAGATTTAAATAATCACTTAACTTTACTCAAGAAAGATTTCTTGATTAAGTATACTCATATTTTATATTCTTGATTTATCATTAAGTGATTTTCTATTTTTAGAATTACATGTTAGTTGATACTAGATATTTGACAAAGGTAAAATCATTGTGATGACTGAGGATAGATATTTCTAGTCAAATTTGATGAGAGATGTAGCACATATTGTTTTTTAATATATGCCTCATTTGTTTGCCTTTAGACTTTATGCTAGAATCGAGTATAAAATTGTTGTTCTTTTTTAATAAAGTCTATATTCTTCATACAATGCATGTTAATTTGACTAGTTTTCATCATATAATAGAGTGATGTTTTATTTTAAGAACTTTGAAGAGATATATGCAGATTTAAATAATGACTTGACTTTAGAACAATAATTGCTTGATTAAGGATGCTCATATTTATATTCTTGATTTATCATTAACGGATTTTCTATTTTTAGAATTACATGTTAGTTGATACTAGATATTTGATAAAGGTAGAATCGCTGTGATGACTGAGGATAAACATTTCTAGTCAAATTTGAAGAGAGATGTTGCACATATTGTTTTTTAATATAGGACTCATTGGTTTGCTAAGGTAGAAGTAGAACAAAGATTGTATACACCTTTATCAATTCAATCCTTAGAAGAGTTATATGTACTAATTTTATCACATATTAATTAGAAAACACTACTCTCTTTGTGGTTATATATCATTTTTCCAAAAAAAAAAAAAAAAGGGGCAGCCATACTATTTTATAAAATTGTCTTTGCGTCTGGATTGTTTAAATGTATGTTAACTAATCAATTAAATTGCATGACTTATCTAAAATATTTTTGTTTTTTAAATCAAGCTGCAAATTTTATGAGTTTATTTTGAGAAAAATGAGAATACAACATAATTCTTTGATTATTTTTCACTCGCAAACTGATAGACAAATTGAAGTGGTTAATACAAAATTAGATGATTTGTTGCATTGTCTAATAAAAGTATTTGCATTTGGTGAGATTTGCTATTTTCTATGATTGAGTTTGTATGAGATCATTTGTCCATATATCTATGGGCAAAATTTTATTTGAGGTTGTTATTGGGTATCATCATAAAAAGTCTATTGGTGCTGTTGGCTTTCTTATAGAATTGAGGCCTAGTGCATTCATAATCATTCACACAATGTATGCATGATTTGTATGATAATATCCACAAAAATTGACTTCTAATTATGATAATTACAAGTTTTCTACTGATTGCATGTGTCCACTTCTTATCTTCTGTTCGATACTTTCAATACAACCTGTTCAAGAGGGTATTCTAGGTAGCGATTGCTTTTAGTATTGACGTTGGATTTCATAGAGATCTTGTTCTGTGAAGAGACATACTAATTCGTGTTGGTTAATGAATTTTACTTAATAGGAAGCATAATATCTTAATTTAATTAACATCAAATGTTGAATTCAAATTTGATTTCAGGTTAAAAACATAGTTTGTTGGAGTATACTTTTTTTATGCATGACAAATTAATATGGGGTTGATTGGTCAGTGGGCTGAGGCGGGGGAGCTTGGGACTGTTTTGATATATGNTCATAAAAAGCCTATTGGTGCTGTTGGCTTTCTTATAGAATTGAGGCCTAGTGCATTCATAATCATTCACACGATGTATGCATGATTTGTATGATAATATCCACAAAAATTGGCTTCTAATTGTGATAATTACAAGTTTTCTACTGATTGCATGTGTCCACTTCTTATTTTCTGTTCGATACTTTCAATACAACCTGTTCAAGAGGGTATTCTAGGTAGAGATTGCTTTTAGTATTGACGTTGGATTTCATAGAGATCTTGTTCTGTGAAGAGACATACTAATTTGTGTTGGTTAATGAATTTTACTTAGTAGGAAGCATATATTTTATGTCTTAATTTATTTAACATCAAATGTTGAATTCAAATTTGATTTCAGGTTAAAAACATTGTTGGAGTATACTTTTTTTATGCATGACAAATTAATATGGGGTTGCTTGTTCAGTGGGCTGAGGTGGTGGAGCTTGGGACTGTTTTGATATATTTGGCCTGTGGAAATTGGATGATTAGGCAGTTGAGCCTCAGAGCTATCTTTGGGAATTTTGAATTATTGTTATTTTTCTCCAAGTAAGGTGGCCAATGAAGTGGTTGCAGCTGCCTAAGATTTCTGGGATCCTGCATAAGCTGAAATAGTTATTTTATTTTATTTTATTTTTTATCCTGTGGACTTTTGGAATTCGCATCTATGGCTTGATTTGTATTATCAATTTTGTGAGCTGAGATTTAACTTTAAAAGCTTGATTATTCCTTATTACATTGGATTTTGATTTAAACTTGGATTGAATTGATCAACCTTAACTACTAGCTTGAGCTTTAGGGATTCTATATATGCTTCGTTTGAGGTATGCTTGAACAAAATTTTCCTTTTATTAGTTTCAATCTTGAGAGTGTAAGCTGTAGTTGCGATTACTCAGAGGCATGTTAGGCTTGGTTTTCTTGTTTTAGTATTTTTGTTTCATGCTAATTTTATGTGTACAAATTGTCATTGACTTGTTTAGTGTTCTGGATTTTACTAAACTAATAAGAAGTAAAAAATCCAAATTATGAAAGTTAATTCTTTTGCTAGCTTTCTTGATTTAATCCAAAATCAAGATGTGAAAATCCAAAATTTGAAAGTCACTAATTTGAATCTCTTCAAATGGGTGTAATATCAATTCTCTAATTGCTGTCTTAGTGGGACATCTAAATCAAATCATTTTTCTAAAACAAATCCAGGAATAAAAACATCAAAATGAATAGATTGAGTACCTCCAATGATAATGATAATAATAATAATNATATTTCCACAAGGAGATGCATTTGTCTCCCTACATGTTGATTAAAGAAGGGGTTACAAGAAAGAAAAAACAATTGGAGACCTTTTGATTCAATACAATAATCATTAGTCCTCCCAAAAAACTAAACAAAAACAAAAGTTTGCCTAAAAAAAAAACCCCAGATAAGATCGAGTGCAAAATAAGAAGATAAAGTGGGGTAAAGGAAAACAAAAGCAAAAAAAAAAGCAGTCACTCAAGATCTTGATTAACAATTCTGAAGTGTGGGATCTCAATCATGTCACCCTACAGTAAAAACTGAAGGGTGTGGGGCGGGGAAACAGCAGCAGAGAACTCTTTTATGTTGTAACCTTGTATAGCAAGCCAATTTGCAGGCTAGTTTCCCTCTCTATAAATAAAAGTGTAGTGTACCTTTAGCTGTGAAGATATTTCTCTGATTTTTTTAATCCAATAAGTAAGGTGCCAGGGTGCAAGCTCCTCATCCTTCAGTATCTTGATTATGGCAGTAGAATCCACTTCTAACCATAAGTTGTACCAGCTAGACATTTTGGCAATTTTTAAGGCCCAATAGACAGCCCCTAATTCAGTTTCAACAGCATCAACAGCCACAATGGGGATGTGGAAGTATAATAAGCATTTCCGCAAGTGATTTCTGTAGACACCCCCCACACCGGCTCATGACTTATTGAAGCTTACATCAGTATTTATCTTGACTATGTGGTAATCATGAGGTTTCTAGAAAAACCTATGAACATAAATCTTGTCTGGTTGTCTCAAAGAGTAAGAGTTAGAAATGTTAGGAAATCTTCTAAACTTAATCATCTTGTGAACATAGGAAAGGCTATTTCTGACTATCTTCTCAGTTTTTGGTATACCTTCTTTAAACTTAACCTTGTTTCTTTCCATCCAAAGAAACCATGCAACAATGAGAGGTATAGACGCATAGTTCCTGTTATTCCATGTCTGCCAGCAAGTGGTGATATTATCCCAAGTAAAGAGGTTTTTGTCAATATTCAAGTGGGGTAGCAGTTGTTGCCAGACAAGCCGGACAAAATTGCATTTAAAAAAAAGATGGAGCGGTGATTCCTATTACTGAAGACAGAACATGCATATAGAAGGTCCCCTTAGACCCTTAAGTTTAAGAATATCATCAGAAAGAAGAAGATTATTAAAAACCCTCCAACATAAAAATGACATGGAGGGGGACAAAAAATTGTTCCAAATAATTGTGCTTCAGGCTAGGTGTTCCCATTGGAAAATTTTAGAGTAGATGGTATTGGTAAGGCTTTGATTTGAGAAAGACTACCAAACAATTTTATCAGGCTTTCTTCTGTTAATTTTGATGCTGACAATTTTTGTTACAGAATTGGCATGGAGAATTTTTGAAAGTTTAAGTAAAGACCAATCATCATCCACCCAGCAGTCAGCCACCTTGAGGTCAGAGTTAGGGATACTACAGATAGGGGACAGCTAATCTTTAGGGCACCAATTATCAAGCCAGAAATTTATGTCTCCTTTCCCCAAGTCCCAGATGAGCAGGATTTCAGCAGTATGTCTTATGTTTAACATCTTTCTCCAAATTTTGGAATCCCCTATCTTTCTTTCAATAAGTGTGGGATGCTGGTAACTACAATATTTACCCTTCATGAAAAGAGCCCACAGAGAAGTGTGAGCTCTGAACTTAATCCAAAGCTTGCATAAGTTGATTTGGAAAAGCTGATTAATACCCTTGAAGCCAATACCCTTAGCCAGTTGGGGTTTAGCCACTTTTTTCCAAGAAGCCCAACGCATCTATTGCCTCTGTCCAGACCATAAAAATCTGTTAAAGGCCCTTTCAAGCTGAATTTAGGTGCTTTTCTTGATATTAGTCATGCAGGATATAAGAGGGAAAAGTAACAGAATGCTTTTCATCACTGTAATTCTGCCCCCATTTAAAAGAAAGGAATGAGTCCACCCATTAAGATAGGTTGTGATCTTATTTATGACTTCTTCAAACTTAATTTTTCTGGATCTTCCAGTAAGAAGCATGGTCCCCAAATACTTGACAGGAAGCTGGGAGTTTGAGAAGCCAGTATAACTAGAAGCCCAATGTTTGCAATTTGGATTTGCATGTTTGTTAAAAATCAGTAGGCACTTCTCGGGATTGAAACACATACCAAAGTGTGTTTGAAACTTTTGAAAAGTCTGATACACTTTCCTTATAGCATTTTTATGAGCTCTAGAGAATACCATGATGTCATCAGCATAGATCAAGTGTGTGATGGCAAGGTTGGATCTATGATGATAGATAGTATAGTTTTGGCTTAAAAGAGATTCATCCAGCATTCTATATAAATAGTCAATTGCAATAATAAACATAGTAGGGGATAAGAGGTCCCCTTGCTTCAAACCTCTAGAAGCAGTGATAGACCCCCAACCTTTGCCATTTATGAGAATAGAATGATTATTATTATGAAGCCATCTATGAATCAGCTGGCAGAAGTCTGAGTTGAAACCTCTAGCAGTAAGAACATCCATAATGAATCCCCAACTGATAGTATCATAGGCCTTTTTCAAATCCAATTTGTATATTGAATTACTACCTCTACAAGTCTTATTCAAATCATTCAGAAGTTCCTATACCAAGAGAGTGTTGTCAATAATAGATCTTCCCTTCACAAATGCTGTCTGATTGGGTTTAACGATGTGTTCAAGATGAGGCTGGAGTCTATTGACAATGATTTTGCTGATCACTTTGTTGATTACAGTAGCTAGAAAAATAGGTCTGAAGTGATTCCAGGTGGTTTGTATCTCAAATTTGGGGATCACCACAAAAGTAGAAGCACTGAAGTAATGTGGGAGATTATTTCCTTGGAAAAAACTGGCCACAGCAGCAATCACCTCAGGTTTAATAATGCCCCAAGATTTCTTATAAAATTCAGCTGTGAAACCATCAGGACAAGCTGCTTTATTACTATTAATCAAATTAATAGCCTCCCATATCTCCTCTTCATCAAGGATGTCAGTAAGTTTTAAATTAGCAGTGTAATCCTGCTCAGCATTGAAATAATCTGGATCAATAGGGATTTTTTGATTGTTCTCTTGGTTCAATAGATTTTTGAAATAGCTTAAACATCATTTGTTATTTCAGCATTCTCATGAAGCCAATTCCCCTCAACAGTCTCAATAGCATGAATAGTATTGCATTACCTTTTGTATTTTATGTAAGCATGGTAAAATTTGGTATTTCTGTCCCCCTCCTTGAAGATGTTCATAGCAGCTTTTTGCTTCAGAAATCTGTCTTGATAATCAATAGCAGTAAGAAGTTTATTTTGAACAGTTAGCTGTTCATTTTCCTCAACTAAACCCTCCTTTTCATAATGCTCTAATCTTAAGACTTCCTCCTCTAGCTCCTGCACATTAGTGAGGACATTCCCAAAAGCCCCCCAACTCTAATTCCTCAAAGCATTAGCAGTTTTGATATGTAATAAGTTGAGTTTCATAAGAGGGTCAGTGTGTGAAATTCCATTCCAAAGGTTGGCAATGTAAGAGTTGTAGGAAGGATGGGAAGACCACATGTTCAAATATCTAAATGGAGAAGGGGAATATGTGTTATCTGAGGAGGTGATGATGATAAAGGATAGGTCTGTGGTCAGAACCAACAAGGCTAAGATGGGTTACAAAAGTGAAAAGGAAGTGGTTGTACCAGCTGTCATTGATCAAACATCTATCAAGTCTTTCCCAAAATTTTCCCCTCTTCCAAGTAAACGCAGGACCATTAAAGCCCAAATCAAACAACCTAGCCCTGTGGATATTATCATTAAAAGTATTCATTTTAGCAAGGTTAGGAGCTCTACCCCCAATTTTTTTAGCAGGAGAGGCAATGCAGTTAAAGTCTCCCCCCACAATCCAGGGGGAATCCATTAGCTGGCTGATTTTCAACAAGCAACTCCACAGCTCCTTTCTGTCTTCCTTAGTACAACCTGTATAAGTGAAAGTAGCATAGCCCACATGTCCATTTATAATTAACTTAAAATGGACGAATTATTGATGATTAACAATGATGTTTCATCTGATTTCCTTTCTACATAAAAATCTAAATTTTATTATTAGAGTTGGCAAAATTAATGAAACCAGGGAATTTCTTGTAAGTTTTTTATGGTTCTTGTGAACCATAGGCTCAAGAATCACAATGCACCAACGTTTATATTAATTATTTAAATGTAAAACTCTTTTAAGAGAAAGGAGACTGGCAATTCCCCTAATTTTCCAGCAAAGGATATTAATCATTTGATGGATGGATTTGTAGGGTGGCTGTGATCTTGATCTGGTTCTGCCTCTGTGATTGTGGGGAGAACCAATCTTAACACTGGCTTTACTCTCAACCTGTTTTTATCTTCCCTGCTGTAGTTTATGTACTTCAGTTACTTGTTTTTTTTCCTTCTAGCTATTTGTACCTGCCAATCATCTTCTATTGTCTGTTGAATATCAGCAATAACTTGATCCTCATGGGCGTTGACATGAATGTCTGTCTGTCCTTCCTCATGAAGGGAAGGTGAAGGAGTGATTATAGTAATTTCTTGGATTTCCTTTCTAACTATATTGATTGGAGAAGTCCCTGTGTTTCTATTTGTAGGGGAGACTTCTGATGGCTCATCTAAAGGATCCTCTGATGAAGAGTTTACTTTAATGGTTGGGGGTGTTTCCTCAGTTCTTTGGGTGTTATCCTTCCTGTTATGCAGATGTGATTCTTCAGCAAAGTTTTCCCTGGCTTTCAGTGAGGTGTTTCCTGTTTCCTTATGATCCCTGCTAGCATTTCTTTTGGTTGGTGGATGTAATCTGTAGCATTTTTCCACTGTGTGGCCAAACATTTTACAATGTTGGCAATAGTATGGTTTTTTTTCAGGGACAATGTCCTGCCAAAAAACCATCAGTATCTGAGCCAATCCAGATTCTTTTCAATTTAGGGAGGGTGATTTCTCTCTCCACTTGTATTCTAGCAAGTGCTGGCCTGGCTTTGTTATAAGTAGGGGCATCCACTTTCAAAGGTGTGCCCAAAGCTCTCCATGAGTTAAACAAGGCACTCAACTTAAAGAAATGAAGTGAGAGCCCTGGGAACTTGTATCAAATAGGAACCACAAATGGTTCTTTACTTGATCAAAGTCAGGAGTCCACTTAACAATTTTCATAGTAGCTCCAGCAATAATTACTGATTGCTTTGCAAAAAGTCTTGCATAATCTTCTTCAACAGCTAACTGGATTAGCCGATGCCTCCCATCCATCAGCCCTATCTTCCAATTTCCAATAAATTTTAGAGATTCAAAGAAATTCCTAACCAGCTCCATTTTTAGATGTCCCAACTGAAATTTCCCTACTAATGTAAATTTTACTTCTTCTTTAAGAGAAGTTATCTCTCTGTTTGTGAAGAACACA
>JXCR01147003.1:6636-16978 GCA_002079205.1 Phalaenopsis hybrid cultivar | reverse complement strand
ATATATATATATATATATATATATATATATATATATATATATATATATATATATATATATATATATATATATATATATATATATATATATATATATAAGAGCTAAAATAGCTCCAAATTCATTAAAACCAAAAATCAATTTACAAAATTAGGAAGGAATACTTTCCAAAAAACCCCAACTAAACAAAAAGTATAATAAAAGGGAGGGCCAAGAGCTCTCCCTTCAAAAGAAAAGATAAAGGGAGAGTAGAAATTTTACTAATCAGAGTTTCCTCAGAGTGGAGGCCAAGTTTTGTAAGCCAATTTGTTGGCCGGTTGCCTTCCCTAAAAGTCAGAGTAAAGAAGCCTGAGTCCTAGACTCACTCTAAGAATATTATCATATCAATACTTCATATTCCAAGGATTAGTCATCCTACCCTTTAAGATGTTGATTAGAGTCATGGATTTAGATTTAACCAAAACTTGGTCAATACCACATTTCTTAGCAATGAAGATGGCCCAGAAAACAACTTGAGTTTTCTCTTTCAGAGAATCTTCAAGCCAGGTGGAGAGTGGAAATAAAGCAAACAGTTGACCTTATAATCTCTGAAAACATCGCCCACTCTAGCATGAGAGACAGAAAAACTATCATCAATATTAAATCAGCAAGAGAGGGCTTCCAAAAGATAAGAGTATATGAAAGAGTCCAATCAAACTAAACAGTAATACAAGGTATAGGAGGTAAGGATTGAGTAAGCCAATCCTGGCAACTTTGAAAAAAATTAAGCCAAGATAGCATAATAGTTTGGTTCTTCAGTTTGGGCATTAGAATATTCCATACTTGTTGACTGAAAGCACAGTTAAAGAAAATGTGCTGAATTGACTCCTTTCCAGTTCTACATAAAGCACGCCTAGAAGGGCCCCTCAGACCCTTCATTTTCAGTATATCATCAGTGGGTAGAAACTTGTGGAGGAGTCTCAAGAAGAAAAAAGACAATAAAGGAGACATAAATTTATTTCGTATATAAACCGAAAACTTCCTATATATACCTACTATCTGTAGCTACCTACTTGAAGCATATTCATTACTCAAAAGTGTAAAAGCTCTAAGATAGGGGATACCCAAATTATCCTCTATCACATATATAGAGTGAGGGGAGAGGGGGCTTTGTTAATAATGATTAAGCCATTCAGTCTCCCCTTTTTAACTAACAATTTGGTAGGTATGTTCCCTTCCCTTAGAATAAAGGAAAAACATGTTGTTAGCATATTAGCTAAAGATTTGATTCTCTATATCCAATGAGCAATATCTCAAGGAGCAGCCACTTTAGCCATTAAGTTCTATAACGACAACTGAGAGTCACATTCAATTTAAGTGAAGAATAAATTTTTCATCAAAAAGATTTAATGAGCCTAAAACACAACAATAGCTTCAGCTTTCAGAGCATCTTGGACCATAACAGGAGATTGAAAATGGAGAAAGCAACTCTCAAAATGATCCTTAAACACAACACCAATTCCAACATCATCGAATTAAAAGTTCTCATCTATATTGATTTTAATCCAATGGAGAGCATTTTTCTACCGTTGAACAGTGGAGGCTCCACAACTAGAGCTAATGCTCTCTAAGGACCCTAAATTGGGATAGATGTTGGGGAAACTTTTAATTTTAATCAGTTTTAGAAGGAAGGTCATACAGTTACAACAACCTGATGAGTGGACAAAAAATATCCTCAAATATGGACTTGTCTTATGCCATCCATATGAACCAAGCAAGAATAGCAGATATAGGGGAGAAATGAGAAACTTGTCACTCAGACAGCAATTCACAAATGAGAACCAACTCAGAATAAGTGTGTGAATAGAGTGATGTCCTACCATAGAGTTCAAAAAAAGAGGTTATCAACTGTTTCTTCCTCCAATTTACACAAAACTCAACAAGAAGGGCCTCATAACCTTTAAGTATGGGGATATCATTAGTTGGGAGGAGTTTATGGAAGAGCCTCCAAAGGAAGAATTAGATGGATGGTGATTGAAATTTTTTCCAAATAGCTTTACCCCATTGATTGCTACCCCACTTGTAGCTCATGTGGTAGATAAAGGAGGAAAGAGTTTGGGAAGCAGCATTTTTAATAATGACCATGTCCATTCTAATGATATTAATAGGGATCCTATTAATATAATTGGTTAGTTCAAGACTCAGTACGGAAGACAAAGTATTGCCACAGTGAGCATTATCTATCCAACAATTAGCCACATTGGTATTAAAATTGGTAGCACTCAGAACATTGTGAAACAACTTTCATTATAATGACCAATTAACTAGCAAAAAATTGATTTTCCCTTCCCCAAATTCCTAAATGAACATGTATAACCTTCAACAAATTTACATAAATTCTAGAGTACCCCAACTTCCTGGTAACAAAAGCTGGGTGAACATCCCTGTAGTACTTTCCCTTCAAGAATCTGGCCCATAAAGATTCTTGTTGCCTAAATTTGTTCCACAGCTTAAAAAAATTGATCTTGCTTAAGTGATGAAGGCCTTTAAAACCACAACCACCAGCAGCAATTGTCTTGCACACCTTCTGCCAATATAACTAGTGCGTCTACTTCCTTTGACTAGCCTACATGAATCTGTTGAAGCTCCTTTCCAGCAACAACTGAGTACTTTTCCTCATTACAGTCATTTGCATGAGATGGAAAGGAAAGGAAGTGAGAATACATTTTAGCAAGGTGATCCTTCCTCTATTAGACAAAAAAGATGAAGTCCAACAATTAAGTTAATCATCAATCTTATTAATGGAAGCGTCATAGTAGGTCAATTTAGTTCTACCTTTAATTACTTGCGCACCTAAATATTTCAGAGGAGTAGAAATGATACTAAAACTAGTGAACTCAGTAATCCAATGTCTGATAAGTGATGCAACTCCCTTACTAAATTGGATTAAGCATTTATGATGGTTGAAACAAATACCTTGGGTATTTTAAAGCTAATTTAGATAGTTATAAAGGTTTTTATAACTATTTATTGGCCTTAAAAAAGAGAAAGATATCTTCTACATAAGCGAGGTGGCTAATGCATAAAGAAGACTTATGGCTGAAACACAAGTGAGAAGGAGTAGAAAACTTCTGATTTAGCACTCTAGATAATAATCAAATGAGAGAATGAAGATTGTAGGAGATAATGGATCTCCTTATTAATGCCTCAGGTAGCTTTAAAGAACCCATGTGATTGACCATTAACCAAAATTGAGTTAGATTTTCTAGTAATCCATCTCATGATTGGTTGGACTAGATCATCAGGGAAACCTATGTGCCTCATAACATTGGCAATGAAGTCCCACCTTATAGTGTCATATGCTTTCCTCAGATTTATTTAATAAATAATATTGACCACCTACAAGTTTTATCCAAATCTTGAAGTTCTTATGCCAACAGGACATTATCAACAATGTTTCTGCCTTGATAAATGCAGAATGATTCTCACTCATTAGTTTAGGGAGGTGGAGCTGAAATCTTTGCACCATAATTTTAATGATGACCTAATGACATTTGTCCAATTGATAGGTCTAAAAATATCTCATTTCCTTTTGGAAGTATCCTAAGGTATAAGGACCATGGTCGTTGTACAAAAGTAAGAAGGGGGATCCAATCCCCTCAAGAAGGTTTGAACTGCCAGAATAACATACTTTTTAATGATTTCTCATGATTTCTTATTGAATTCATAGGTGTAACCATCTAGACCAGCAGCAATATTGCAGTCAATCGAGTTAAGGGCAAGCCAGATTTCCTCATCCTCAGAGATATAAGATAAATTTAGAGTTCTGGTGTAGATTTAGTCTTGGCTGAATATTTCAAAAATAATAAGAGTCCTATATGTATTTGGTTGAGAGAGGAGAATATGGAAATATTAAACAGCATCATCAGCTATCTTAATTGATTTGAAGAGCCACTCTCCATTATAATTCTGAATTTTGTGGATGACATTGCATCTCCTTCTGTAGTTCATGCTAGCATGATAGAATTTTGTATTTTTATCACCCTAAACAAATTTGGATAAAGTTGCTTTCTATTCTAGAAAGATTTCTTGAGTAGAAATATCATTATGTAAAGCTTTATTGAGTGTAATTAAAAAACTGTCATTCATAAGGCATAATTCAAATTCTTTCTCCAACCTTTTCACCACAATTTCACCTTTCTGCACCCTTTTAAAGACATTACAAAAAAGCTACCAATTCCATTCCTTTAATTGAGAGCTGACATTTTCTTGGAGACCCCAGAGTTTAAACTAATGATAGCCATTAGTACCTTGATGCCAGGCCCTTGAGACAACCTTAACAAAATCAAGATGTGTGGTCCATACATTTTAAGATCTGAAAGGAGATAATCCAGTGTTTGTAGAGTTAGTAATGGGAATCAAAAGAGGTCTATGATCAAAACCAGCCATTAACGTTAGTGAAAAGGAGAGTTATTTGTTTAAGAGAAGATCCCAAAAGAATGGTAAGTTCACACTTTTCTTCTCTAAAAATGAAGTTAGAGATCTTTCTATGAGACGCAAATTTACCCTTGTTGGTAAGTTTCAGTTAGGTCATCCTAAAATGGGCTTAATAAAGAAAACTTTTGAGGATTTTAAATTATCTAGGCATTGGAAGGTGGGGCTGTTCGATGGGAGGCACGTTATGATTAACTTGACTAATGAAGAGGACTATGCAAGGATATTTTCAAAGATGATAATTAATCTAGAAGGAATCCTAATGAAACTGTTGAAATGGACTCCTACATTTGACCTTAGGAAAGAGCTCCTTATCTATCCTATTTGGTTTAAACTCCCAGGTTTAAAGCTGTGTTTTTTTCATCATAAAGTCCTCTTCTTGATTGGAGACCTCTTGGGAAGGCCAATGAAACATGATATTTCCACTTTCAATTTGGCTAGGCCTTTAGTGGCTAGGATTTTAGTGGAAAGGGATGTTACCCTTCCCTTTATTGATGAAGTTTGGTTGGGCACTCAACATAATGGATATTGGCAACCCATTATCATGGAGCAAAAACCTTATTATTTTTCTCATTGTAAAATGTTTGGCCACAATGACCAAAAATGTTTCAGATTACATCCCTCTCTCAAGCATACTAAACATACACATTTTCCCCCTGAGTCTTTTCCTTCAGAGGTTCAGGTAGCTACTGCAATCACTCCTGGTCTGAACATTGAACCTGATGTTCAACCCACTAATCAAGGAGACTCATCTCTGTTATCCAGTTTTCTTCCAATTTAAGAACAATTTGACCCACACATTTCTTAGGTGGAGAATGTCATGGTTGAGATACTGGAACAACCTTTAAAACACACTCACCCATCAAAAGAGACTATTTTCAATGAGGTCTGGGACACTCCGGACCAACAATGCAATTCCCAAGGGGAGGCACGTGTGACTAATTTAAGGAACAACATCAGCCTGAGGGAACTGTTCAGTTGTAGCATAATATTTCAGTGTGGAAACTGCAACAGGAAATGGAGAATGATTGGCCAATTAAAAAAGCCAATAAGAAGAAGAAGGGACAATTCGAAAACAAGAATTCCTTGGTTGACAATTTAATTATTGATGCGGATAGCTCATATTCCTCTAGGAAGGAGCCCTTAACCAGGCTAACAAATTGATTTATAGGAACAACCTAGATAGTCTATGGAGCCTATTGAACCTATTCAGTTGGAACAAACTTTTCGAGTTGTGGAGCTACAGTAGGCTATGGAGACTGATTGGCAAATTTAAAAATCTAGGAAGAAGAACAAGAAGGGATAGCTAAAGAACAAGAACTCCTTGGATGACACTTCGATAATTGAAGCTGGGAGTTCCTGCTCCTCTAGGATGAATTCCTTAACCAGGCTTAGTAGGAGTAGGTCCAAGTCCTCCCACCAAGATTAAACTTTTAGTTGGAATATAAGGGGGATTACCCACCCCTTTTCTCTAAAAAGGCTTCAATTTCTCAAAACAAGACATAGATTGTGGTGTATGGCCATCTTAGAACCTTTGGTTCACGAAAGTTCTAATAAAATTATTAAGTCTTTCATTGGTTTCAATCACTGGTCCAATTGTAACAATAAGCTATGGTTCTTCTACAGAAAAAAAATTTAGTGCTCCATTTTGATCAACCATTCCCAATTCCTCCATCTATCCTTTGATATGTCAGGTAATAGTGGGTTTTTCACTATTATTTATGCAGGTTGTAACAAATAGGATAGAGAGGAACTGTCATGCAACCTGCTTTCCATTACTTCTGCTATCAATTCTAATTAGCTGGTTGTATGGGATTTTAACAGTATTACCTCTCCCACAAAGAAGAAGGGGGGTAGAGCTCCTAATCAAGCCCTTACAACCAAGTTCAATGATAATATCTAAGGAGCAAAGCTTTTTGACTTGGGGTTTGCTGGCCCTTAATTTACTTGCAAGAGGGGTCACACTTGGGAAAGGCTAGACAGGTTTCTGGCCAATGGCCAATGGATTAATTCATATATGCACACTACTATTGCTCATCTCTCCTTTGCTGGTTTTGACCACGGGCCTCTATTAATCTCAATTAATTCTTATGCCTCTAATGGTCCCGAGAATTTCAGATTTCTCAATATATGGTCCTCCCATCCTACTTTTCTTCATCTTATTTCTGCCAATTGGAAGGAGATCTCACATCCTAACCCTCTCATCAAGTTATGCTTACTGCAGAAGAAGATCAGTAAAACACTTAGGTAATGAAATTGGGAAACCCTTGGAGATGTTTATAAACAGGTGGAACTGGCTGAACATAATCTATCTCAATTAGAAAATGCCAATTAGATTTATGGTGCTGCTATCATTGCTACTACCCAGAAGGTTCTCTCTACTTCTGCTTGTCTAGAAAATTTCTTAAAGCAAAAGGCTGCAATTAGCAAATTTATTGATGGGGATAGAAACACCAACTACTATCATGCATGTATCAAGTGCAGGAGGAGATGTAATGTTATCCACAACATTTTGAACTCTCAAGGCATCAAACTTCATGAGGAGTCCCTCATTGCTAATGATGCAGTTGGTTATTTCCAGGATATCTTGACTTCCTCCACTACTCAAGGGTCAAGATGTGATGGTTCCCTATTTAATGAGGAGGTTAACTATGTGAAAGCACTTAAGCTTACTGATCTCCACACAGAGGAGGAGATCTAGAAAGCTCTTATTTCCATTGATCCTAGTAAAACTGCAGGACCAAATGGATTCTCTTTAGACTTTTACAAGAAGTGTTGGAGTATAGTTCAACCTGAGGTGATTGCTGTCATTCAAGTTTTCTTTAATGATTCTTCTCTGCCTAATTATTTCAGTGCTTCCAACATAGTTCTCATCCTAAAATCTACTGAGAGGTCCCAGTGGCAGCATTTTAGTCCTATCTCCCTTACCACAATATTCAGTAAGAGAATCAGTAAAATTTTGGTGCACAGATTGCAGCCCCGTCTCTCTAATCTTATTAAGCCCAATCAATATGCTTTTATTACTGGAAGGAATATCACTAACAATGTACTTTTAGCTCAAGAGCTCCTCACTGAAATTGAAAAGTCTTTTAGTGGTTGGAATTTGATTTACAAGCTTGATGTCAAGAAAGCCTATGATACAATTGAAGGGCATTTCATTCTGGATATTCTTCAGGATAAAGGGATTCCTCCCAATTTCTGTGAACTCATCTCTAGGTGGCTTCAAAGTAATGCTAATTCCATTCTTATCAATGGTAAGGTTCATGGGTTTTTCACAGCTAAGAGGGGTCTCAGACAAGGTGATCTATTTTCTCCCATTTTATTTATTCTGGATGGACTACTTTTCCGAGTTCTTAGATAGCAAAATCTCTATCAGCCCTTCCAACTTGTTTCATCATAAATTTAACTTGCCTATAAGTCATCTTCTTTATGTAGATGATATTATTTTGTTCCCTATAGCTACTAAGTTAGCTTTCAAACAAGTGTTGCACTGCCATCAAACTTTCCAACATTACTTAGGTTTGCAGTTTAATACCTCCAAATGTAGTATCTTATTTAGCTGCGGAACTAAGGATTAAATTAAACACTAGATCCAAGAAATTTTTGAATTTTCCACTACTTCACTTCCTTTACATTGGAGTTCCTCTAATTAAAGGCATAGTTAAAGATATGTAATTTAACCATGTAACTGCTAAAATTGATGCCTAATTGAAATGCTGAACAAACTCTTTCTTATCTAATGGTGGGAGAATCACCTTACAAAGTATTATCTTAACTACCTTCCCTCAATATACACTACAAATGTCTGAGTTGAAGAAAAGTACCCAATTGCATCTAGAAAGAACCTTTAATAGGTTTTTATGGTCGGGTCAGAGGAAGCAACTCCATTGGGTCAGTTGGTAAAAAGTTTCCAAGTTAACCATTGTTGGAGGTCTGGGATTCAAGGGGCTCCCACAGCTACAACAAATTAACATGTGTAAATTATGGATTAAATTCAGGAAATAGGATCCACTTTGGGCCAATTTTTTGTTGGGTAAATACTGCAATTGCATTAATCCAAACATGGTGGAGAGGAAACTTGATGACTCTAAATTATGGGTTATCCTCCTTAAGATCAGACGACGGGCTAAAAATCTTTTTCTGTGGGATTTGGGACATGGCATATCAGCTTTTGGCAGGATATATGGTGCCCTGAAGAGATGTTGCATCCACTTGATCCTATTTCCAATTCTGATGTGTAAGTGGCAAACTGTTGGGAGGGTAAAAGCTGGTCAACTGCTGTACTACAAACTTTGGTATCTCCTTCCTCAGTTGAAGCAATTTCAAAATTAATTTTTTATATCTGAAGGAGAGACTCTTTAGCTACTCTTCATAGTCATTCTCAAAGCCTCAGCCTAGCAATATATGCCAAGTTGTATCAATGGGAGACTGTCTCTTAGGCCAATTGCATATGGAACAAATTTCTTACTCCTGCTATGAACTTTTTGGGATGAAGAATCTTCCACCATTTCTTACCTATGGATGATATCCTCAAACTAAAAGTTTTAAGAGTTTTCTCTAGGTGTTCTTTATGTCTTTTGGATTAGGAGTCTACTGCTCACCTTTTCTTTCAATGCTCGTACTCCCAATTAGTGTGGAGTGATTTTCTCCATTGTCTGTCCATTGACACTTTGTTGCTGGACTGGAAATAATTACTTTGTTGCTCAAACATTTGGGCTAAGCATAGTATGGGGATCATTCCTTTTATTTTGGCCTTGTTCCTCTGGACGGCCAGGAACAAAGCAAGCTTTGAGAACTTTCTCACTCCTGCCTGTAAGGTAGCCTAAAATTGTAAGTCCTTCTTGCTCAAACAAATCTCCCTGAAGAATTTTCCCAATATATGCATTTCAACTTGGCAAGGGCTCACTCCTAAAATTGAGGTCATCAAGGTGTTATGGAAAAGACCATCTCATCCTTACATAAAGTCCAACACTGAAGGAAGCTTCTTAAAGCAGGGTGCTGGTATTGGGGGTGTCTTTAGAGATTTCTCCAAAAGATGTATGTTGTTCTTCTACTCTTCCATTGAAGTATTAGACCCTCTAGACGTTGAAATTTTTATTTTTTACAGGTTATTAGGTTAGCCACTCTCAACAGGTGGACCAACCTACAGGTTGAGGTGGACTCTTCCTTATACATTGAGGCTGTTACAGATGATAGGGACTTTCCATGGAATATTTCATAATGGCTTAAAAGAATTAAGGCTCTAATGTCATTTGCTTCCATTGATTTTAATTTCATCAACAGAGAAGGAAACTGTCTTGCCAACTAGTTTGCCAAACCAGGGAATGTTTTAAACTCAACCATTGTTTCCAATACCCCTTTCCCTTTATTTATTTTCTTTTGGGTGGAGACCTTCCTAATGTCACATATCTTAGAGTCTGTAAATGAGCTTTATAAGAATAGATATTTCTTTTTGCCAATGGGCAGTTAGTACTTTTAGTTAAAGTTCAGGTGGTTTAATATATGAAGGAATAAGATTTTTATTATCGTTTTCCAACAAATCTAAAGTTTTAAATTTATCATGAAAATAATCTAAATTTTCATCTTTTATTTCATTTTCAGTCTAAAAAAATTCTTCTTGCCTTAATTTTTCCTCAAACACAATCGTAAATTTCTCATTACTTTGATAATTAGTAACTTCTATCCTAAAACATTCATTATTATTTTCTATTGCAGAATATTTCATAGCTTTTGTAATATTAAATGTTACTTCTTGATCATTCACTCTCATTATCAATTCTTTTGTGTGTGTGTGTGTGTGTGTGTGTGTGTGTGTGTGTGTCTATATATATACATATATATATATATATACATGTATGTATATATATATATA
>JXCR01147001.1:24975-41266 GCA_002079205.1 Phalaenopsis hybrid cultivar | reverse complement strand
GGCGTAGAATTGGAGATTTTAGAGTGACAGACTAAAATCCCCAATTCAGTCCTATCGTTTGGGTGTTGAAGTGTAGATGTTAGCCTTCAGGCGAGAGGAATGTGGGAGCTCTGAAGTGAGAGTCGGTATCCTCCCAGCCTAGCCGTAGATTCAGTAAACAAACGTAGGATTAGTCAATGTTATTTATGTCTGGACCAAAGGGTAAAGAATAGGTATGCTTCTATTTAGCACAATACAATATAAATTGATTCACTATAATCTCCTTGACAAGGAAATTGAACTGATTCACTTTATCAATTCACTATAATTTCTTGACAAAGAGAATGATGTTTTCAGTGTATTATTGAATAACACATTAAAAACCTCATTAGTATAATTAGTTATTTAAGAGTTATTAAAATTATATATTTATTTCAATTGCTTATTAGTGACAGATAAGCAATTTGAATTTTATTGTTGCGATTGAGTATTGCTTTCTCTAAAATCTTAGTTCGTAGCTTCTAATATTACTCCATGTGGGATCGATATCTAGGACTCCATTAGAGCCCTATATTACTTGAGTGATACGTATACTTGCGTTGATAAATGTGACTTTACAATTATTGAATATTTTATACATCCATCTTTATCGAATCTATAATTGTTATTAAGTTTTGGTACAGTTGCTGAGGAATTAAATTTTTTAGCAACAGTATTAATTACTTATATTTTTAAACATATATAAAGTCGCTGTCAAGTTTTTTGTGTCGTTACCGGGGAGTAAATAAGAATCACAATTAGAGTAACAGACAAATTAGGATTATTAGAAAATTTTAACTTGAATTGCAACTTATTATCATATTTAGTTAATTGTTTTACTGTGTACTGATTTCAAATTTTATGCGTAAATTTGGAATGTGTAATGATTTCAAATTGTATGCGTAAATTTGGACATGAAAATCTTATACCCTACGATTCGACACACTATTAGAAAAATTAGAAGATTGAGAAGAGAACCTAGAAATTCTGATACAATGGAAAATGTTAGAAAATTAGAAGATTGAGAAGAGAACCTAAAAATTCTGATACAATGGAAAACAACATGAACAATCAAAGAATAGAGAATGAACACCAACCTAGACCCCTACGAGATTATCAAATCCTACAGCAGATGAAATTCACTTATCTATCTAAAATCCTGATGAAACTGCTAATTCATTTGAGCTTAAACTTGCTATTATCCAAATGATACAAAACAATCAATTCGGAGGTACACCAAATGAAGATCCTAATTTACAGACTGATTTTTGAAGCAGAAAGCATATTGGGCGATTAAGTAATTCAATTATAATTTGAAAGATGCTGGTAAGAAGAGATTATTACAACTAAATGAATTGGAAGAATTAAGAAATGAATCTTATGATAACGACAGAATTCATAAGGAGAAACTAAAGTTATGGCATGATCGGAAGATTAACCAGAAGAACTTTGAACTAGGGCAAGAAGTTTTGTTTACAACACTAGGCTGAAGTTATTTCCTGGGAAATTGAAGTCTCGTTAGTTTAGGACCCTTTACTGTGACTAAAGTTTATACTTACGGAGCTATTGAAATTGAAGATCAGAAGTCTGGAAACAGATTTAAAGTAAATGGACACAGATTAAAACGGTATTTTGAGGGTAAAAGACCAAAATTTAAAGAGGTTTTAATGATCAGTTAAACCAAGCGCTTTATGGGAGGCAACCTATAATTATCTTTATGTTTATTGCGATTATAGTAGTTTTTTATTTGAAATTATAGTTAGTTTGTGGTAGTATTAAGTTCTACTACTCTTATTTGCCCTTAAATCATCATAAAAATTGGATTCATAGAGAAAAATTGGAATGCATTCGGACCAGAGCGAAACTGTGCAATTTTTTCCTTGGGCGCCCTCGACGCTACCGACGGCGAGACCGGCGAGATGGCAGTTTCTGGAGTTTGAATGGCGGTTTTTGGGCGGGAATTACTCATTTTAAACTTCTAAATTCGTTCCTAAGTTCATATTTCCCCAAAAAATGAAGTGAAACTCCACCAATTTCATTCATATGGCGTCCAATTCTTCTAATAATCCGAGAATGCGAGTGTCCAACCGGAGAAAGTTCATTAGTGCGGAAGCGCAGCGAATCTTCAACAAGGTATTGGCAAAGAAAAGATTAATCAAGGAATGAGGACTCGTAAATCGCGAATTGAATAATCCCTCTATGACAGTTAAAGAGATGATAGTGCGGCGAAGATGGGAAGTGTTGTGTTATACTACCGAAGTCGCGGTTGTTCCTGTGGTAAAGGAATTTTATGCAAATTTGCATGGAATCAACCAGGGAGTCGTTTATGTGTGAGGTAGATGGATAACTTTCACTCCTGCACGGATCAATGAATTATACATGATCGAGAACGTTCCTGTCTGCTATTATTCCAATTTCGTCCCGACAAGAAACCAGATGAATGAGATTTACCAATATTTAACAGATGAAACTGAAGACTGGGAAATGAGAGAAAACGGGTATGTTAGTTTTTCTGCAACACTTCTAAATCCCGTTTCAAAACACTGGCACTTCTTCATTTCTGCAAAACTGTTACCGACAATGAAGATCGGTAAAGTTTCTAAAGAAAGTGCTATTCTGAATTACTGCATCCAAAGGGGATTGTCGATCAATATTGGATCAATAATTGTGAAGTAGGTTTTGGGCCTGATCGTTAATGGATCAACTTATGGCTTGGACACCCTTCCACAATTTTCTCACTTTGCAGTCAGTTCCAAGTATCCTACAAAAATTGAGAAAAGGTACTTCTACCTTAGAAGCCTTTGGACCCAACTGAGAGATTCCCAGCTTTTAAAGATGAAAATGACATGACTATTATGGTAGATCAATCATCTCAAAATTCACTGCTGATCCAACCCTTAATTCTGGACAAGAATCTGGTGATCCTTCGCAAAATCAAGAAATTGGAGAAAGATGTACAACGTGTCATGAATGTAATTAATAATATCTCTGATTTCTTTGATCATCTAGATTGGAGGATGAAAGAACATTTTGAACACTCTAGACATTTAGAAGATAGTTTGATATGGCTGATGAGGAGGATGAAATTAATAAAAGACGATTCTACTGAAGAATTTTCATACTAACCCTTCTACAACCTCTNAAGAAAAAATGCAAATTATCATATTAAAGTCACTTAAAGTATTCATATGAAAAAGAACTTCATAAAAATTTACTAATAAATAAACTAATACTCAAATAAAAGTTTAAAAAATGTAGCAAACATTCTTTTTTAAATTGATTCAAGTAAAGCCAATTTTTAATTAGGCATCTCCTCAAGCTTCTCCCCTCATCTTTTCTTTTCTTTTCTTTTTTTTCTTTTTTTTTCTTTTCTTTTCTTTTCTTTTCTTTTTTTTATATATGTGATGATTACTATATTTGGATAGCCTTTAATGATTTTGAACTTCACTTCCTCTTCATAAATTAAAAAACTTCACATTTCTTGACTTAACAAATTTATATTAGCTTAAAGGTTTCATAAAGTTTAATTCTTTTCTTCTTACATGAACCTTTAAGATTTTTAATATTTCAAAAATACAATAGTCTTTTTCTTTTATACCAAATATCTTAATCTCTAAAATTAACCTTTATTATTGAAAATTTTTATTTAAGTTTACTATATATTTAGAAACATAAATATAGTTATCTAAAGTTAACCCCTAATACCAAAAGTCATGTTAAATTTAAAATTTTTGAAAATATAGCTTAAGTGAGGACAAATAAAATTAAGTTTCTTTCTTTAAAAAGGAATTTTTCTTTACCCCCTAAACTTAAATTTTTAAAAGATTTACCATGAAGAACTGAAAAATAAAGGGTGAAAGAAAACATTAAATACATAAAGAAAAGACATACTTGTTGAAGGTTATGATTTTGAAACTTTAATTTTGAAATACTGCAGGTGCTAATATAAAAAGCTACAAAACTTAAAACATTCAATTGCGTATAATACATATAAAATTTGTTGAGAATACATTTAATAAAATACAAAAACTAACAACAGAATTAAACTGAATTCCAGAAATGAAAATAGTTTTACAAACTATAGTTCACAATTCAACATAACAACAAAACATAGTCTCACAATCTAACAAATAGTCTCAACAATATAACAAAAACAAACAACACAATAACGAAGTACAATCAAACATAAACTTAAAGAAAAAACACCAATCATTATCATCTTCTTCTTCTACTACATCCAAATTCTGCTGTTGATATGGAGTAAAAATAGAGTGAGTAGGAAACTGAGCTGAATGATCACCCTTCATGTATCTCACCAACGCATCATCATAAGCAACATCATATTCAAACTTTTTCCATTTCAAATCATCAGTGTGAGCATTTCTAGCATCCATGTTTTTCAATCTATGATCCATTCTTCAGATATCTCCCTGTCGGGTCATCATCTGTTCTAAAAGTTCTTAGTTAGTAGGTTCACTAGAAGTAGGGGTCCTCAAAGTAGAAGGAATATCTCTGGTCTTACTTCCAGATCTCTAATCAACATGAGATTCATGTCTTTATATGGCAGGCCCAATAGGTTTTAGAGGCTCAATCCTCTCTTCCACAGGTCTAAAGTCAACTCATGTCTGTTCACAGAGTGTAAAAATAAGTGCAGGGTGTGACAAACCACCAGTGGTTTCTCCCAAAGCAATAGATCTAGTGTTTATATAAATAATAAATCCTACATTTATCCTCATCACCTACTGAATACAAAAGTTCAGGATGGTTCTATCCTTGATCACCTCACTATGATGATTTGTCGGAATCATTCTTCCAGAAATAAAGTAGTGTCAGGCCTTAGATACTACATTAAGCATAGAAAGAGGAAAGTTTACCTTAACATTATTTTTGACTTTCAAGGTCCCTCTTTCATCAGTAAGAAAAGAAATAACCTCATCTAAGGCCTCATTCGTAGCAGAAAATGATTTTACTGGCAACTGTAAATGTCTTCCAATTGATAAAATTAGATGTAAGAAAAGAAATAACCTTATTAGATGACTCAAGCAGCAAAAATGGAGGTTTCCGTGCGATTTCACAGTTTTCTAAGCAATATAGCATGTTTGGACTTTCGGCGCATCATGCGTCAATCTTGCACATCATGCGCAAGAGTGTATTTTTGCCCAATTTTGATTTTTGTGAAAATGTGCTCCATGCCGCTTTACATTAACCTCTATTTGACTCAAATAAACCTTTCTAAGCATATATAAATATCAAAATAACATTAAATTTTTACAAACAACACAAAACTCATATTTATAAATAAAATTTGAGTTAATACAAACTAACATTTTTCAAGCCAACACATAACAAATTCAGTGTTTTAAAGCAAGCCAACATCCTAAACACTGAAATCTAAACATCAAACTTCAAAGCAATAACATACATAGTACAACAATAGAAAGTAAAGGCAATCTAACATAACAAACTAAAACAAACAGTACTAGATGAAACGTTCCGTGCTTAACTCAATTTCAAATATCTTCTTCACTCTCGTTCTCCTAGAGATCTCCCATAGACTGGTAGTGCACATACAAATTATAGAAGGGCCTAAATGGAAATTCATTAGTTGAATTTTCCTTCTCAATCAATGCATGCTTCTTGAACATACGTACCAAACAATCTTCAAGATGCCCTGTATGTTCAAAATGTTCCTTAAGTCTCCAATCCAGGTGATCCAGCATCTCATAAATATTCTTAATTACATGCATAAGATTTTGCACCTCTTTCTCTATCTTTTTAATTCTCTTTGAAAGTGCACACGAATTGTAGTAGGGCTGAATAGGTGATGAATTATGAGATCATTGATCCATTACTACATCCATAACATTTTCATCTCTCAATCCAAGGCAACTGCAGTATACTTCAGGATCCATCAGCTTCCAAGGCAATAGTTCTTTCTCCCTACTTTCATAAGATACTTGCGATTGACTGCAGAGTTGAAAAATAGTAGATGGATGTCCTAATCCAGTTGTAGATCCATTCAAGATCAAACCCAAAACTGATTTTATAATTATGGCCCCAATATCAACTGGTTTTCTAGTTTGAATACAGTAGTTTAGAATAGCACTCTCCTTTGTGACCTTACTAATTTTCATAGTAGGCAGTAATTTTGAGGAAATGAAGAAATGCCATGTCTTTGAAGTAGGATTTAACAATGTTATAGAAAAACTCACATTCCCATCATCTTGGGCTTCCCAATTAGCATCTTCATCCGTAAGGTAACAGTAGAGTTTGTTCATGTTGTCTCTTGTAGGGGTAAGACTTGAAAAGTGGCAGACATGCACGTTCTTGATCATAAACATTTCATTGATTCTCAAAGGATTGGACTGTACAAACCTGCCTCACACGTAAATCATTCCTTGGTTGATCCCTTGAAGATTTGCATAAAATTCTTTCACCACAAGGACTACTACAACGACAGTAGTGTAGCAAATCACTTCCCAACGCCTCTGCGCAATAACTTCATCAACTCAAGTATTTAGTGTGTTGAATCCTCAATTCACAAATCCCCTCTCTTTAATATGCCTCTTCTTCACTATAACTTGATCATGCAATTTTTGTGCATCAAGACTGATGAACTTTCTTCAGTTTAAAATTCCAAATCTAGTGGAGTTTTGAGCTCAAAAAATATAGTTGTGTAAAATTTATAAAGTTGACTTCGCTTTACAACGGTGCCAAAATTTTGATGTTATATTTTATGAATAATAATATTAATCACTTAATGTTGGGATTCTATGCAAGTATATGTATCGTTATAAAGTAATATAAGACTTTCTATTTAAGTCCCAAATATCAATCCCACGAGAAATGTTTAAATTTGAAATGATAAATTAACTAAGAAATTCACATAAATANGTAACTCTTTTACTACATAAAAATATGACTCATGGTAAAGATTTTAACTTCTAGATTTCCATATTTTAGTCCGCTAAATACAATTATATAACTTAAGAAAATTATAAAATAACTCCAGTTAACACTAAAGATATAAGAATATCTGGTAGTCAAGTCTATGAATTTTTATTCTCTATTATTTTCAAGAAAAATTGCAGATTATTCATATTAAAGCCACTTAGAACATCCATATGAAAAAGAATTTCATGAAACTTTACTAGTAAATATGCTAATGCTGAAATATAAGTTTAGAAATGTAGTCAAGCCTTCTTCTTTAAGTTGATTCAAGTGAAGTCAATTTTTAATTAGGCATCTCCTCAAGCTTCTCCTCACATATTTTTCTTTTCTTTTTTTTTCAGGATCATTTTCAATCCTTTTTCTTTTCTTTTCTTTTTCAGGATCATTTTCAANTACAATGAGTTTTTAGTGAAATGAGATAAGATAAATGGTTTAAATATGTATTGTGTCAAATAGGAGCAATTTAATTCTCTACCATGATTCAGTGTTATAGAAAATCATTGGCTAATCTCAGGTTTAGTCCCTAAATTCATGGCTAGGCTAGGAGGATACTGGCTCTCACTCTAGAGCTCCCACTTCCCTTCCCTTGAAGGCTCTAAAGCTCCCACTTCCCTTCCCTTGAAGGTTAACTCTTGCTTTAGTTCTTAAACACTAAGATTGAATTGGGGATTTTAGTCTATCACCCTAAAAACCTCCAATTCTACACCCAACAATGTATATTTCCCTATTTATTTGCACTTAACTCCATGCAAAAAATACTCCTTCATAGACTTATATGTGATTCTCACTCTGTTGTAGAACTCATACTCCATTTCCCGGATCATATGTTTCATAACATATTTTAATAATTTAATTGACCAGATCGAAAAGTAAATTAAGAACGGAGTTGAAAAACGATCACAATTTATTTTATGTTTTCACATTGGCACATCCAAATTATCTATTCATTTCACCATATCTCAGAGTATGGAGAAAAATAAAGAAAACTACTCATACCTTATCTCTTCATTTCACCATATCTCAGAGTAGGGAGAAAGATAAAGGAATCTACTCAGACTTCATTAAGATACAACAAAGCACAAATTTCATATATAAAAGAAAGTTCATACAACACTAATAAACAAATAAAACTTATCTGAAACTCTTTCTCAAAGCAAATCCCGAAAGTTCATACAACACTAATAAACAAACAACACTTATCTGAAACTTTTTCTCAAAGCAAATCTCTTGTAGCCTCTGAAGTTCATACAACAATAATAAATAAATAACACTTATCTGAAACTCTTTCTCAAAGCAAATCTCTTGTAGCCTCTCTTAGGAAATGTAGAAAGAAGAAATCTCTCACTTCTCTCCCTCTCTAAGACTCTTAGAGAAGAATTCACACTTAAACTCACCATAAAAACTCAAAACTATAAAGAAAATAAATGACTAATGGTGTGGAATGGCATGTAAGGATGCAAAGTGGCACGAAGGGGGCAAAGAGATGCGAAGAGAGACCAAGAGAGCGGAGGAGGAGAGTCTTTTCTGATCAATTTTAGCTCTAAATAGAGCCTAAGGTCGGTTTTCCAATAGGTGCATCCAAAAACTCTTCAAAAAGTGTCCAAATTCGTCGAATCTTCTAGAAACAGGGTCTGCACCACCACTGGCGCTAGTGGCCAGTTAATTAAATCTGCACGCTCTGTCAAACGGCGCCACCGGTGCTCAACAATTTTTTAAGNATGCGAAGAGAGACCAAGAGAGCGGAGGAGGAGAGTCTTTTCTGATCAATTTTAGCTCTAAATAGAGCCTAAAGTCGGTTTTCCAATAGGTGCATCCAAAAACTCTTCAAAAAGTGTTCAAATTCGTCGAATCTTCTAGAAACAGGGTCTGCACCAACACTGGCGCTAGTAGCCAGTTAATTAAATCTGCACGCTCTGTCAAACAATTT
Organism: Phalaenopsis hybrid cultivar; assembly: GCA_002079205.1. Taxonomy (NCBI): domain Eukaryota; kingdom Viridiplantae; phylum Streptophyta; class Magnoliopsida; order Asparagales; family Orchidaceae; genus Phalaenopsis; species Phalaenopsis hybrid cultivar. The sequence goes on along the minus strand of JXCR01147001.1, from coordinate 32,370 downwards.
TTTAAAAACTTCATTTTGACTCCAAATTTCATCTTTTTAGCTTCATTTTTGCTCCAAGTCCTAAAAAGCAGCAACATGCAATAGAACATGAAAAATACATTCCTTTAAAGTGTAATATCACCAAAAATGAGTACAAAATATGGGTCTAAAAATGCTTATATTTTTTATGTATCAAAATCCCCCAAACTTAAATGTTACTTGTCCTTAAGTAACTCTTTTACTACATAAAAACATGACTCATGGTAAAGATTTTAACTTCTAGATTTCTATATTTAAGGCCGCTAAATACAATTATATAACTTAAGAAAAATATAAAATAACTCCAGTTAACACTAAAGGTATAAGAATATCTGGTAGTCAAGTCTATGAATTTTTATTCTCTATTATTTTCAAGAAAAATTGCAGATTATTCATATTAAAGCCACTTAGAACATTCATATGAAAAAGAACTTCATGAAACTTTACTAGTAAATATGTTAATGCTGAAATATAAGTTTAGAAATTTAGCCAAGCCTTCTTCTTTAAGTTGATTCAAGTGAAGTCAATTTTTAATTAGGCATCTCCTCAAGTTTCTCCTCACATCTTTTTCTTTTCTTTTTTTTTCAGGATCATTTTCAATCCCTTTTCTTTTCTTTTCTTTTTCAGGATCATTTTCAATCCTTTTCTTTTCTTTTCTTTTCTTTTCTCTTTTTTTTTATGTGAGGATTACTATATCTGGATAGTCTTTAATGATTTTGAAATTCACTTTCCTCTTCTTCAAATTAAAAACTTTTTACATTCTTCACTTTATAAATTTATATTAGCCTTAAAGATTTTTCATAAAGTTTTATTCTTTTCTTCTTATATGAATATGTAATGATTTTAATATTTCAAAAATACAAATTCATTTACTTACAATAGAAAAACATAGTCTTATTCTCTCATACCAAATATCTTAATCTCTAAAATTAACATTTATTAATGAAAATTTTACTTAATTTTACTATATATTTAGAAACACAAATATAGTTATCTAAAGTTACCCTCTAATACCAAAGGTCACGTGACCAAAGAAATATGTTGAGATTTTCATACCTATTTTACACTATTTTTGATGATATTGCACTTTAAAGAATAGTATTTTTGATGTTTTGTCTAATATGTTGAGATTTTCATACCTATTTTATACTGTTTTTTATGATATTGCACTTTAAAGAAATATATTTTTGATGTTTTTTTTTGCAGGAATGATGAATTAGGGTCATTGGAGCANAAGTCCTATGGCTAGACCTAGGCTACTAAAGAAGTTTCTAGACCTCAACCAAAAGTGAGGTCAACACCCTCTAATACCAAAGGTCATGTAACCAAAGGAAAATATGTTGAGATTTTCATACCTATTTTATACTGTTTTTGATGATATTGCACTTTTAAAGGAAAATATGTTGAGATTTTCATACCTATTTTATACTGTTTTTAATGATATTGCACTTTAAATAAAGGTTAATAACTCAATCAAAATAAAACTTATGTCCTTAAGAAAATTATTTTAGGTTTGACCAAAAAAATATGTTGAGATTTTCATACCTATTTTACACTATTTTTGATGATATTGCACTTTAAAGAATAGTATTTTTGATGTTTTGTCTAATATGTTGAGATTTTCATACCTATTTTATACTGTTTTTTATGGAATATTGCACTTTAAAGAAAAGTATTTTTGATGTTTTGTTGCAGGAATGATGAATTAGGGTCATTGGAGCATTGCACTTTAAAGAAATGTATTTTTGATGTTTTGTTGCAGGAATGATGAATTAGGGTCATTAGAGCAAAAAGATGTAAAAAGGAGCGAATTTGCAGCGAAAAGGACAAAATGTGAAGATTTGAACTAGGGCACCGATGGCGAGCCCAACAACGCCGACGACGAGATTTTCCCGAGACTTCAGAATTAATTCACTTAGAAGGCCCACCGATGGCGCCCTCAAATCCGCCGATGGTGAGCTCGGCGGTTATGTCCAACTAGGCATTGGATGAGGATGAATTTTGGAGGGGTGCTTAGGCAACTCTTAGGAAAGCTCATCCACAATTTTAAAGGAAGATTTTGGCCAAAAATTATAGAGGTCCTGGATGTTAGAAAGGTCTTAGAGGTTGGAGAGATTCCATTAGTGTTTGCTAGAGAGTCTAAATTGTGAGGAATTCTTCCAGAGATTGTAAGAGTGGAGGGAAAGTGAGAGATTTCTTCCTCCTTGCCGCTTCGAAGAGGAATTATGTGTTGTAAAGAAAGGAAGAGATTCAGAGGAACTTCGAGGAGTTTTCTTGGGGAGAAATTAGAGATGAGTTTATTTATTGTTGTAGTTTGTATGACTTTGATTTTATATATGAATTCCGAGTTTCGTTGTGTTTTCCCTATGAGATCTGAGTAGTTTTCTCTATCTTTCTTCTTGTCTTGAGATTTGTGAAATGGTGATTTGAATTGGTGTNAATTTAATTGACCAGATCGAAAAGTAAATTAAGAACGGAGTTGAAAAACCATCACAATTTATTTTATATTTTCACATTGGCACATCCAAATTATCTATTCATTTCACCATATCTCAGAGTATGNTTTCAATCTGACCAATTGATTTGTTAAAATATGTTGAGTTTTACAACTAAAGTGAAGATTATATCCAAGATTACATGGAAGTTGGGTGCAAATAAATAGAGAAATAAAATTATTGGTCGTAGAATTGGAGATTTTAGAGTGACAGACTAAAATCCTCAATTTAGTCCTATCGTTTGGGTGTTGAAGTGTAGATGTTAGCCCTCAGGAGAGAGGAATGTGGGAGCTCTGAAGTTAGAGCCGGTATCCTCCCAGCCTAGCCGTAGATTCAGTAAACAAACGTAGGATTAGTCAATGTTATTTATGTCTGGACCAAAGGGTAAAGAATAGGTATGTTCCTATTTGGTACAATACAATATAAATTGATTCACTTTATCTATTTACTATAATTTCTTAGTATAATTAGTTATTTAAGAGTTATTAAAATTACATATTTATTTCAATTGCTTATTAGTGATAGGTATAATTAGTTATTTAAGAGTTATTAAAATTACATATTTATTTCAATTGCCTATTAGTGACTCATAAGCGACAAGGAGAAGGATGCTTTCTTATATATTGAATATCACATTAAAAACCTTATCAGTATAATGTGAGTTATTTTAAGAGTTATTAAAATTACATATTTATTTCAATTGCTTATTAGTGACAGATAAGCAATTTGAATTCTATTGTTGCGATTGAGTATTGCTTTTTCTAAAATCTTAGTTCGTAGCTTCTAATATTACTCCATGTGGGATCGATATCTAGGTCTCCATTAGAACCCTATATTACTTGAGTGATACGTATACTTGCGTTGATAAATGTGACTTTACAATTATTGAATATTTTATACATCCATCTTTATCTAATCTATAACTGTTATTAAGTTTTGGTACAGTTGCTGAGGAATTAAATTTTTTAGCAGCAGTATTAATTACTTATATTTTTAAGCATATATAAAGTCGCTGTCAAGTTTTTGGTGTAGTTGCCGGGGAGTAAATAAAAATCACAATTAGAGTAACAGACAAATTAGGATTATTAGAAAATTTTTACTTGAATTGCAACTTATTATCATATTTAGTTAATTGTTTTACTGTGTACTGATTTCAAATTTTATGCGTAAATTTGAAATTGAAAATCTTATACCATACGATTCGGAATTAGAACGCACTGTTAGAAAAAATAGAAGATTGAGAAGAGAACCTAAAAATTCTGATACAATGGAAAACAACATGAACAATCAAGGAATAGAGAATGAACACCAACCTAGACCCCCACGAGATTATGCAAATCCTACAGCAGATGAAATTCACTTATCTATCTAAAATCCTAATGTAGTTGTTAATTCATTTGAGCTTAAACTTGCTATTATCCAAATGATACAAAACAATCAATTCGGAGGTACACCAAATGAAGATCCTAATTTACAGACTGATTTTTGGAAAGACTTGTCACTTACCAGTAGAATTGGAGCAGAAAGCATATTGGGCAATTAAGTAATTCAATTATAATTTGAAAGATGCTGGAAAGAAGAGATTATTACAACTAAATAAATTAGAAGAATTAAGAAATGAATCTTATGATAGCGACATAATTTATAAGGAGAAACTAAATTTATGGCATGATCGGAAGATTAACCAGAAGAACTTTGAACCAAGGCAAGAAGTTTTACTTTACAACACTAGGCTGAAGTTTATTCCCTGGGAAATTGAAGTCTCATTGGTTAGGACCCTTTACTGTGACTAAAGTTTATACTGACGGAGCTGTTGAAATTGAAGATCAGAAGACTGGAAACAGATTTAAAGTAAATTGACACAGATTAAAACAGTATTTTGAGGGTAAAAGATCAAAATTTAAAGAGGTTTTAATGATCAGTTAAACCAAGCGCTTTATGGGAGGCAACCTATAATTATCTTTATGTTTATTGCGATCATAGTAATTTTTTATTTGAAATTATAGTTAGTTTGTGGTAGTATTAAGTTCTACTACTCTTATTTACCCTTGAATCATCATAAAAATTGGATCCATAGAGAAAAATTGGAATGCATTCGAACCAGAGCGAAACTGTGCAATTTTTTCCTTGGGCGCCCTCGACGCTACCGACGGCGAGACCGGCGAGATGGCAGTTTCTGGAGTTTGAATGGCGATTTTTGGGCGGGAATTACTCATTTTAAACTTCTAAATTCGTTCATAAGTTCATATTTCTCCCAAACACGAAGTGAAACTCCACCAATTTCATTCATATGGCGTCCAATTCTTCTAATAATCTGAGAATGCGAGTGTCCAACCGGAGAAAGTTCATTAGTGCAGAAGCGCAGCGAATCTTCAACAAGGTATTGGCAAAGAAAAGATTAATCAAGGAATGAGGATTCGTAAATCGCGGATTGAATAATCCCTCTACGACAGTTAAAGAGATGTAGTGCGGCGAAGATGGGAAGTGTTGTATTATACTACCGAAGTCGCGGTTGTTCCTGTGGTAAAGGAATTTTATGCAAATTTGCATGAAATCAACCAGGGAGTCGTTTATGTGTGAGGTAGATGGATAACTTTCACTCCTGTACGGATCAATGAATTATACATGATCGAGAACGTTCTTGTCTACTATTATTCCAATTTCGTCCCGACAAGAAACCGGATGAATGAGATTTACCAATATTTAACAGATGAAACTGAAGACTGGGAAATGAGAAAAAATGGGTATGTTAGTTTTTCTACAACACTTCTAAATCTCGTTTCAAAACACTGGCACTTCTTCATTTCTGCGAAACTGTTACCGACAATGAAGATCGGTAAAGTTTCTAAAGAAAGTGATATTGTGAATTACTGCATCCAAAGGGGACTGTCTATCAATATTGGATCAATAATTGTGAAGTATTTTTAGCCTGATCATTCATGGATCAACTTATGGCTTGGACACCCTTCCACAATTTTCTCACTTTGCAGTCAGTTCCAAGTATCCTACAAAAATTGAGAAAAGGTATTTCTACCTTGGAAGCCTTTGGACCCAACTGAGAGATTCCCAGCTTTTGAAGATTAAAATGACATGATTATTATGGTAGATCAATCATCTCAAAATTCACTGCTGATCCAACCCTTAATTCAGGACAAGAATCTGGTGATCCTTCGCAAAATCAAGAAATTGGAGAAAGATGTACAACATGTCATGAATGTAATTAATAATATCTCTGATTTCTTTGATCATCTAGATTGGAGGATGAAAGAACATTTTGAACACTCTAGACATTTAGAAGATAGTTTGATATGGCTGATGAGGAGGATGAAATTAATAAAAGAGGATTCTACTGAAGAATTTCCATACTGACCCTTCTACAACCTCGTCGTTCATGTGCAATCAATGGGTGGCCTCAGAGGAGAATCTAGTACTGAATCTGATGAATAGTATATTTATATTACTACCTGTCTATCTATGTATGTAATTTGATTTGAACTTTGCATTTGCTTTGTTTTAGAATTATGCTTTTAGATCTCTATATAGCTGAGACTAAGCATAGGATGTTTTGTTTTCAGCGTTTTGAGTATTGTGGCTTGGATTGTGATGTTGAATTAATGTATTGAGGTTGAGAAAATACCAAACTTAAATGTGTTATGTAACATATATTGTACCCCTTGGAATTTATGTATAAATGTGATGTTTTGTGTTGTGAAAGTTTATTTGTGATGAGTACATTATTTAATCACTTAAAATTATGTCTATAATGATTGAACGGATGTCGTTGAGGCTTGAAATTGATAGAAATTGCAAAAATTCGGGAATTGAACCAAATCAATTGAGCCCACCGACGGCGCCATCGATGCCCCCGACGGCGGATTTTTCCCGAGAGTTATGTTCAAATTTCAATAGAGTGCACTAACGAAAGTATTGAAAAATTTTAAGAAAGCCTTTGGATGGACAATTGCTGACATTAAAGGAATCAATCATTCAATTTGTATGCATAGAATTCATATGGAAGAGAACTGCAAACCCAGGGCTGATCCTCAAAGGAGATTGAATCCTGTTATGAAAGATGTTGTAAAGAAAGAAATTTTAAAGTGGTTAGATGCTGGAATTATCTACCCTATTTCAGACAGTGCATGGGTTAGTCCAATTCATTGTCTTCCTGAGAAAGGAGTAGTGACTATGACAGTGAATGAACATAATGAGTTAATACATACTAGATAAGTTACAGGGTGGCGAATATGCGTTGATTATAGAAAATTAAATCTTGCCACTAAGAAAGATAATTTTTCACTACCCTTTCTAGATCAAATGCTGGATAGACTAGTGGGCATAAATACTTTTATTTTATGGATGAATATACTGGTTATCACCAAATACAAATAACTCCTGAGGATTAAGAGAAAACAATTTTTACCAGTCTATATGGTATTTTTGCATTTAGAAGAATACACTTTGGTTTATGTAATGTCACTGCTACATTTCAAAGATGTATGATGGCCATTTTTTGTGATTTAATTGAAAAAGTGATTGAAGTATTTATGGATGATTTTTTAGTGTTTGGAACTTCATTTGGCTTATGTTTAGAACATTTATCTAAAGTTCTTAAGCACTGTGAAGAAACAAATTTAGTCCTTAATTGGAAAAAATGTCAATTTAGGGTAACAGGAGGAATTGTATTGGGACATCAAATATCAGAAAATGGCATGGAAGTAGATTCTGCTAAAATTCAAGTGATCGCTAATTTACCTTATCCAACAAATGTAAGGAAAATTAGGAGTTTTTTAGGACATGTTGGATTCGACAGGCGATATATTAAAGACTTTTCAAAAATTGCTAAGCCTTTATGCCATTTACTGGAGAAAGATGCAATTTTCAA
>JXCR01147001.1:0-13662 GCA_002079205.1 Phalaenopsis hybrid cultivar | reverse complement strand
AAGTTGAGACATTTGAAGTGGGTGCTTGAAAGTTCTGAAAAGAGTTAGAAGAAGAGGAGTCCTAAGGAGTTTGGAGAGATTTTTAGGCACCACAAAAATTTACTTTATCCTTTTTACTTTATTTTGAGAGTGTTGTAAAAGAGATGAGATTCAAAAGAACTTCAAGAGTATGTGGAGGATTTGAGATAAGTTTTAATCTTTGTTCTTAAACAGATTCAAAGGAAATTCAAGATTGGTGGAGGACTTGAGATAAGTTTTTATCTTTTGTTTTAGACTACTTTTGGTTTTAATTGAAATGGGAGAGGACTTGAGATAAGTTTTTATCTTTTTGTTTTAGACTACTTTTGGTTTTAATTGAGACTTAGGACTTGAGATAAGTTTTTATCTTTTGTTTTAGACTACTTTTGATTTTAATTGAGACTTGTTATTGTTGAGATAAGTTTTTATCTTTTATTTTAGACTACTTTTGGTTTTAATTGAGACTTATTGTTGATTAAAGGAACTTTAAGAGTTTGGTGGAGAACTTGAGATAAGTTTTTATCTTTTTGTTTTGAGACTTTTTGGTTTTAATCGAGACTTCTTGTTGGTTTGACAATGATTTCTACTTTTAAACTAAAGTGTGTTTTTATTTTCTCGATGGATTCTAAGTAGTTTTCTGTATCTTTCTCCTTAAAATGATAAGTAATTAAAGTTTGGATGGAAGTTGTGGAGAGTATTGATCTTTAGTGTTGGAAGAAGTTGCGATGATTTAAATTCATGAACTTCATTTACTTCTTGGGTTGGCCTATCCAGATGTTAAAATTTGTTGTGAGAGCATCTAAGAACCAGGCTGATATTGTCTCAGTCAACAATTGGAAAGAATCACATGAGGTTGTATGAATGAGAATATAATTCATAGGTATTGTCTCAGTCAATAATTGGAAAGAATCACATGAGGTTGTATGAATGAAAATGTAATTCTTATGTTTAGTGCAAATAAATAGGAAAATAATCATTGAAGGGTGTAGAGTTAGAGGACTTTAAAGTGTCAGGTTAAAGCCTCCAACTTGGTTTATTGTAGGATTAGCAAGTTATGGAATGCCGAAAGTAATCATTACTTATGGGGGATCTCATTTTAGAAATTCAACAGTTGCAAGATTGGTGGAATAATATAATATAATACATAAAATTGCAACTGCTTATCATCCTCAGACTAGTGGTTTAGCAGAGGTATCTAATTATGAAATTAAGAGAATTTTGAAGAAAAGTATTAATCCTAATAAAATGGATTGGTCTATTAGATTAGATANATTAAATATTTTAAGCAAATTGGGGTTTGCTTAAAATAATGATGTTTTGATTTTTAAAAATTATAAAATTATGTCCTAAGACTACTCTGGCCAGAGAGAACTCATATGAATGTTTGTAGAATTTTCTAAGCCATATGCAATTTTCTATAATTATTTGAACAGAAAATACTTAAGAACTTAGAGAATTAAGATCTCTATCTAANGAGAGTGGAGAGTTGTAGGAGATGAAAATAGTCATTTAAGTGTTATGAGACCATTTAGGGGTGGTATACCTAGGCAAATAGTGAATTTTACTTAAATTTAAAAATCTAAAAAATTGTGCACTGGCGCCTAAGCATGAGGTAACCCGAGAGGCAGGAGCCTAAGTGCCACTTAACCGTGCTTAAGTGCCAGTTCACTAAAATCGGTTCGTGAACGATTAAAAGTGAAAATTTAAGTCGAAAATTGCCATTTTTCATCCTCCCATCACCTTCAACCTCTCAAAATCACGATTTTGGAGAGCTAGGGCACACTATTAAGTGGAGATTTCTTGGTGGAATTGAGAAAATTTTGCTAGATTTGGATTTCTTAAGGTAAGAGCTTTACTTCTATGCAAAAATTGTATAGGAAGTGTATTTTATGCTTTTGGAAGTTTAGTTTAGTAGTTTAGACTTGATTTTTGAAGTTATTTTCGGAATTTTATAAATTTGTAGAATGACACCAAGAATGAAGAGGAGTTAAGGAAAGATCCCTTTTGATTCGAGCAAGTTTGTGAGTTCGAAAGCTCAAGATAGATATAGTGATGTGTTGCAATCACGAAAGCTTATCCAGGAGCATTATTTTAAGAATCCAGGTGGATCTGTGGAAGATCTAATCATTCGCCGATAATGGGAACGATTTTGTTGTTTTTTTGCTATTTCAGGTATATCTATTGTTAGGGAGTTCTATGCAAACCTCCCTGAAGCTGAAGATGATAGAGTCATGGTTCGAGGAAGGTTAGTACCTTTTTCATTGGAGGTGATCAATTTGTTCTACCATTTGCCACCGGATACTTTATATTTTTATGCAAATTATGGTCCAACTGAGACAGAGCTAGATGAGATCATTTTTTATTTGACTGTTGGAAGAGGACTCTGGAAGATCACTAATGAGAGGAGAGTCAACTTTGTCACTTCAAAGTTAAGTGCACCCTCGAAGGCATGACACAATTTTATTTCTGCTAGTCTGCTACCAACAAGTCATATCAGTGAAGTTTTCAGAGAGAGCGACGTTAAATTATTATATTCAGGAAGGAAAGCTCATCAACATTGGAGCTTTGATATGTCAGACTATCATCAATTTTGCCACTATTGTTACTACTGCAGGTCTGGGATTTGCTTCCTTGATCTTTTCTTTATGTGAGCAGGCTAAAGTGAAATATGATAGTTGTGAGGAAGTAATGTTGCCTCTAAAGCCTATTACAAAAGTAAATGTGAAGACATATTCTGAACATTCTATTTTTGGCTGGAGAGGAGGATTTACAAGAAGTTATGGAATGGAGATGCCTGCTGCTTCTACATTTAGACCATCTACCTCACGTGCGTCTACTTCTAGAGGTGAGTCTGCTGAGACCTAAGATCAATTATTACAGAGGATGATGGACCATATAAATTATACTGCTGATAAAGTTCAGAATTTAGAGCGTTTTGCAGAGCACACTGTAGGTATAATAGGAGAAAAAGTGATTATAAAGAAAATTTTCACTCATCTTTAGAAAGCCTCATTAGGGGTAACAAAGGAGTGCAATTTCCTCCATATCCACACCATAATTATGGGCCTTCAAAAGTCTAGGATAGCGGTGATTTAGAAGATGAGGAGTAGAACAGAGAGATTTATTTTTATGTTTGTATTATGTTTTGGACTATGTGGTCGGGACTTGCTACATTTGCAGTTGTGTGTTTATTTGGACTTTGTGATGTGTTAGACTATTTTGTTTAGTTGATATTGTGATGTTTGTGATTTTTAGTATTTTATTTTAAAATTCCAGGGTAGCATCTGTTGTTGTGTGTTTAGCACTGTAATTTAGTTAGTTTAGAACTTAACTTAATTCTATGTCTTTTATAAAGTTGAAAATCTTACTAGCGTAGATCTTAAATTTAAAATTCAGAAACGGCTACCCTATATTTTTCTTTTATCATGTTTGTATGTCTGTTTTTATGTTGAGACTGTGAAATCAGAATTAGTNTCTATGTCTTTTATAAAGTTGAAAATCTTACTAGCGTAGATCTTAAATTTAAAATTCAGAAACGGCTACCCTGTATTTTTCTTTTATCATGTTTGTATGTTTGTTTTTATGCTGAGACTGTGAAATCAAAATTAGTGTGTTAGCTTGCTTATATGTTTATACTCACTACTTAGAAGTCTATTGAATCTCTACATATTAAATTAAAATGAAAATGATAGACAATTTGATCAAAATTAATTTTTCTCCTATTTTTAGTTTTATACTTGTATAATTAGAGTATAAAAATTCCTGTTAGCATGTTATTTTTATTTTCATTCATGCTTATATATATATGATACTAAACTGTTTAATCTTGTTAAAAATTTAAGTTTGGGAANATTTTTATTTTCATTCATGCTTATATATATCTGATGCTAAACTGTTTAATCTTGTTAAAAATTTAAGTTTGGGAAAGATGAAAAATATTTTCAAAACTTGAATTTTATTTGTTCTCAATGTACTACAAGTGAATTTGATTTGAAAAGAAAAATGATCATGTATATGAAGTTATATTAGGGAAGTAAAATTTGATTTTATAAATAAGTAAGAAAATTTAGTTAAAATTTTGAGTAATGAAAAAAAATTTTCAGTTAAAAGTTTTTAGTGTAGANATTTTTGAAAAATTTAGAAATTTAGACTTTTATTTTTAATACTTAAATTTCTTTTATTAAAATAATTTTCAAGACTATTATTATATTTATAAGTGAAAGATTTATATCAGGACTTTACTTTAGGAAAGGAGAAGTGGAATTCAAAATTATTTAAGGTCTATCCAAACATAGTAATCCTTGCCAGAAAAAGAAAAAGAAAAGAAAAGAAAAAGAAAAAAGTATAAGGGAGGAGAAGTTTGAGGATTAGTGCNAAAAGATTTATATCAGGACTTTACTTTAGGAAAGGAGAAGTGGAATTCAAAATTATTTAAGGTCTATCCAAATATAATAATCCTTGCCAGAAAATGAAAAAGAAAAGAAAAGAAAAAGAAAAAAGTATAAGGGAGGAGAAGCTTGAGGATTAGTGTCTAATCAAAAATTGGTTCCACATTTGACCTTTTTAAAGTATAAGACTTGAGAAACTCTTAACCTTATGGATATAATATAGTAAGTAAAATTACTTAAAATAAAAATTTTTAAGTAGAGATAATAAAAGAACTAAATTATAAATTTGGAAAATCTACAATATTTTTGAATTAGATAGGAACTCATATTTTGATATTTATGAACATTAAAAACTTCTANAAAGAACTAAATTATAAATTTGGAAAATCTACAATATTTTTGAATTAGATAGGAACTCATATTTTGATATTTCTGAACATTAAAAACTTCTAAAACTTTAAGTTGGTCTCATTTACCGGATATTTTTTTTTCTAAATTGGACTACTATATTTCTAAATCTAAATTTTAGTAACTCCTAAAGAAACTCATATACATATCTTACTTATTTAGTTTTTAAAGATTGAAGTGTCGNTTTTTCTAAATTGGACTACTATATTTCTAAATCTAAATTTTAGTAACTCCTAAAGAAACTCATCTACATATCGTACTTATTTAGTTTTTAAAGATTGAAGTGTCGCTTGAGGACAAGTAACATTTTAAATTTGGGGGATTTTGATACACCTCAAATATATAGTGTTTTAAATGCNGAAGTGTCGCTTGAGGACAAATAACATTTTAAGTTTGGGGGATTTTGATACACCTAAAATATATAGTGTTTTAAACGCATTTTTATACCTATTTTTGAGATATTGCGCTTTAATGGAAGGATTTTTTGTGTTTTTCTTTCAGGTACAAGTAAAAAGGTGAAAAATGCTTAAAGGAGTGAAAAAAGATCAAATTTGGAGCAAAAATGTGAAAATTGTGCTAAAGTGTTTTGGCGCCTAAGCGTCAGATCTGTCGCTTAAGTGTCGGTTAAACATAGAAGGCCGAGCCTAAGCGCCAGAGGTCCTGCGCTTAAGCGCCAGAGGCTCTGTGCTTAAGCGTCAGAGGCAGTTATTTGGCGANAAAAGATCAAATTTGGAGCAAAAATGTGAAAATTGTGCTAAAGTGTTTTGGCGCCTAAGCGTCAGATCTGTCACTTAAGTGTCGGTTAAACATAGAAGGCCGCGCCTAAGCGCCGGAGGTCCTGCGCTTAAGCGCCAGAGGCCCTGCGCTTAAGCGCCAGAGGCAGTTATTTGGTGGTTTTCTTCATTTGGTCAAATTTTAAAGAGGTATTTGAGGCACCTATTGGCTTAAGAGGTTGGTTATGACCACTAAGAACAAAAATATGGTTAAAAGACTTGTGAAAGGAGGCATCCTTTGGAGAATTCATCGAATGTGGACACATTTTGAAGATTTTCTAAGACCTTTTGGTGATTTATAAAAGAAGGAAGTTGAGACATTTGAAGTGGGTGCTTGAAAGTTCTGAAAAGAGTTAGAAGAAGAGGAGTCCTAAGGAGTTTGGAGAGATTTTTAGGCACCACAAAAATTTACTTTATTCTTTTTACTTTATTTTGAGAGTGTTGTAAAAGAGATGAGATTCAAAAGAACTTCAAGAGTAGGTGGAGGATTTAAGATAAGTTTTTATCTTTTGTTTTAAACTACTTTTGGTTTTAATCGAGACTTCTTGTTGGTTTGACAATGATTTTTACTTTTAAACTAAAGTGTGTTTTTATTTTCTCGATGGATTCTATTGACAATGATTTCTACTTTTAAACTAAAGTGTGATTTTGTTTTCTCCACGGATTCTGAGTAATTTTTTTCTCCTTAAAATGATAAGTAATTAAAGTTTGGATGGAAGTTGTGGAGAGTATTGATCTTTAGTGTTGGAAGAAGTTGCGATGATTTAAATTCATGAACTTCATTTACTTCTTGGGTTGGCCTATCCAGATGTTAAATTTTTTGTGAGAGCATCTAAGAACCGGGTTGATATTGTCTTAGTCAACAATTGGAAAGAATCACATGAGGTTGTATGAATGAGAATATAATTCATAGGATTTAGTGCAAATAAATAGGAAAATAATCATTGAAGGGTGTAGAGTTAGAGGGCTTTAAAGTGTCAGGTTAAAGCCTCCAACTTGGTTTATTGTAGGATTAGCAAGTTATGGAATGCCGAGAGTAATCATTACTTATGGGGGATCTCATTTTAGAAATTCAACAGTTGCAAGATTGTGGAATAATATAATATAATACATAAAATTGCAACTTCTTATCATCCTCAGACTAGTGGTTTAGCAGAGGTATCTAATTGTGAAATTAAGAGAATTTTGAAGAAAAGTATTAATCCTAATAAAATGGATTTGTCTATTAGATTAGATGCTGTGTTATTGGCATACAGGATAGCTTATAAGACAACTATAAGAATGTCCTCATATAGATTAATTTTTTGGAAGACTTGGAAACGGATTACTTCTTTTTGTCAGTTTGTAAAAATATCTTTTGTTACTCAAATGAATTCCATCTGCTATAGNGCTTATAAGACAACTATAAGAATGTCCTCATATAGATTAATTTTTTGGAAGACTTGGAAACGGATTACTTCTATTTGTCAGCTTGTAAAAATATCTTTTGTTACTCAAATGAATTCCATCTGCTGTAAGATTAACATAATCCCTTAAAGGTCTCTAATGATGTTCATTCTCATTTCCAGCATTATTTGAGTTGCAAACCATTTTGCTAGAATGATTTTTCTCTTTTTGTTGTTTTCGAATTTTTCTAACAGTTCTTTCTAATTCAAAATCGTAAGGTACTAAGTTTTCAAATCTTATACTACGCATAAACAAAATAAAACAAGTAATTAAAAATAAGTGATACACTTAAACAATAAAATGTCCAAACTAAACTACAAATACCTTTTTTCTTTTTTATATTTTAAAATAAAATAACTAATATTTTTTGTTACTTCCCCGACAACGATGCCAAAAACTTGAACGGGATTCGGGAAAATTGATATTAAATTAATAATAATTATGCAATATAACTTAAACAATAATGTAACTTTAATGAAAATAATTTATCCTTAAAACCTCTTTTAAAGTCTCAATTCCCTTTTACATATAACGCAAGTATACGTATCGTTCAAGTAATACAGGGCTCTAATGGAGTCCTAGATATCGATCTCACAGGGAAGCTGGAAATATATATAAGTTATTTATTTATATTCTATTATAAACTAAAAATAAAAACAAAGTAAGGTACGAAATTTGAAGTTAAACCACTTAAGTGAAATGCTACTAAATATGTAGATGTACGACTATAACAAGTAAATTAAACTAAATGCTAAACTTTCAAAAGTAAATTGCTGAAATAAAATAAATATTTTTTATTGACGAAAAGTTCAAGTATGAGAAAATNCGTTCAAGTAATACAGGGCTCTAATGGAGTCCTAGATATCGATCTCACAGGGAAGCTGGAAATATATATAAGCTATTTATTTATATTCTACTATAAACTAAAAATAAAAACAAAGTAAGGTACGAAATTTGAAGTTAAACTACTTAAGTGAAATGCTACTAAAGATGCAGATGTACGACTATAACAAGTAAATTAAACTAAATGTTAAACTTTCAAAAGTAAATTGCTGAAATAAAATAAATGTTTTTATTGACGAAAAGTTCAAGTATGAGAAAACATCCTTCCCTTTTACAATGAAAATATGGCTTGTGAAGAAATTGAAATCATTTGAAAAATATATTTAAAAACTGTTTTGTGCCAAATAGGAGCAATCCTATTCTCTACCCTCTCCCGAGTGTTATAAAGAACATTGACTAATCCAGAGTTTGATCCATAATTCCATGGTTAGGCTGAGAGGATATCGCCTGTCACTTTAGTNGAAATCATTTGAAAAATATATTTAAAAACTGTTTTGTGCCAAATAGGAGCAATCCTATTCTCTACCCTCTCCTGAGCGTTATAAAGAACATTGACTAATCCAGAGTTTGATCCATAATTTCATGGTTAGGCTGAGAGGATATCGGCTGTCACTTTAGTGCTCCCACTACTCCCTCACCTGAGGGCTAACATCCTCGCATTAGTTTCCAATCAACTGAACCAAGTTGGGGATTCTAATCTGTCACCTTAAAATCTTCCAATTTTACATCCAACAAAGTATATTTTCTTATTTATTTGCACCTAATACCATAAATGAAATACTCTCCCATGAAATCAAATGTGAGTTTGCCTTTGTTGTAGAATTCATATCCTCTTTTCAGAACATATATTTTTTAACACATTTTAACAATTCAATTGGTCATATCGAAAAGCAAATGAAGATCAAAGTTCAAATCATCACAAATTATTGACATTTAAAACCGTAGAAAATAAAATCAGTTCTTCACAAAACTATTTCTTCAAAGTAGGGAGAAGGATAAAGAAGACTATTCAGAATTCATGAGAAAGATGCGATAAAATACAGATTTCATATACAAAAACAAGTTTACAAACAAATGAAATGAAAAATAAAACTTAACTCATAATCCTTCCCAAGCAAATTCCTAGAAGTTCTCTCCAAGTCTTTCCACAATCACTCACAATTCTCTCTTAGAAATGTAATGAAGAAGAAATCTCTCACCTTCCCTCTCTTCTTACAACCCTAGAAGAAAATCTCCTCTTCTCTCTCTCTAACTCACACCAATTCTCTCTCTCTCCCTTTCGTCACACTCTAGAAGTCCCTCTCCTTTTGGGTTGCTTCCTCTCAAAAGAGTTTCAATTTCCCTCCAATATTCAAAAGTCAAAACTTTGAATTTCAAAAGATGTGTCTTCTTAATCCAAGAGTCAAATCCCTTCAAATTGGAACCTTCCATAGTGTCTAAATGCATTTAATCACTCCATGGGGTGTTCAGAATAAATGTCTCTTTGTTAACAATAAACATTCCAGCCTAACCATGGTTTTGTGTCTTATTTTCTACATGTGATTGCTCAAAGTTTTGACTTTGTATGTTATTTTCAAAATTTATGATAACAAAGAGTCGTTTACTGTTATCATCTTGAAAACGCCTTAGGACTGACATCATGCGTAAATTTCCCCATGGAGTGTAATCTTTTAATATATATAATTTTTCACACTGAACGGAATTTTCTTTTATTTGTGGCTAAACAGCTATACATGTTTTTTTTTCTCTTCAGCTTTATCCGAAATCCTTTTGACTACAGGAACTTTCTTACAATTATGATGAATTTATTACAATTACACTTGCTATAACATCTCGTTACTTATGGAAAGGCCTAGGCCCCTGCCCTGTTTGGGGTTGTAAACTAATCTTATTAGGCCCCATTTGAATAGAATTTTGTCTATATAGCACTTAGATTTTACTATTGTAAGTGCTAAGTAAACGTCAAGTAATAATATACCTGCATCATGCATTTTAAAATATGTCTCAAACAGCCTTAATTTAAAAATGTCGCGCCTGACATCATGCGTCAGTTCCCTGAATTTTGGTGCATCATGCGCCAAACCCCAAAATTGGTTGTTTTTGCTCCAAATTCTGCTCATTTTGTCATTTTTTCTTCAAATGCCTAAAAATGATATACCTGCAACAAAAACATAAAAGTACATTTCTTTAATGTGCAATATCACCAAAAATAGACATAAAAATGGTGCTTAAAACAGTATATTATTTTTGTATATCAGTCACATATGCATACACCAAAAAAAGGCCATCCAGAAGAACCTTAGAAATCATATCACCTAAAAAAAGAGGGGACTTAGTTGCCTTCAATAGGATTTCACATGTGACACCAACTAATACCAACAATTAGGCAATCTAGAAGAATTCATAAGGTTTAACGTCTCATCATGGACTTCTCGAACCCACAAAAAGAAAAACAAAAGAAAGAAAATGAGAAAAAAACATTTACAAACATCTTAAAAAAATCCAAACAATCATAATTAAATATACAATAAACGAAAATAAACATGAATTGTAAAAAATAAACAAGAATCGACCCATTTAGCATCCAACAATAACGTCTGCAATCCGCTCTCTCAATTCAACCATTTCTCTGCACCTTCGCCATCTTGGGTGCAACCTTCTTATGATTCTCCTTCTGTTTGTGGTATAAATTATCTTATGTGATATTCAAATGTTTCAGGCGGGACGTTTAAATGACCATTGTCACCCATGCTGCAGTCTATGCCACTTCTTGAATGATATCGTCGAACATAGTTGTGGAGAGCAAATGTGGACACTACAATTTAAACCTGTTCGCTAGATTCATCTTGTATAGACACTTGATTCGACTATAGACTTGCAAGATTCGACATTTGTTTGACGTTCTAATATGTCCAAAAACTTTTAAGAGTGGTTTAATGACTTGATCTGAGCTTGATTTTACTCGGATTCAACTAATGTTGATATCATTGGGTCCGTTTCATCAAACCGATCATGTTGACTATAAGTTTACTGAAATCGGTGTTCTAGATAGACTTTTTATAAAGATTTGAATACTTTTTATTTAAAAATTATCTCGAAATCAGTGTAATGTCTCGAGTTTCGTGTTGAATGATGAAAATTTATTGATGACATATCAAAAGTAATATTTTATTTTAGTAGTGAATAAATAAATTATGACAATGATTTATATATAATTTCAAAATTAATATATTTGAAGTGCATCATGTAAAATTTGTGAGCTGCACTAGTGCTTTATAGGGGTTATTTGTTCAATTTTTTTTAAATATTATAATTGTTAAATGGGATTGCCGGCGGGTTGTGAGAGAGAGAGGTGAGGGAAGCATGAGCAGCTCGCCGGATTCGATCCCGCCGGGGTGGGAGGAGGCCATAGCCAGCTCGCCGGAAACACTGCCCCCGGGGTTCGAAAACCATAGTTCACTATCCAGCCCTACTTCACCGCCGCAGGAGAACCCACCCAGTTCTCTATCCTCTCCTGCTTCTCCCCAACCTCAGGAAAACCAAGTTAATTGCACCGATACCTCTCTCTCTCCATCTCCGACGCCGCCACAAGAGAGCCGAAGCAACCACCCTCCTTCTCTAAATCCGCCGCAGGAAAACCGTATTCCCTTATCTCACTCTCCAAGGCCTCCGCCGCAGGAAGCACCAGTTTCCTTATCTATTTCCTTTCCGCCGCCGCTGCTAGAGAAGCGAGATGCAATGCCTCGTCCTTCCCTGCAGTCGCAAGATGGCCAAGGTCCAGTCCCTTCTTCACAGTTTCCGCGGGGGAACCTAGGTTCCCTAAATCCCCCTCTCCAACAGTCTCTTCCAGGTTCGCTCTCAGCTATCTTACAAGGTTTGCTTAAGGGGAAACCATACATAGCATAACCTTAAAGATATATTTTAACTTGTCATTTGTTCTATTGCTGAGAATTTAGCAGTAAGCTTCTTTTTCAGCGAGGAATTTAGGTAGTTATTTCACTATCTCATTCCTCACACATTAGGTGATACTACATCTACGGATAGTAAGAAGAATGCATCTTGCTTGTTATCTCAGATTAGGCTAAAGTTTTGTGAGCTACTAGGGAGATGAACTCTTCATGATAGGGGTAATCATCCTGTGTATGAGTAAATTTTTACTGAAGTTAGAAATATTACTTCCTTGAAATTTATCCAAATACAGTGATCTAGGATGAGGCTTAACATTAACTTCTTTGTAATTATCCAAACTATGTATGGCTGAATTTATGAATTTTCGTTTCCTTTAATTCATATTAAGTGCTGCACAATATGTTAAAAATAATAATTTTATTTTTANTGAATTTTCGTTTCCTTTAATTCATATTAAGTGCTGCACAATATGTTAAAAATAATAATTTTATTTTTACTTGAATGTTTCACCCATGTTAATTCAGGTCTATTACTTTTCCTTTGTAATCCATTATTACTAATTTTTTCTATTTGGTGTTGGTTCCTTTTTCTGCCCTTAATTGTAGGTTCTAAACCACTTGGTTCTATTTTCAATTACTTTTTCCTCAATAAATTTAACAGTTATCTTCTTGATATAATTATTCTTAAATTTTTCTTTTCTAAAATTTTCACGCATCTATTTTAAAACACTTACATCATTAGCTTTCTATAATTTTTAATTGCCCAATAGCGGCATTTACTTGGCTTTATTGTAGTTTTGTACAATATTTATGGCTAATAATGAACATAAGAACATTTGTGGAAAGGGAATTAAAAAGAAGGCAATCCAATACGTATTAATTTAGTTCAACACAAATTAGACAAATTTTAATAAAGTCAAGTCATATGATCATAATTTGAATATAATGTAATGGCTAAGTTTCTTTGTTTTTAACAAAAGTAAAGGGCTTACGCAATATATTTGTTGTAGGGCTTAAGCTAGTGACTAACTGTAATGCTTAGGCTTCCAATTTTAGTCCTGTAGATCATTCAAGTTATTTTTTTGGTTATGCTTTATCTATTTTGTGGGCTGTGTCTTACTTACAATCGAACCCGTGTCATGATATTTGAAGTACTAAATTGCCAAAGCCAAAACTAAAAGCATTTCTCTACATTTGCTAGGTGTTNTATTGTAGTTTTGTACAATATTTATGGCTAATAATGAACATAAGAACATTTGTGGAAAGGGAATTAAAAAGATGGCAATCCAATACGTATTAATTTAGTTCAACACAAATTAGACAAATTTTAATAATGTCAAGTCATATGATCATAATTTGAATATAATGTAATGGCTAAGTTTCTTTGTTTTTAACAAAAGTAAAGGGCTTACGCAATATATTTGTTGTAGGGCTTAAGCTAGTGACTAACTGTAATGCTTAGGCTTTCAATTTTAGTCCTGTAGATCATTCAAGTTATTTTTTTGGTTATGCTTTATCTATTTTGTGGGTTGTGTCTTACTTACAATCGAACTCGTGTCATGATATTTGAAGTACTGAATTGCCAAAGCCAAAACTAAAAGCATTTCTCTACATTTGCTAGGTGGTATCACTTCCTTTTAGACGATCACAATTGGTTTGTTAAAATTTAGGGAAATTTACATACGTTGCTCACATTTCTTATGTATTTACATATATCACACCTAAAGTTTTATATTTACATACATAGCACTTTGGTGCTTTAAATCTATGCGTGAAAAGATGTATTTCAATTTTTAAAAAATGGTAATAATATCATTTTTTTATGTGATATGAAGATTTGAGTGTTATGTGTGAATATGAAACTTTAGGGTGAGATAT
>JXCR01146999.1:271805-293568 GCA_002079205.1 Phalaenopsis hybrid cultivar | reverse complement strand
GTGTACTTGGATTCTTGTTATAAAGTTAGTGTGGTAGTTAAATGTGCATGTGTAGTTCAATATNATGAATCTCATGAGAAATGGAGAACTGGGAGTAGAAGTCAAGAACCTTCTACTAGAAGAGATGTCCCCTCTATAAGTTATTACCTTCCACCTTCTAGTTCCCCTACCCTCTCTGATTTGATGAATGAGTTCATAGACTTGATAAGTGAAAGGATTGGAGGTTTAGAACGTCGACACGATTATGATAGTGAGTACCTGCAGAGGCATTCAAATTTTGAGGTAGCCTTTTATGAAGCTCAGGCCCGACACTACAGAGGAGAGTCTGATGTTTTGTTTCTTGAATGCCCCTGATATACTCAGTATCAACCCAATCCACCTGCTGGTCAAAAGCGATGAAGATTTAGCTTGGGATTTTGATATAGAATGAAATTGATGTACTTATGTTTGTATTTTTATTTTATGTAATCTTTTGTAATAGATATGGATGTTTATGTATTTGGACTTTCCTTTTTATTTTGTGTTGTGTACTTGGATTCTTGTTATAAAGTTAGTGTGGTAGTTAAATGTGCATGTGTAGTTCAATATATATTAAGTAGAATTGTGGATTGTAATGTGATTTTCATTTTTGCATTTTTTTTAAAGTTTTAATTATTTAGTATTGTGATTGTGTTAAGAAATGTTGTGCTTGTTTTAGTTTATACTTATTTCAAAATTTCATTGCCCAAAAATTATTTAAATGATTTATATGTGTAGAAAGCTCCTAATATTACAGACCAGGTGAAGTAAAAATTTGAGAAGGCCTGTATATGTGTTAGGCTCCTAATATTACAGACCAGGTGAAGTAAAAATTTGAGAAGGCCTGCAGAAATTTTAGAATAATCAAAAAGCCTACAATACTGAGGTATGATTTCAGAATGATGAAAATGCCTAAAATACTGATGTATGATTTATATTTAGAATTTTTCTTTCCACTGACTGCAAAAATTTCAGAATGATGAAAATGCCTAAAATAATGAGGTATGATTTATATTTAGAGTTTTTCTTTCCACCTTATTATTTCATATTTAAAAATTTAAGTTTGGGGGAGGGAAGAAAAAGATTAACTATTAGATGACTATTTCATATTTAAAAATTTAAGTTTGGGGGAGGGAAGAAAAAGATTAACTATTAGATGTCCTATTCATTCCATATTGAAAAATTTAAGTTTGGGGGTGGGAAGAAAAAGATTAACTATTAGATGTTCTTTTCATATTTAAAAATTTAAGTTTGGGGGAGGGAAGAAAAAGATTAACTATTAGATGTCCTCCATTTCAATATTTTTAAAAATTATTTATATGATTTTATGTAGTGAATTTAATTCAGGTAACTAAATTTTTGTAACTTTTTAAATATTATGGTAGATTTAAAGAAATATAATTTAATTCAGATAACTATATTTTGTAGATATTTAAATATTATGGTAGATTTAAAGGAATGATTTTGTAATGAAAATTAATTTTGTAACTTAAGATATTTAATATAAAAGAATAAGATTATAGTCAATTTGTATGAAAATTAATTTTGTAACTTAAGATATTTAGTATAAGAGAATAAGATTATAGTTAACTATCTGAAAATTAATTTTGTAACTTAAGATATTTAGTATAAGAGAGAAGGAATATTTTTGTAATGAAAATTAATTTTTTAGATTAAGATATTTAGTATAAGAGAGTAAGATTATAGTTACTATTTTTAAAGTAAAGGAAACTATATTTTGAAGTATTAAGAATCTGGAAATTCATTTGAGAATAAAAAATTGGGTTNGGCAACTCTTGGGAAAGCTCATCCACAACTTTAAAAGAACATTTTGGCCAAAAATTGAGAGAGTCTAGAGGATGTGGTGAGAGTCTAGAGGCCCTCGAGGTTAGAGAGGTTCCATTGGTGTGTAACAATTGTGAGGATTTCTTCGAGAAATTGTAAGAGTGGATGGAAAGTGAGAGATTTCTTCCTCCTTGCTACTTCAAAGAGGAATTCTGTGCTATAATGTAAGGAAGAGATTCAGAGGAACTTTGAGGAGTGTTCTTCGGGAGAATTTAGAGATAAGTTATTTACTTATTGTAGTTTGTATGACTATGATTTTATATATGAATTTTGAGTTTTGTTGTGTTTTCCCCATGAGTTCTGAGTAGTTTTCTCTGTCTTTCTCCTTATCTCGAGATTTATGAAAGGTGATTTGAATTGGAGAAGCCATGAAAATGTTTAAGAAATTGTGATGATCTTTTCACTTCGATCAATTACTTTCAATCTGGCCCAATTGATTTGTTAAAATATGTTGAGTTTTACAACTAAAGTGAATTTACTTTCAATCTACCCAATTGATTTGTTAAAATATGTTGAGTTTTACAACTAAAGTGAAGAAACATCCAAGATTTAGGGAGGTCAAAACCCTTGGAAGTTGGGTGCAAATAAATAGGGAAATAAAATTATCGGTATTTAGGGAGGTCAAAGCCCTTGGAAGTTGGGTGCAAATAAATAACTAAGATTCAGGGAGGTCAAAGCCCTTGGAAGTTGGAAGCAAATTAAATAGGGAAATAATATTATCGGAATTTAGGGAGGTCAAAGCCCTTGGAAGTTGGGTGCAAATAAATAAGGAAATAAATTATCAATTTAGGGAGGTCAAAGCCCTTGGAAGTTGGGTGCAAATAAATAACTAAGATTCAGGGAGGTCAAAGCCCTTGGAAGTTGGGTGCAAATAAATAGGAAAATATTACTATTGGGCTTAGAATTGGAGATTTTAGAGTGGCAGACTAAAATCCCGAATTTGATCCTATCGNTGAGTTTTACAACTAAAGTGAAGATTACATCTAAGATTTAGGGAGGTCAAAGCCCTTGGAAGTTGGGTGCAATAAATAGGGAAATATTATTATCGAGCGTAGAATTGGAGATTTTAGAGTGACAGACTAAAATTACCAATTCAAATAGGGAAATAAAATTATCGGGCTTAGAATTGGAGATTTTAGAGTGATAGACTAAAATCCCCAATTCAATCCTATCGTTTGGGTGCTGAAGTGTAGATGTTAGCCCTCAAGTGAGAGGAACGTGGGAGCTCTGAAGTAAGAGCCAGTATCCTCTCAGCCTAGCCACAGGATTCAAGGAATGTGGGAGCTCCAAAGTGAGAGTCGGTATCCTCCCAGCCTAACCACGGATTCAGTAAATGGAACGTGGGAGCTCCGAAGTGAGAGCCGGTATCCTCCCAGCCTAGCCATGGATTCAGTAAACATGCGTAGGATTAGTCAATGTTCTTTATGCCTGGACCAAAGGGTAAAGAATAGGTATGCTCCTACTGTGGGAGCTCCAAAGTGAGAGCCGGTATCCTCCCAGCCTAGCCGCAAATTCAGTAAACAAGTGTAGGATTAGTCAATGTTCTTTATGCTTGGACCAAAGGGTAAAGAATATGGCACAATAAGTTCTTTATGCCTGGACCAAAGGGTAAAGAATATGTATGCTCCTATTTGGCACAATATAAATTCTTTATGCCTGGACCAAAGGGTAAAGAATAGGTATGCTCCTATTTGGCACAATATAATTTTAACCTATGCCTGGACCAAAGGGTAAAGAATAGGTATGCTCCTATTTGACACAATATAATTTGAACTGACCTGGACCAAAGGGTAAAGAATATGTATGCTCCTATTTGGCACAATATAAATTGAACTAATTTCTGGACCAAAGGGTAAAGAATAGGTATGCTCCTATTTGGCACAATATAAATTGAACTAATTCTTTTATCCATTCATTATAATTTCTTGACAAGGAGAAGGATGCTTTCTTATAAATTGAAATAACATTCACTATAATTTATTGACAAGGAGAAGGATGCTTTCTTATATATTGAATATCACAATTAAACCTCTATAATTTCTTGACAAGGACAAGGATGCTTTCTTATATATTGAATATCACAATTAAACCCTACATTTCTTGACAAGGAGAAGGATGCTTTCTTATATATTGAATATCACAATTAAGCCCTACTTTTTATCATTAATTATTTATTAGTTATTAAAATTATCTATATTTCAATTGCCTATTAGTGACAGATAAGCAAATTGAACGTTGTTGTTGTGATTAAAGTATTGCTTTTCTAAGGTCTGAGTCCGTAATTCTAAACTACTTCATGTGGGATCGATATCTAGGACTCCATTAGAGCCCTATATTACTTGAGCGATACATATACTTGTATCGATATCTAGGACTCCATTAGAGCCATATATTACTTGAGCGATACGTATACTTGCGTTGATAAGTGTAACTTTACAATTATTGAATATTTTATACATCCATCTTTATCGAATCCATTACTTGAGCGATACGTATACTTGCGTTGATAAGTGTGACTTTATAATTATTGAATATTTAATACGTCCTTATTTATCTTATATTTTATTGCATGTATAAAGTCGCTGTCATGAGATAACACCCATGCCGACGCACTAGTAAAACTCGCTAAGGAGCTAGCATGTCCACTGGAGGATTCCATCAAAATCACAATGCAAGGAAGATAAATTTTGTCTCAAATCGATCTAGATAACTACACAGGCTAAGAAAAGAAGAAACAATGATTGCGATCGTGGATATCAATGAAGATTGGTGCAAGCCATTAATTGAATATTTGCATACTGGAAAGCTGCCAGAAGACAAGTCAGCAGCACACCATATCACAAAAAGGGCTATGTTGTATTCCCTAGTAGGAGGCATCCTCTATATGAGATCATTCGACCAGATGTGGCTACAATGTTTAAGCAAAAGAGAAGCACAGAATATTGTCAAAGAAGTACATGTTGAATTGTGTGGCGCTCACCCGTCAGGGCTGAAGATGAAACTGAAGATCAAAAGACTCAAATATTATTGGCTAGCAATGATGTCCGACTGCATGGATACAGCTAGAAGATGTCACTAGTGCCAAGTGCATGGGGTGGTCTTACACCAGCCTCTGAATGTGCTACACCCAACTATTGTCTTGTGGCCATTAGAGTGTTGGGGCATGGACATAATAAGCTCGATAGACCCTCCATCTTCCAAAGGCCACAGATTTATACTTTTCGCTACAGACAATTTCTCGAAATGGGCAGAGGCTTTACCATTACGAGAGGTTACGGCAAAGCACGTCCTTCAATTCTTCAAAAGCCAAATTGTCTACCGTTTTGGAGTATCGCAAAGAATAATTTCCAATATTGGGACAGCTTTTAAAAGCACAAAAATAAAAAATTTTATCAAAAGACACGAGATAGATTGGAGATACTCTACAATTTACTATTCTAGAGCAAATGGCCTGGTTCAAGCCTTCAACAAGACATTGGTACATATTTCAAATAAGACACTATACGAAAACAAAAGAGATTTGCACAACAAACTGTTAGAAGCCTTGTGGGTCTACAGGATGACGTTCGGGACTCCCTCTCAGTGTACACCTTACATGCTCGTGTACAGGTCTGAAGTCATGTTACCGTTAGAAATTCAGACTCCGTCTCCCTGACTCGTTGTTGCCAACCAACTCACAACAGAAGAAAGTGCAAAACTCAGACTTGAAGAATTAGAGGGTTGAAGGAAAATGACTTGAAGCACAACAACACTTGGAACTTTACCAGACAAAGATGGTGCAAGCTCATGACAAATTGGTCCACCCAAGGACATTCAAAGTTTATGACCACGTACGCGTGCTCAAAAGGCCTATTCTTGCACGCCACAAGATAGGTGAAAAATTTGAACCAACTTGGGAGGGACAATTTATAGTTGAAAAGGTTTATGCAGGAGGAGCCTACTAGTTAGTAGATTTTCGGGGAGAAAGACCCATGCTATTCAACGGATGATACCTGAAGATAAACTACGCAACCTAACATTACTTAACATCACTTAATTTGAATTTTTGAAACTTTGATTGTTCTGGGGTTATCTATTTGGCCAAATGTTTGTGACCTGGTCCAAAATTTTTGTAATAAGATTAACCTCAACATAATAAAAATTTTTGGAAATTATACAATACAAATTTCCTCTTTTCTACCTTTGAATTTGATATCTTACCAAATTAAACAAAATTCATACATAAATAAACAATTTTCTCACCAAAACAAACTAAAATTTCCTTCAATAAATACTTTGTTTTGTTCTTGTTCACTCTAAGTTTCAGCTCACTGACATTTTTTCTGTCATCTGCAGAGAAATATCAGGTCAGAGGCAGATCTTCGCCTTTAAAGATGGCTGGAACCTCGCACTCAATAAGGAAATGACGCCTTAGGGAGGCACCATAAACTTTGACATGGATTATGAAGCGCCCCTAACCAATGTCTTTAGCCAACAGGAAAAAGAAGGGCTGCCCTCATTGCTTAGGTTGAACACCAAAGACAATTCGTCACTGAAGGGAAAGAATGTGATGGTACAACAGGACCCAATGGAGGGGCCCAGCCGCATACAGTCCATGATGGCTACACCGACTAGAGGCCTAGCTGTTGTTGATAATGGAAGACTACCTAATGTGCCACTATGAAGAACTCAGCGCATAAATGCTAGCCACAAAAAGCAGAGGGCTTTCTTACGAGAAGAAAGAAGACGCCAGAAAGAGGTGGAGATCTTACTTACTCCTATTCCTGAAGGGAACATTTATGATCCAGGCATGAGAGAAACCTCTTCCAGCCTTCCTACTACAGTTGAGGAGTTCCGGTTTGTTACAGAGCTGGAAATACTACAAGCTTCAGATGTTCTATGTACAGGTTGCCCTAACTGCAATGTTGAGATACCAGCACGGGCGTTAGCTGTAAGGGCATTCGTGTAGTGCCCGGATTGCAATGTCCTACACCTACAATGCTATAGCACTTTAGAGGAATATGCGTCTATTGATGAGGGATCTCAGACTGCTGATTACCTGATGGATGCAGAGCTGCATGTCATGATGGATGCAGAGCCATATGTCCCGTGGGGTATAAAGCCATACATCCCGTCAGACGCAGAGTCATACATTCTGTTGTAGATAGAAACAACACCAGCTTGGGTTCCTACAAATGTTGAAATAAGGGAATTTCCTTGAGAGCCACCAATCATAAGCACGGTATAATACTACATAATAAGTAAAGTAAACAAAAGGAATTTTTAATTCTACAAAAAAGTGCAAGGGAGATTCATCAACATAATAGAAGGGTTGTAATTATATACCAAGGTCTTCTCAGAAAGTGATGAACAAAGCATTCTCGACTACATTTTTTACCTGAGAGATAGGGGTCAAGCAGGCCTGCTCATGGAAAGAACCTATTTTTAGCCTAGAAGATGGATGTGAGGGAAGGGGAAGATTACTATCCTGAGTGGCTGCTGCTACAACTTCATCAACAATAGACAAGGAAATCCTCCCAGGATTCTCAGACATGATCAGGTTGATCAAATACCTTGAATGATAAAGTGGATGATTAAAAGAATGGTCAGATGGAGTATACTGCCAGTTCACTGCATCTCTAACAGTTGCATCATTAACATATATGATGAAGGAGACTACATACCTCCGCACATTGATCATCATGACTTCTTGAGGCCTTTCTGCACGGTCTCATTCATGAGAAAATGCAACATCTTATTTGGAAAATAAATTGATGACAATGGTCCTGGCAAATTCAGAGGAGTTGTAGAAATTCTGTTGCCTATTGGTTCATTGCTAGTCCTTAAAGGAAATGGGCTGGACATCGCCAAACACTGTATTCCAGGGGTGCGTCACCGTAGGGTGTCTGTGACCTTTCGACGAATGGAAAACTGTAAAATGTCATTTGGATTTCAACCAGATCCAGAATTAGAGGAACTGCTACCGTACGAGCTATAAGATGGTTGCATCTCTAAGCACATGCAAAGGGAACTCTTGTCCTGGAGCCTGGCTTAGAAGGTCTGCTCGATCAGGAGCTTGTCACACTAGAAATAGACATTCAGAGAATTCCTTTCTGTTTTACTACACTACATTACAGTAGTTATGATATGTATTAGACATGCTCAGTTTATGATATGTACTTGGCATGACTTATTTTTGGATGTACTTTGATGTAATTTGCGTATTGTACTTTTTGAGGCTTTGGCCTACACCTAACCTGTAACACTTATTGGAACAAATGAATAAAATGTTTTTCAAAAATTTGTCTGATTATTCAATAGTCTTCTTGTACGATGGATAAAAGCTGCAGACCATGCATTCGTTCGGGATTACAATGAACAAAGGACAAAACAACAAAATTTTCGATGATAATAAAATTCAAATAAAAAATTGTAGTAATAATAATAACAAACAAACAACAAAACAAATCTCTTTCGAAAAATCAATCAACTAAAATTAAATTTCTGAAAACATATTTTGAAACCTAAACATGATAAAAACAACAAGAAAATAAAATAAATCTGTTGAGTTGATTCTCTCAATTTTGAGGTCTCTTACTCTTTGCTCGCTCAACACAACTACCTTTGCCTGCACTAATTCTCTTAACTTCCCTGCGGAATTTCACGTTTTGTACAAAACCTCACAAAAATTTCACAAATCTTCTTCAACGATGTCAACCTTTTTCACACGATATGTATTTTTGGATTCAACTCCATCAATTCTCATTTTCGAATCAGTCCTTAACTTTTGATTCACTCTTCTCGAGGTCAGTCCTTAACTTCTAATCTTCTCTTTTGTGAATGATCATTAACTTTCAATCCTTATCTTGGAATCAGTCTCTAACTTCTGATTCACCCTTTTGAGGTCCGTCCTTAACTTTTGACACTCTTCCTGAGATTGATCATTAACTTTTAGTTCTAATTTTTGAATCAGTCCTTAACTTCTGATTCACTTTTCTCGAGGTCGATCCTTAACTTCTGATCCTTTCTTTTGTGACTGATAATTAACATTCAATCCTTATCCTGAAATCATTCCCTAACTTCTGATTCACCCTTTTGAGGTTGTTCCTTAACTTCCGACACTCTTCCTGAGGTTGATCATTAACTTTTAATTCCATTTTCGAATCAGTCCTTAACTTGTGATCACTTTTTTTAGGTCAGTCCTTAACTTCTGAATCTCTTTTTGAGATTGATGATTAACTTTCAGTTCTCATTTTTGAATCAATCCTTAACTTCTGATTCACTCTTCTCGAGGTCAATTTTTAACTTTTGATTCTCTCTTTTGTGATTGATCATTAACTTTCAATCCTTATCCTGGAATCAGTCCCTAACCTCTGATTCACCCTTTCGAGGTCGGTCCTTAACTTTCGACTTTCTTTTTGAGATTGATCATTAGCTTTTAATTCTTATTTTTGAATCAGTCCTTAACTTCTGATTCGCTCTTTTCGAGATCGGTCCTTAACTTCTGATCCTCTTTTATATGATTAATCCTTAAATTTTAATTCTTATCCTGGAATCAGTCCCTAACTTCTGATTCCTCTCTTTTCGTGATCAGTCCTTAACTTCTGACCCTCTTCTACAATTGATTCCTAAATTTCAATTCCCCCCTTGGGGTCAGCACTTACATACTGATTCTCATCCTCTATAAACACCTGAAATCTAATAATTCAAAACCTACTCTCCAATCCCCAGCGAGAGTTCCTACCTTTTGATCTCAACCAAATATTCACATGCTAGTTCCCCAGAGGAAACAAATAGCACACTCAAATTCTACACTCCTTTTGGGTCTGTTGACTTAGGAGTTTATATTGGTTTTCTTGGTCTCATCGAACAATGTCAATGTGCGCAGTGTGCTTGCCCACCATACAACACCTATTGGGGGTCTATTTGTTGACATCACTTTTGATTGAGGTCTAGTTTTCCTCTTTAGTATCCTAGGGTCTAGCCATAGATCTTTCCTATTAACTATTCCTAGAAAACTAGAAAAGGAACCCTCACCATTAGAAATTCCAAACTCCTCTTTACTCAACTTGAAGTTCCACTTAGTGATGCTAACCTCTAGAACTTTGTAGGAGGGGTCATTATGGGGGAGCTTAAGGAGAGTTCCCATAGAACTGCTTGCCCTTAGGGTTGACTCT
The DNA here is from genome assembly GCA_002079205.1 of Phalaenopsis hybrid cultivar. Taxonomy (NCBI): domain Eukaryota; kingdom Viridiplantae; phylum Streptophyta; class Magnoliopsida; order Asparagales; family Orchidaceae; genus Phalaenopsis; species Phalaenopsis hybrid cultivar. The sequence goes on along the minus strand of JXCR01146999.1, from coordinate 283,549 downwards.
GGGAGTTGGTCTACAGCTAAGGTACTCACCTCACTCACAATCACTCACAAATACAAACCCAAAATTTCTTGACTTTGAACCCTTAATTATTTGGGAGACTCATGTAGATGGTCCCCTAAACCTTCTAGCCCTAGGCTAGGGTTTAGCTAAGACCAGTACATAGAGGACCCAAATGGGGTTTTCATTGGTCCATAGCTTATTTATGGTGGTTGGCACCCCAATTCTACAAAAAATACCCAACGTGAGCTTTTTGCCCATAAAATTCCCCAAATTACCCAAGTACCCTTGAAACCCTAAATTTGGCCAAAATTTTCAAACTTACCCAAAGTACCCTAATTTGTTCAAAAATCATTTCAAACCTTTTGAAAACATCCAAATTACCCAAAATCACTTAAAATTGCCAAATTACCAAAATGCCCCTCTTTAGCCCAAAATTTCAAAAAATTCCAAAAAATCCCAAAAATTTCCAAAACCTTCTAAATTTTCCCAATTTCATTTTTCTCAACTAAGACATGACCTAATTTAACCAATTTGTCCATTTTTATCAAAACCCCCAAAGTTGCCTTTAAAGGCCCAATCTCCCCAAATTTACCTCAAATGTCCATCAAATTGGTCTCAATTTCAATCCTAAACTTAAATTCACCTTCCATGTGACCAATTTAAACCAAATCCAAGCTCAATTGGCCCATGATTTGAGCCAAATTTTGATTTATGTCAAAGCCCCAATTTTGGCCACATGAACTAATCTCACCTAATTAAACCCATAGCCCACTCAATTTATCATAATTCATGTTGTAAACTCTTCATAACATTCCTACACATCAAGCTTGACCTTCATATGGCCTTGGTGAAGCCTAAATTTCATTTAATTTCAACTCAAATCCAAAAATCCCCAATTTTTTCCTAAATTGTCCATGTCTCAAAATTCCACAAAATTGATTGCCTTAGCCCCAAAATTTCCACTCCATTCCTTCATGAAAAATCTTCATAACATCTCTATTAATCATTTGGACTATTTAATTGAGCCAAATTCCAATCCTAACACAACTTAAGTCCAATTCTAGTCCAACATGCCCAAATTGACCAGAATCTCAAAATCCTTCAAATTGAGCTTCTAATTGAACTCAAAATCACTTCAATCCTTCACCAAAAATGTTCATTACAATTATCTACACCGTGTTGATCAATCACTTGGGAAAAATCTCATGGCTAGCTTAATCTAAACCCACTTTAAGCCAAATTGACCTACATGGACCCCTTTACCAAAAATTGACCCAATCAAACCAATTTGGCCAACCTAAGACCACCACAACCAAAATTTAAACCTTATTGACCAGACTAAACCCCATGGAACCACCCAAATGATTCATGGACCAAGGGATCCCCAAATCATTGGATTTTATTGCAAATTTGCTTAAGCCAAAGATTTTTTTTTGCCAAAACTAAACACCAACCCATGTAATTGTTGTGACAAATTCCCCTGGCTCACCTGACCTCCTAGCCACCTCCCCTGGCCTGGGCGGCTGGCCTAGTGGCCGGAAAACACCAAAACCATGAGCCACCCCCAAAAATCAAAACCCAATTCAAACCTAGAGGCCACCTCATCCAAATTAAATTTTAGAGCCTCTCTTCCCTCCACCTAAGCAAGCATTTTCACCCCCCAATTGGCCATGATAGTCACCCTAAGCCATTTTTATAAAACCTCACCTCCATGGCTATAATAGAGGTATTGAAATTTTCTCAAGGAGAGCCTTCAAAATCACTCGCTAAGCTTCCTTCACACCTACACAGTGCAACTCAATTACCCCATTGCGTTAAATCCCCTTGTCAGAGTTCAATTTTTTAGCTCAAAACCTTTCCGGAGACAGGATAGAGCTCTCCACACCTCTACACTCCACCAAAATCAAATTAAACTCACCCACACCATCACCGCAGTGAAAGAAGAAGAAGCCCCATAAAATCATCCTCATACAGAGCCTCTAGCATAGCTCTAGACAAACACCTGAAATCGAGCTTGGTCGAATTCATATCTAGACCTTTCACCATAGCAAGAGGCTCAATCCCTAGCCTCCTTGGACCTTCATGAACATGTCGAGCACTCCTAATTGAAGCTTCCCTTCTCAGAGCAAAGGTATTGAACTTCCCCTCTTCCCGAGTCTATTTTGATTTTTCATTTGATTATAGTTAATTTAATGGCTTGATTACCATATGGATGTGTTCTTCACACTTAGATAAGCATTTAGAAACAAACCGCACCTAATTTGGTTGAGAAATGAGTGAGATCTTAAGCTTTGAAAATCGATGGTTCTCGGGCTAAGGCATTGGGGTTGATGACCACGCGTCGTTGGATCTCACGTGTATTGCACGGATGGTTCTGATAGCGCCAGATGGAGGGATGGAACAAAAATGCGGGATGTGCGGCAGCTGGCGTGGATAGTGGAATTGAATGGAAGCACGCCGCGTGTAGCGTTTGGAGCTGCCTAGGATGAGGTGGCATCGCGCATTTAAATAGAAAAATAAGGATTTATTTGATTTATTTAAATAGCCCTAACTTCAAAAATTCATATCTTGGGGTAGAAAAATCATAAAAATAAAATAAAAATACTCTCTTACTTAGTGAACAGAGGAGAACAATGTGAAAATAATTCAAGTTTGTTTGATGCATATTTTATTTTTAATTCATTAAACACTATTTTGAGTCTTTTAATTCTTCATGCATGTAGACATTTCACCATTGCTTGATATTTTGTCATGCTGTTGCCTCTATTATTAAGAATATTCTCTAATTTTTCCAAAGTCAGAAGAGACCTCTAATTAGAGATCCATATTTTTTCATGTTTATCTCTATTATTTGCATAAATTAATCATAATAATTAGCATGTTGCTTGGAAAAATCCAAAAAAAAATTGGAAGGTTTGCTATGACTAGAGAGCCCTTTGGAAAATATTTCATGGGTTAAGTCATTAATAATGCAATTAATTTCCACCAACCCTAAAATGCAAAGAAAATTAATTTTGGGAAACACAAACATCTAAATGGCTTAGTTTTTAATCCCTACTATGATCTAAAGTTCATGAGAACTCCCCATAAAAATTTCAAAATATTTGGAGCTCATTTGATAACTCAAATTGATTTTCTATGTTAAGTATCATTTTTAACACTAAAACGATTTTTGATAAATAAAATATAACTTAAAAAATTATAAAAATTAGTTTTTGGACTTCTCTGTGATTAGAAGAATTTTCTAAAAAAAATGGAAATTAAAATAAAACTTCATTTTTAGCCTATTTTTAATATTTAAATAAGTAAAAAATGATAAAAATCACAAAAAATAACAAAATTCATGGAAATGTTTTAAATTATTTCCTGATACTTAGGAATAATTGGAGTATTTTTCCAACTTTTCTAAGTGAAGATATTGAATTTTGAAGCTTAAAAAAATTTTTAAAGGCTAAAAATGGATTTTCACTAAAATAATTCCAACAATTCAAAGAAAAGTTAGAATAATGTGAGTTTATTTCTCTAGGTTCCTTGACCTTAGAGAGATTTAATAAAAATATAAATCTTAATTTTCCACATTTAAAATATTTTATAGTTAATAAATGCTCCATAAATTAAAATAATTCTTGAAATTCAAATATAACTCAATAAATCATGAAATTTGGTCCAAGTGTTTCTTTTTTCTAAGTCTACCTCCAATAAAAATTTCAAGGAATTTGGCTTTACCTTTGTCATGTTATGGATTTTTCTTTAAAAAATCCTATTTTTTGCATAAAAATAAATATTTAAATTAAATTAAAATTTTAAAAATCGCATTTTCTCTCTGATGTCTTAATTGACTCATGAGTGAGGTGGGATAAAAATTCCAAAGTTATTTGAATTAAATTTGTCAAATTATGAAGTTATAGAGCCTTAGGGGCAAAAGTGTAATTTTGGAAATTTGGCCTTAATTAACATTTAAGCTTAATTTAAGAAAGGGAAATGGGTAACCTTTGGTCTTAATCAATATATTTGGATGATTGAAATATAGGGGGTTAATTGGTAGAAACTAATCTCACTTTTATTAATTAAAGGATAAATTTGTAATTTCCTTCAATTATCAAACTTTGGGAGTCTTATCAAATAAAATGATCCTCGACTTAGGGGTATGATTTTGGATGTTAATAACTCACTAATTTAATACTACTATTTAATGATTCAAATGACTTTTAAAAATTTTGTATCATCGTCACCTAAAAATTCAATCTCTTTCAAAATATAACTAATATATCATAAAAAGAGCTTAGTAGTGACCTAAGCTAAATCAAATATGATTAAATGAGGATTATAAAAGTAAACATAATTAAAATTGAACATCTTTAAAACACTACAAGGCCAAATTAAATAGTTTACTAAGTGACTTGATGACATTAATTTACTCCTTTAAGGGTCTTCACCCACAGAATTCTCAAATTAAATTATAAGTGATAACTACCCTACTCTTAGGGATAATTGAAACATCAATGTTCATTGATCATTAAAGTATTTATAGGATGGTTTATTAAGTAACATAATAAGTCAAAAAAGAGCTCGAGACTTTTCACTAGGTAGTGAGAGCGAAGCATGGACCTGCTTCTTTCTCCAAATCTGTTGGTACCTCGGAGGTCTACTAAACTTAATATGTTTTGTTTAACAAAATCATTCTTAATCAAATTAATAAGGACCCACCAAGATATGACCATGGATTGGGTAGATCTCTAAAACCTTACTTTTCTGCTTTATATAAAGTGCCTCACATGCATTTTCAGTTTCAGGTGGTGGAACGAGAAGACTCGCCAGGTACGCTTTTTATAGTTTACAGTATTGTCTTTCTTGTACTTTCATATTGTACTCTTTTATGCTTACAAAACTTGCATGCTAAATAACAATGTCATCCTGCATAAAAACCAAAACTTTTAGGATAGCCACAAAACCAAAACCAAGACCAAAATTGAAATCAACCAAGATAAAAATCACCTCCACAACATTCAAAATATAAAATAACTAAACTTTTAATCACAAATAATACTCAAAACCACAACTACAACTAAATTAAGACATCTCTATCGGATGATCGGGAATCCCTTAGAGGAGGTAACCTACGGTTGCTAACGAGGCTTCACCTCTATTGGAAGATCGGGAACCCTCGGAGGAGGTAACCTACGGTTGCTAACGAGGTTTTCCGCTAAATTAAAATGTCCTTATTGGAAGATCGGGAACCCCTCGGAGGAGGTAACCTACGGTTGCTAACGAGGCTTCCCAAGGTCTAAATGAAATTATGGAACTTATTAAGTAACCTACGGTTGCTAACGAGACTTCCCACGGTTTAAATGAAATTATGGAACTCATTAAGATGGGTTTAGTAAGTTCATTTGGACTAAGTGAATCCAATAGAAAATAGTGGTGCCGGAATGAGGGAGTAACCTACGGTTGCTAACGAGGCTTCCCACGATTTAAATGAAATTATGGAACTCATTAAGATTGCTCATTTGGACTAAGTGAATCCAATAGAAAATAGTGGTGTCGGAATGAGGGAACCGTAGGATCATAATCGGTGTCGTTTTAATCAACTTTAACATCCCCCAAAACATTTAAAGAACTTCAACCATAAGGCCGTCTGATTTGACATCATAACTTGACACCCTAGAAAACTCAAACTCATCGCAACAAGGAGCTTGGAGCTATCATGGTGGGCAGCACGACCATCTTCAACAGCAAAACATATCTTCCCCAGTTAAATCAATCTCTTCCTTAGAATTAAACAACCAAGCCATAGGACTTTGAGGTTGTTTGCTTATGCAACATAAATCCTCAACGTATCTTTAGGCCTTTGCACAATCATGTTATGCAATCTAAGCCCTGACACGTCTTAAGATTCTGAGGTTGTCGTTCGTCACGACCTAAATCCTCATATCTTTCAGGATATTTGTGTGATCATTTCACACAAATGTAAGCCCTAACAGATAAAATCTACAGGATGAAACACCAAAATACTTCTGCTCAAAACTGAAGACAAACCATAAGATAGACTGGGAAGTAACAGAGGTTTTTCTCTGAATCTATGACATCCTCTAGATCTTCCTCCTTTGGACTATACAATAAATGTTCCAAATTTGAACCATTCCCTTTTCACACCTCTTTTCCCAATCTCATTGAAAAGTCCTATCCATTTGACCTCCTTGAAGATAGCTTTCACACCTCTACATCTGATCTCATTGAAAAGTCCTCCCCTTTGAAACTCCTTGAAGATAATATTCACACCTCTACGTCTGATTTCGTTAAAGAGTCCTACCCTTTGAAATTCCTTGAAGATAATCTTTCCACCTCTACGTCCGATTTTGTTGAAGAGTCTTACCCTTTGAAATTCCTTGAAGATAATATTTCTACTCTACGTCCGATTTCGTTGAAGAGTCCTACCCTTTGAAATTCCTTGAAGATAATATTTCTCATTTTATCGAGAGTTTTCTTAGGTGACTTTGGTCATTTAAGATGTAATTAACTATAGGGGCTTACCCTGATTTCGTTGAAGAGTCCTACTCTTTGAAATTACTTGAAGATAATATTTCCTGATTTTTATCAGTTTCTTAGGTGACTTTGGTCATTTAAGATGTAATTAACTATAGGGGCTTGCCCTTATAGAAAGCTTATCTGAACCCAGCTTAATATAAACTCTATTTAATTCTTAATATTAAATAAGGGAAATTATTGGTAAATAAAATAGTTTCGCAGACCAAACGGATGTCATATATTTCTTAGTTTATTTGATCGAGTCTCATCCTCAAGTCTTGTGTTTACCCTTCGGGATAGATACAGGGTTTAAGATACATCACTCTTTCATTTAAACTATGAAAAGTATGAGGTTAGTTTGATTTCATATTTTTTTAATTCTAAATCTATATGTAAATTAAAAAGTCCTTCCGAAGCGGGCGACGAGATTTCAATTTCGGTGACCGATAGCTTCTTACGAGCAACTCCACCAAAATAATGCTGACAATATATATATATATATATATATATATATATATATATATATATATATGTTTTTTTTTGCGCTACTGTGTTCGGGACTCCTATTATTGTAAATGATACTAGGGGTATGGATTCCACTGGTGACTATCATTATTTTTGCCTAGGTTTCTTATATTATATCCTCATTGGTTGTTCCCCTTTCTCAATAGTAGACACATTCTCTATTCTCTTTTCAAAAGATTTCACAGGATTTTGCTTAGCATTCCAACTGAAGAACGGTAACTACATAGCCTCCTCTTGTAAATTGGCTAACTTACTCAATAGCTTTTCAAAAGTCATAATATTGAATCCTTTCAATAGAAAAGATACTGTTCAGTGAATATTATTAAGTAGAATCTAAATAGCTTGTTGCTCTTATAACATAGGCTCACACTTCAATCATAAGTTCCTCTATCTCATAATATAGTCTACTAAAGTCTTATTATATTTTCTCAATAGCCAAGTCTCTGATGGTTATATAGTGTTGTGCTCTAGCAAACCTTTCTGTGAAGAGATCTTCTAATATAAGGAATGTCTTGACTAAGTTGTTAGGTAGTTTAGCATACTAGTCAAAGCTATTCCAGATAAATTATTGAGAGATTGAAGGAATAGTAGGTCATTGCTTCCATTAGAATTATAGAAATTGACTCAATAGTGTGCCAAGTGTTGTCTTAGATTTTAAGTTCAATAAAACACTTTAAATTTTAGTGCAACAAATCATTTGAAGTTATTTTGGTATCTAACTCTTCTTGACAAGGTTGTCAATTAGACACTAATGTAGCACCCCAAGCTTGAAGTATATGATCCTTAACTTACTATTCAATAATGGATCATAAGTTTTTTTTCTTAGATAAAAGGTTTTTTAAGTGTTTCTAGGAGACTTCCTCTTCAGCTACTTTTTTTCTAAGTTTGTCAACTATTCAAATAACTTTGGGTTTGTTTACATCCACATCTACTGGCGCATGAGTTGTTGTTTGCTTTCTTATTGGGGGAGTTGAAATCAATAATTCATCCATCCTCTTTTCTATTCTCTCTATCTACTCATCTATTTGTCTTAACTCATAAGATATATGTTTAGCCATGTTAAGTAGGATACCGTTTTCATTTATAACATGTTGATGATATGCATGTTTTAGTATTAGTAAGTTTTTATTTTCATGGATCTCATTCATTATTTCATCCACCCTTTTATGTAAACATTTTATCAATTCATTCCTCTATCTTACTTAATTTAGAAGATGTTTGACTGTGACTGGTGCACCACCTTTTCAACCAAAACATTTTAAAGATAAGCTTCATCTTGTCACTCTTGTGGTGAAGCACTGACCATCATTATAATAGCATTTTTCTTAAAGTTTCCAAAGATTCATCTTCTTTTTGAGTTCATTAATCATAGCTTCTATTTCACTTAATCATCATTTATTTTACGTCTGACATTTTCAAATCAGTTTGAAGGTAATTGGGCTCTTCATCAATATCCATTTTTTTCTTTTCTAACATCAGCTTTCTTTATAATAACCCCATTTTCATGCTCCTATGTTTCTTGAGGTTGTGACAGCTTCCTTTTAAGAGGTATGTTAGGTTTAGAAGTGGTTTCTAACCTATAATCATAAGTAGCAGGAGGTAAGAATTTGAATTCATAACATAAACCTATTACCAACAAGGACATCTTTTTTTTTCATTCTCAACACTTAGAGTTTTCTGATGGGGTTTTAAGATTTAAGAAAAAATTCTAAGTAAAAGATGGTGCACTTTGTAAGTTCTTTTAAGATACTTGGGATAAAAGGATGTGCATCTAGGGTAGGTGGCAAAGGGAATGAACCAACAAGGATTTAGTAGAGACCTACCTTAATATATTTGATTTATTTAACATAATACTATCAATGGTTCTAGGCTTAGAGCATCTATGATAATCATTGTTTCTATCAACATGAACATAGGAATACCCTTGATAATTATACTTCTTCCATTGGAATGTAGCATATTCTAGGATTTTCTTCTTCTCCTCTTGAAAAACTATGCCCCTTATGATTTAATAGCTTTTGCAACACTATAAGTTTCCTTTTTGTTGTCTTTTTAAGTATTTCATGTAAATGAGGATGATGATTTTTCATTTTTCCTTATTAGGAGACTCATATTCAAAATGAAATATGGGTGAGTCGACTACTCTACGCACATCTTCTTCTTTCTGTGCAATAGAATGTGAGTAAAGTTACTTCCTCCCAGAAGAGGAAAAATTTCATACATGTCAGTGAACTTCATAAGCATCTTTATTATTTATCCATATTAATTTAGATGTACTTCTTATGAAACATCCTATTCTTATTCTATTGTTGAATCTTGGCTAGCACGTTAATTATCTTTAAAGTAGAATGACTATCAAATATTGATTATGCATTACAGATTTCACTCTTTACGTCAACAAGATTATCATCTGTGGTTTCAATATATTTAGTAATTTCAAATACTTCAAAGATTTGATTATTTTTCCTTCCTTAAAAAGATTTTTATTCCTAGGGAAAACAGTTGTACAACAGTCACAACATGAGAACTATAGTATTTCACTTCATCAAGGGTGGAAAATCATGTTAAGACTTATGATAGAATTTTATTAGGGTTCTTCCACATCAACAGCTTGGGATTATGAGAAGATGATTTTATTAGTATCTCCTACCTCAAGGAACTTTAATAAAAAGAGAGAATACAGACTGATGATACTATTCGACGACTCATGAGAAAATAATTGCCTCCCATTCTTGTACTTACTTGTAGTCCTAACTCGATCAAAGTAATTAATCTGTGGACTGCATCACTCTACAAAATGTTTTAAATAAAAATATCTTTTGCGTGATAAAGTAAATTTTATATGCATGGAAACAAAATTTAAAAAGGAAAATTTATAAAGGTTCACTGTTAATCACTTGAATCGAGGTTAGAACTGCCCTCCGTAGATTATCGGGTTGGTAGCTCTTACTCAAGATCTGGAAGCACATAGTTGAGCTTTGAGCCCCCGCCTTAAACAATGTCTTACACTTAGTCCTGATTTTCTATATGTGACTACGGGTTTTCTTTTACCCACTCGTGTTTTTCTACGACTCTCTTTTCTAACCTTTTCCGTACTGGATGCTTCCATTTAATTTCCTGCAAAATATATAAACTTCCTGCAAATATATTATGCTTTATGAGGCTAATCATGTAGCGGTAGCAAAGGCCAAGGTATGCATTTATAGTTTATGCATTGCAAATTTATTTATTTACTTTACAACATTTTCTTTTATTTATTTTTCCTGCAAAACTATACCAAAATTGAAAAATTAAAAAAATATGTTTTCAAAATTAAAACAACATCTTATTAAAAAAAGAAAAAAAAAATACATAATACGTTTTTCTGAATTTACAGGAGTCCCTTGGATGACGTAACCCACGGCTACTAACGAGATCTCCCTAGTTTAAATGAGCTTAGCATCTTATTTAAACTATGTAAATTAAAAAGAAAATAGTGGTACCGGAACGAGGGAACCATGGGATCTTAACCGATGTCGCTCTAATCAACTTTAACCCCTTCTCCCCCCACCCCCATAATACTTGAACAACAACAAAACTTGTAATTTAAATTGCAAAACCTTTTGAACCTTAAACCTAGAGCTGCTACTTCGACGAGGAGATTGGAGTAAGCTGAAGGGAACAGAGGACATCGATTCACAATAAAAATCCTTCCTTAGATTTAAATTATAAACCATAAGATTTCTAGGTAGCCCATCTAGTATGGCATAAATCCTCATCTTACTTTTAGGCCTTTGCACAATCATATTATGTAATTTAAGCCCTAACTCGCCTTAAGCTCTGAGGTTATCCTTCGTTTTGACATAAATCCTCCTATCTATAGGCTATTTGTATGATTGCGTCATGAAAAGGTAAGCCTTAAATAATAATAATTGGTATGATGAAATATCTAATAATATTTCTTCAAAATTGAAGCCAAACCATAGGATAGCTTGGGAAGTCCAAGAGATTTTCCTCGTGATCCGTGACGTCCCCTAGTTCTCTTCTTTTGGATTCCATAATAAATGTTCCAAGCTTTATATTTTCCCATTTAATACTCTTTTGTCCAACCTTGAAAGTCCTAAATTTTGAAATTCTTGAAGATGATATTTCTTGACCAAAATCAAGAGTTTTCTTATGCAATTTTGATTATTTTAGATGTAATTAATTTTAGGGGTTTTCCCTTATAGGAAATTTTAGAACTCAAATTAATATAATCTTATCTAATATTTCATAGTAGATTGAGGAAATTTATCGGTCAACATATATGATTTCGCAAACTAAATTAGATGTCATAAATTTCTTAGTTTATTTATTCGGGTCTCACTAGTAAGTAATATGTCTATTTTTTGAGATAGATGTATTACTTGCGGTGTTGTGCTCATTTATGTAAACTATTATTAATATAAGATTGATTCGGTCTCGTATTTTCAAATTTAAACTATGAATTTAAAAAATTTAATATATAAATATCAAATTAAAAATGTACTTTACAAAAAGATGACTAACATATACTTTCACTATTTTGTTTGCTATGTAATCTAGAATATATATAAGCTTACCCTTCAAAATCATTTCAAAAGTTTATCCCATAAATTTGCCAATATATATATATATATATATATATATATATATATATATATATATATATATATATATATATATATATAGAAAAA
>JXCR01146999.1:248177-265599 GCA_002079205.1 Phalaenopsis hybrid cultivar | reverse complement strand
TATATATATATATATATATATATATATATATATATATATATATATATATATATATATATATATATATATATATATATATATATATATATATATATATATATATATATATATATATATATATATATATATACAGATCAATTTTATATTTATTAATACCCAAACCAATAATTAAGACTTTTAATACTATGTTCTGAATGTCTGCTTTAAAGCATATAACTCTGTTTTCAATTTGTACATGTGATATGGGTTGTAAAGACCCTATGGGTCTTGCTCTACATAATTATTTATTTATTTTAATTTAGAAAAGCACTTTTGTCATCGATAAAATATTATTTGGCACCGTTAAAACATGCAAATGTCAATTTCAATCAAATAGCTTTTAATTATGCTACAGGAGAATAAGATTCCTCAAAATCAAATCCTTTAACATTGCTACACCGTAAAGTTGGAAATTTATATGAAAACATCAGGTAACAAATCAATTCTTCTTGGTTAAAATATTGTAACTATTTATATAATAATACATATAATTTCATCTTATTTGTAAGCCATATGATTCTTTTTGTTATATTGATTAATTGCAATTATTTTATCTAAAAAATAATTATAAGTCATGTTTTAACAAACAAATTTCATTATTTTATTTAGAGACTAATGAAATACACTGTTAGGTATGATTACGCAAGTTTTCTCCAATTAAATAGTTAACTTAATATAATTTCCAAGTCAAAACATCTTTATGAATTTGATATGAGGTAAATTTATGTAATTTCATTACATTAAATATCTTGTTCACTCTTTTTTATCATGATATTATTCTTAAGAAATATAATTTTTTTGTGATGTGTAGAATATAGGGTTTATGAACTTCATAAAGGAAAAGCGGTAAATTGAGAAGCAACAATGTTGAAAATCAAGATTTTGGACATGCTGACAAGTATTTGTGTGCCCACACATGCACCTGTGCTAGAACGAGTGCACAAATGCGCATAAGTGTACCCGTACACCCTCATCTGTGTAAACTTGTACGCAACCTCTCCATCACCCCCGCATTCCCATGCATCCGGCTACACACACCATTGCATTCCTGCATCCATGCCTTCACACACTCTGAGTACACCCACTTGAGGGCACATGCCTACGCATGCGTATGCACCCATGAAAATTAGTGCGCCTGAAATTGCATATGTGTGCACACTACACGTCACGTGCACTCCCGCACATGTATGCATGCACACCCACATCTGTCGATGCACCTAAAAACCTGAGTTCTAAAAATTTACGAATTTGAAAAGTTTTATGCTTACTTTGGACCTCTAATGCAATACTTAAGTATATAATTTTCTTTATCTTAATAGAAGTACTTTATCCTTGGGGGTGAGCCTCAATGGTTTAAGGAAGTTTTTGGAGCTCTAAGGGTTTCTCCCCCTAGGTTCACTCAAAAGAGTGTGTTTTTTTTTCCTATTTCTTTCTCTTTTCATGTTTTTTTGAGGGATTTGATGATGTTGTAAGAAGAGATTGAATGCATATTAATGAGAGGATTTTTGCGAGAGCTTGAAATGATCAGAGAGGAGAATGGTGTATTGCTAAGAGTTGATTGGCTCTGAGTGAGTGTTCTGAAACTCTTGCACATTAATCTTTATTGTTATCTCTGCAATAAAATTTTTTACTTTTTTATTTTCACATGCATTGTGATTAACATTGTTTTATGCTTCTGTGATGTACGAAATGTGATTTTCTTGTGATTTTTATTCTGTGATTTTTAGTTCAATCAATGTCTTTTCGTTGCATGAATTTTTTATGTTGATATGTTAACCTTTCATTTATAACTTCTTTTTTTATAAGACACGATAAAAATTTTAAAATCCCTCGTGAACATCACTTCTGCTAATTGTGTAGTAGAGCAAGTAGGTTAACCACAAAACCTAATAGAATAGGCATTTTCAAGTTGGGGTTTTGCAACTAAGATAATGTGGAATAAGAATCCTAAGAAACTCCAAAGGGTTAAGCGAAAAATAACATTATGGTCTTTTGATTCTTATTCTGACCTAAGTAAAGGCTTAAAGAGAAAACTTTTATCCCTAATTGCCAACAATTGTTTATGTCATATGAAACTTTAAGAAATCAAATGACCGATGTTAGAGACATTTGAATACTACATATTTAAATAACTCAAATTTTTCTTACCACTTTTTTCTAATGTACTTTTAAGACTGTTAGACTCCTTTCTTGTGTTTTTATCACTTCAAACTACAGAGGTTTAGTAAACTAGCAATTTGCATATTAAAAATATTTTAACACTATTCTCGTAGGATTGATATCTGGACTTGTTTCCGTATATTACTTAATCGACACATATACTGATTTGATTGAACAAACTTCTTTGCAGTATTATTGAACATCATAAATCAAACCCACAACTCTTTCTCTTAATGTCAAGATGTTGTTGACTAATGTTAATCATTAGTGATTTTTTTTGTTAGAACTCAGTTCATTTGATTTTGATGCCTCATTAAATTTGATATTGTTATGAAACCTTGATTAATTTAATTTTGGCAACTAATCATAACTAATCATAGTAAGATGATGTATTTATATTATCATTATTCTTATTGGGCTAACATTTATACTCACATTTTTTCAGTTGTTTTGTGAAAATATCATGAGTAGAAAAAGCACGAGTATCATGGTTCCCATATTAGCATGTCATGCCCATTTTTCAAGTTGTTAGCTAGGATGTGTCTAGAGAATAGCTTTTAGCTTCATACTTTTTATGATGCAAAAATGAAACCATGGCAACCAATAATCTAATGTTAAGCATGAATTGGCTTAATGACACCAATTTTAATGCACAACACTATCAAAAAAATATCATTAAACTTGATCTACCATCAATATCTTGGCTCGCCTTTAGGGCCAAAACACTAAGTTGAGTCTATAATTTACAAATGCACCTAAGTGAATATTAAATTTACTTTTATGCATACAATTTCATATTATAATACAGTAAATCATAAAAATTTTAAAAAAATGTAATTCGAGATTTAATACCTTATGGAAAAGCTTATCCATTGGATGGATATCATATTATGGAACTGCAATGATTTATAAACAACTTGTACCATTTCTCATCACAAAGTACATACATTATAAAGAATACAAATTTTTATTAAATCTTTATTATTAGTGATAACGAACTTCTCATTAGTCCACTTTATTCATCATTAATCTCTTCCTAAGAAACTAGTGTCTTATCATTATTTCGTTCTGAACCGTCATTATGACTACTTCTAAGAACATAAGTTGTTCCTTGTATGGACATCACATATGGTCCCTTTTTATTGAACTAGGCAAATGATTTCATTGTTCTTGGAAAACAATTCACTAAAGTTCTCATTGGATTGGATGCAGGATGATAATAGACACTATTTAATGATAAGTCTTAGAATTTAGAAATTAAAAATTCCCTTTATTCTATATTTAAGTGCTAACTTCTTTTGCTTTCAAAATGTAAAACTTTATAAGAACCACATTCTAATGTATATGGATCCTGCAAATCAACTTCATTTTTATTATACCTTCTATGGCTAATAATAAATTATTTTTCTAAATATTATTCATTATTACAATAATTGGTCTTAACAACAAAAACAATAAATGATGTCATGTTACAGACTACATGCAAAATCCCTATGAGCTTATGGTCAGTAAATATTTGTGAAGCTTCTTATCAAAGTTGTCCTACATAATTTTCACCCAAGCTTTTCCTTTATATCTACCTCAGATAATGATATTCTTACATATTTTTCCTCTTATTATTGAAATGTTGTTGTGACAAATATTTACATGTCCTTTAGGTATATTCTGGCAAAGGTGATTTTTTTTTTGTTATCTAGTTAGTATCAGTTAAAATACTCATTCATTTAGGTAAGCCTGCCAAAAACATATTGAGATTATGCACTTTATTATATGTTTGCCTTTTTACCTTAATTTTTTTGGTTTCATTTTAATTTTTATGATTCCTATTCTATCAAAATTTTATTTATTGGCTCTCTATTTTAGATTCAATTTATATGAAGAAAGGCAGGGTTAGACCTAGGAAGGCTTGGGTATATTGTATAAAAAATGATCTTAATTTGTTAGAAATAAATGAAAATATGACACTAAATAGGATGCAATGGAGAAAAAAGATTCAAGTAGATAGACCCCACGAAGTGGGATTAAGGCTTTATTGTTTTTGTAGTTGTTGGCTCTCTGTTCTCTGCAACCTGTTCTTTACACTTTATATTTGGGATATTAAGGTTAGCATCTCATGTTTTGTAAGCACAATAGTCTTCATTTTGAACAAGTTGTTCTTACATTTGTAGGCTAGCCTCGTTAATCATTTTGTCAACTTATTCAATTCTTCAATAATAACAAATTTCTAAAGGCATGATTAAATGATGCACTATGTGCAAGAATAAAAGAAATTTTTATTTTAAAACATGAACCAAAGACTAAATGAAATATATCTTCATGTGATACATCATTTACTTTTTATTTATTTTCATCAAATAAATGTTAATATTATAATAAAATTTAAATCATATTTATCCTTACTAATAAATTAGAAAATTATGGTAAAAAATTGGTACGAAAATACTCTAAATTTTAACAAGAGGGCAAATTATCAAAAGATTTTTACATTTTTATCTCTAAATATAAATAGTTTCATTTCTTTTTTAGAAGAAATGTAGGTTTCACTTCCACATTTAGTATTTCATTATAGTATTTTGTGATTTGAACAACATAAGCATCATTTAGTTCTTGCTATTTTTTTTTAAGAAAATAAGACAAGCTATCATACACACAATGGTGATAGGAATACAAATCTTATTTACATGAAAGCATTTTCACTCAACCATAATACCTCTTATAGGGAGGGAATACAACTTTTTGGGTCTTTTATAGTTCTTCAGTAAGAGAGAACATAAGACTACACTAACAGATGAGCCTGCCATGCAGGCACCTGCAATCCATGGAGGGAGGCGAAACTTTGTTGATGGAAAAAGTGCTCCAGCAGCAATGGGAATGCCAATGATGTTGTAGCCAAGTGCCCATATATAATTCATTCGGATTCGAGAGAAGGTCTTTTTTGAGAGATCAATAGCAGTTATAACGTCCTCTAAGTTGCTCTTCATGAGAACAATATCTGCAGCTTCAATGGCGATATCAGTTCCCGCACCTATGGCCATTCCAACATCAGCTGAAATTAATGCTGGTGAGTCATTAATTCCATCACCAACCATGGCCACAGTTAAACCGGTCATCTAGAAAATATAACAAAATTTTATAAGAATTTGCATTGATAGATAATGCTAATTAAAAAAAACTTGATAGTGAATCTTGATATACCTGTAGTTCCTTTACTTTTTCTGCTTTTTCTTCGGGCTTTGCTTCAGCTATGATGGTCTCTATCCCAACCTCTCTGGCAATGGCTTTTGCTGTGCCCCAATTGTCCCCAGTTACCATAATGCTTCTCACATTCATAGACTTGAGAATGGATATTACATCTTGTGCAGCAGGTTTTAGAGGATCAGATATTGCAATCACACCAAGAATTTCATGGTTGATGGAAACAAGAATTCCTGTTTGAGCAATTTCCTCTGCTTCTGCAAGGAGCTCTAAAGCTTGTTGTGGGATTTGAATGCTAGAGTCTATCATCAAACTCTTGTTCCCAACTACAAGCTCTTTATTTCCTATAGTGGCTTTGACACCATGACCTGTGATTGAAACAAAGTCTCGTGCTTCAGGCCAAGTATAGTTTTCTTCTTCCTTGAACTTCTTTGCATGCTCCACGATGGCCTTAGCCAACGGATGTTCACTGTTCACCTATTTTAGGTTGCACAAGATATTTTATGTTATATAAGTAACATCTATTAAGGAAATAAAAGTTTTTTATATCATACTGTAGGCTCTCCTAAACACAATCCTACAAGAGAATGATATGCATTTGATAAAACAATTTTTTTTACTTCAATGTTGAATAGCGTAGCAATAGTTGCTCAACTGTTATATTTCATTATTGTTAGCATGTTAATTATCCTTCATTTTTGTGAAGTCTAGAAATTAAGGCTTTCTATTATGTTGAAGGAAAAAAAATACCAACCTCCGCAGCTGCAACACATTCATAGAAGTCATGCAATACAATATTCTTCAAAAGTCTTGTGTTAACAACGGTAGGCTTCCCTATTGTAAGTGTTCCTGTCTTGTCAAAGACAATGCAATTCACCTACAGAAAAAAGTTCTAAGCCATTAAATAACCATAAAAATTATGAGCCAACAATAATTATTTGACTTAGTTTATTTATGAAGTTTGTCAAGGAAAAGAAATAAATATAGGAAAAATATGCTATGAGCTTGAAATTCTATGCACCAAATGAACATAATAGACTTTTGAGCAACATTAGATATGTTATTCATTTGGTGTGAAGCACTAAGTTATTACATCTGTAAATAGTACTACTACATTGTTAATTTTATTATTTAGAAGCATAATTTGGTAGATACTAACAAGTAGAAGTTAAATTTTGATGGATCTATTGTCAAAAAGAGACTACCTGATTTCTTAGTTAATTTATCTTTAAAAAAAATTGTTGTTGGTCAGATGCAAGTGAACCTACTAAAGAACTTTATCCAAATCCCTCGACTACTACCTTTTCAAAACCATATACCCCATTTTTTATATCTTAAATCTATTATGAAAAAATACAAGAAAATTAATCAAAACTTAGCAAATCAATAAGCAAAACATATTTACTAGCATATATGAGTAAGTTTTAGCACATTTAATCATTAAACTCAGGGAATTAGTGTAGACACATATTAGGGCCTACATGGGGTTATCTATAATGAATATAATATATGATTTAAAAAAGTAAATATAATATATGATTTAAAAAAGTTGTGAAATTAATTCTTCGGAAACCTTGAAAGTGTTAAATTCTTAAAATTATGTGGCTGTCAATATTTCCTCAATTCCATAAAACTTAGGAATGGAAGTAAAATCATTTATTGAACTCTAATATTTTAAACTATTAAGTGCCATGACTTCAATGATTGACAAGGTTAAGTAATCTTTAATGTAAATAATATTTGATGGAAAACAACACTAAAAATTTATATTTTGGCAAAAATCTAGTCAAATAATACTTTTGTGAAAGGCTAAAGAAATCATTTAATTAGATCTCATCCACCTTAAATCTTATTTGATCATTATCTAACACAATTTATTATTTTATTTTTAGAATTAAATTAGATTGATAAAATGAGATGATTGCATTCAAGTGTGCTTCAAAATACTACTAAGAAAGTTTTGATTCCTTACCTTATGAGCACTCTCTAGGGCTTTACCCCCTTTAATTAACACACCCTGAGAAGCACCAACTCCAGTTCCCACCATAACAGCAGTAGGAGTTGCCAAGCCGAGTGCACACGGACATGCAATGACCATCACTGATATACCAAACTGAAGGGCAAGTTGAAAGCTATCCATTGATGATGGAATCCATGTTTTTGGATAGCCACCATATTTACCCGCTATAAACCAAGTAAGCCAAGTTATGAGTGAAAGACTAATAACCTGTAGATAAAATGTATAGACCTTCAATCAGGCTTTTGAGTTTTTGATAAAATCAATCAGATTATTTTTGCTCAAAAGAAGCGATAGATCAAGATAATATATGAATTAAAGTATTGCACAAAGCATATAACTTAAGAAATAATATGTTATTATGTATATCAATAGTTTGTAAAAGTCTCCAGGGATAATTGTAACACCTACCACCATCAGTAATTAGTCCATGAAAAGTGAGAATGCATATTTTTTTCTTAGAGAAAAGGAGAATCTTATTCTACTTCCAATGAGACAAGTTAACAAACTTAAAGCATAACTTGGATAATATCTTGGATATGCATGTGCATGATTTTGGGCAACTAAGTCAATCTATATCGAAGTAACCGTATATCAATAGCTTTTATGTCACATAATGAGAAGATGCATTCTTAGCGATGTAACCTTATCTCACCATTGAAGCCTATTTAGAAATTTTTAAAATGCATTCCAATTTTAAATTACGGTTGTTTGGGCGACTTTCTCATGATTTTATTTTCGAGAAACTTGTCAAGGTATTTTAGTTATAATTTTCTTGTAACTTTTCAAGAAAATTTTTAGCAAGAAAGAATTTTTATAACCATATTTAATAGACCAATAGAGGTAAAAATAGTTGTTTTCTTGCTTTTAAGTATGAAATAGCATGTAATATTTAAATAATCTTTCAAAATATCTATTTTCTTCCACAAAATAAATTGCGTAATAAATATTTCCAATATAATTTTCAACTATACCGAAGGAATCTGAAATTTTACTGAAGAGCATTGAACTAGTTCTGTAGTTTCTAGCTTCATGTTGCCATCTTTTATAATATTTTCGACTAGTGACATTTGTTGCACCTTTTAACTTGTTAAAGAGAAATGTGTTAGAAATAGAATGCTAGAGTAAAACTTGAAAGACACTTCTATTTCAATCTTTTTCAACTTGCTTCAAACTCTAACACAACATCTATTTATACTAGCGACATCTCCCATTAGGATTGTGACGACACATTTCAATCATATGGCTATTAGGGGTGTCAATGGGCCGAACTTGAGCGAGCTTAAAGCTTGTTCGTGTTTGGTGCATTCAAAATTATTTTTTATTTGAAATGAGCTCAAATTCGAATTGGCACATGAACATGTTATTCGCGTTCAAATTGATTCAGATTTTATCTGTTCGAATTAACTCGTGTTTGACTCAAATTGGAGCTTGACCCGAGTTGGATTCAAACTCTTTCTAAATTTTTTTATATGCGACTATAAAATGCATTTAAATTAAAACAATATAATAAATAATTCTTTATTAATAAATTGAACGAGATCGGAGCTTGTTCGTGTTCAACTCATTTGAAAATTTATTTGTTTGAAACGAATTTCTGTTCAAGTTGGCTCATGATCATGTTATTTGTGTTCAAACTGAATTGTTTTTTATTTGTTTGAATTAGCTCGTGTTCAGCTCGAGTTGGCTTCACACAAAATTTTTTTTTCTATGTAATCAAATTAAAACAGTTTAATAAGATAAATTATTATTAAAAAACTTAAAAATTAATTATTTCTTACGA
Source organism: Phalaenopsis hybrid cultivar (assembly GCA_002079205.1). Taxonomy (NCBI): domain Eukaryota; kingdom Viridiplantae; phylum Streptophyta; class Magnoliopsida; order Asparagales; family Orchidaceae; genus Phalaenopsis; species Phalaenopsis hybrid cultivar. The sequence goes on along the minus strand of JXCR01146999.1, from coordinate 256,405 downwards.
GTATTAATAATATAGCAAAAGATATCTCAATTTTCAAACTTCCATAGATTTTATGATGTGAGTGAGCTTTCCTTTCGCATTTTAAGTGGTCATTTTAAATCTCAAATAGGCCCGATGTGGGACTATTGCGATGAACTAATAAATTGAAAGGCAAGGCGTGGAAGGAAAGAGGGGGAAGTATTTCTTAAGGATATTTACATGAATAACGGCTAATTCATATGTATTTACATATCATGCACCTAAATGCTAAATCAACCGATGGGGCAGGGATTTTGGTTAGGGCCATTTACATACGTACTAGCCAACTTTTATGTATTTATTAAGTCTAACACCTAAATACAGAGTAGGGACAAGGCATGATTTAGAAAAATTCTAAGGGAATTCAAATACATACCACCTACTTTTATGTATTTACATATATAACACTTAATTTTTATTTATTTATTTTTATTTTACAAGTGAATTTTTGATATCATATCAAAGATATTATTATTTTAGTTTTTTACATATTGTTTATTTATTATTTAATTACTTTGAACATGATCGAGCAAAAAATTGTTTGTGTTCGGCTTGTTTAAAAATTGAGCTCAAAAATTTTTTTCGTGCTCGGCTCGTTTTTTTAACAAACGAATAAAAAATGAACTATTTACGAAGTCGAATACAAGCTATTCGCGAATGACGAGCTTTTTTGATATGCCTAACAACTTCTATTGACTCTCTAGAATATTATTTTATCTTCTGTTACAAAGGTCATTAATTACCTATTTTAGAATTTTCTAAATCACACTTTCATAACATGTCTCTAGAATACTCTAGAACTTTCATTTAGAAAGTGTCTTTAGAATAAATTATGGGTTCAAATAAAATACAATTTTATATGGGCCAAAAATAAAGTTTAATTTTTCAACACCCCTTTTTAAATTTGATTTGTCAACCAAAATAGTTTTTTGATCTTGATAAAATCTTCATACTTGAGTGACTTGGTGAAGATATCAGCTACTTGATCAATTGACTTCACATACTCTATTTGCACATTTTTTCTTGTGATGCAGTCTCTAATAAAAGGATAGAGTTTGCTAATGTGTTCAATTTGACCATGAAAATAATTATTCTTGGATAAAGCCATAGCGGACTTGATTTTTGACACAAATCTTTGTTGGCTCTTATTTTGGAAATGTTAACTCAAATAAAATTTGGAGCCAAATTGTATGATATATACATGATGTTGTAACAACATACACAACATCAAAAGTAGAGAAAGTGACAACTGGTTGTTTTTTTTACATCAAATTAAAAACATTGTCTATCATATAGAGCATGAACCTAGTTGTACTTTTTTTCCCATCCAATTCTCTAACCTAATCATTATCACTGTATCCAAAAGTTTTAATTTCCTTCATGAGAAATAAAATAAGTCAACGTATATCGTACTTTTGATATAACAAAGAATCAACTTGACAGCCTTCAAGTGAGTTGTAGTTGGAGCCTCCATGTAAAAACAAACAAGTCTAATAGAATAAAGAATGTCGAACTAAATGCAAGTCAGGTGGTGCAAGCTTCTGACCAAGCCCTTGAAAAAGGTCGAATTAACCATTTTTGAATTTTGATTTTTAAATACCTTGCCTCCACCTTCCATCAAAGTACTTATGGGCTTGAAATCATTAATATTGAATTTCTTGAGTTTTTTTTTTAATAGCTTTCTTGAGAAATAAATATGCATTCATCCATTTCCTAACTTCAATTTTGAGATAGTACGCCATTTGTCTAATGACTGACCTTTTGAACTATTTAGCCATCACTTTCTTGAACTGCTAAAACATACTTGGATTACATCCATTGAAGATTAATCATCCACATACAAGCACACTATCAAAATATCTCTATCCTTGATTTTGATGTAAAAGGCATGCTAATGAAAGCATTTGATGAAGATATTCTCAAGAAAATACTTGTTAAGGTGGTTGTTTCATACCTTAGGTGCTTGTTTTAACCCGTAAAAGCTTTCTTCAACTTCAAAGCTTTGTCTTCTTGCCTTTGACTTTGTAGCCTAATGGTTGTCGAATATAAACTTCTTTAAGGACACCATTCAAAAAGGCAGACTTTACATTCATTTAGTGTATTTTCCATCAATTTTTAGCTTCTAAAAAATTGATTAGCCTAATAATTTCAAGTCGAGAAATAAGAGGAAATACCTCATCATAATTGATGCTAGCTATTTAGTTGTAGGCTTTAGCCACCAATCTTGTTTTATATTTCACAACTTCATCTTTGGTATTCTTTTTTGCTTTGTACACACACTTTACATTGATTGTGTTATGCCGTTTTAAAAGTACAACTAGCTCTCAAGTATCTTTCTTATCAATCATCTTGATTTTTTCATTATTGACATGCTTTCACTTCTTAATTTGCACAACTTTCTGAAAATTCTTGGGCTCTCATTGACATTGATGTACAGTGCATGCTTATGAAAGCTTTTGATGAAGATATTCTCAAGAAAATACTTGTCGATGTGGTTGTTTCATGCCTTAGATGGCAGTATTAACCTATGAGAGCATCTTCAGCTTCAAAATTTTACTTTCTTAGCTTTTGGCTTTGTTGCCTAATGGTTGTTGAATGTAAACCTCTTCAAGAACTTCAATAAAAAAGACAAACTTTACATCCATATGATGTATTTTCCTCATATTTTGAGTTGTCAAAGAAATGATTAGCCTAATAATGTCAAGTCGGTCAATAGAAGCAAATACCTCATCATAGTTGATTCCAGCAAGTTAGCTATAATATTTTGTTACCAATATTGCTTTATATTTCTCGATTTCTCCTTTGTTATTCTTCTTTAATTTGTACACCCACTTTATGCCAATTGTTTTATGCCCTTTAGAAGTGCAGCTAGCTCCCAAGTATCATTCGTTTCAGTCATCTTAATTTTTTTTAATGAAATCCTTTAACTTCTTAATTTGCACGGCTTCTTCAAAATTCAAGGGTTAACAATTGATAAAAAGGAAAAAAAAAAAGAGTAAGATTGTATTGATTCTCAATTACTTCATAAATTTTCTATAAATATTTTAAGTGTGGTACTCTTTCGCTTGAACCTTCACTTGAAGATAATGAAGATAATGGGTCCTCTTGAGCATATGTTGTTAGTGTAGTAAGCTCATCTCTTTCCTATTCCATCCTTAGTTGCACTGCTATTTAATTCTCAATGTGTGAAAAGATGTTGTAATCACCATCATGTGGGCCTCAAAATCATTCACTTTCTCCATTGAATACGACATCACAAGTAATAATTGTTTCTCTAGTCATTGGATTGTTCAACTTATAACCTTTGGAGTTATAGTTATAATCGATGAAAATGAACTTCTCACTTAGGTCATCTAGCTTACTTCATTGCTCATCGGAAACGTGCACATGGGTTATGCTTCCAAACACTCTTAGATAGTAAATAATAGGCTTCTTTTCATTTCATGTTTCTTGTGGTATCATTCCACACACACTTCTTGTTAGAGATTTGTTGGATAGGTAAACAACACATGCAAAAACCTCGGCTTAAAATTCATTTGAATGACTCTTACTCTAAAGCATGCTTGAAGCCATGTTGAAGATATTTTGATTGTTTTTTTTGCCACACTATTTTTTTTGAGGAAGTCTTTGGACAATCAATAGCTAACGTATTCTATTCTCTTTAAAAATATGTTGATTTTTTTGAATTAAATTCGTCTCCTAAATCAGATTGCATGCCTTTGATGTTGAGGTCACTTTCTTTCTCCACTAAAGTTTTAAATCTCTTGAATACTTCAAAGACCTCCAATTTTTGCTTCAAAAATAATACGCCAGTTTCTCATGAAAAATCATCTTTTAAGAAAAGAAATTAAGTACTTATACTAAGACAACCTAGCTTGATTGAACCAAACACATTCATATGTATGAACTCAAATGGCTTCTGTGCTCCCAAATTTGACTCATTTGGAAAACTATCCCATAATTTCTTTTCAAGAAAGAAACCTTCACATATCTAGTCAGTGTTATTGATGTAAGGTATAGCTCTCTCCATTTTCTTCTTTGATAATAGCTTTAATCCTCCAAAATTGAAATGCCTTAAGCCAATTATATCAAACCAAGATGGATCATTGTAGCAAACTTTAAGACACTTGACAATATTATTTTGAATATTTAGCAAAAACATTCTATTTCTTAACATTGGTATCTTCCTAATTAGGTTGTTTATATTATCTCTTATAGAAAGGTTGTTTTCTTTCACATGAATATCATCACCACTCACTAAGAGATAACACAGACTTAGTGTGTTACTTTTTATATTCGACACATCATAAATATTAGAAATAAATTGGAGATTTATATTCTTCAATAAGATAAAGATATTATCTGTCTTTCACTGCTACCTTGGACTCATCTCTAAACGAAACATTACCAATCATCAACTTGTCAAGATCTACGAACAAATTTACTCTACCATACATATGGTTTCTTACACCGGTGTCAAGTTACTATGTATTTTCTTCACCCTTTTCATTCTCCTTATATGCCTGTAACAAAGTGTCGTCTTATTGACTTCTTTTTTTACATAATTAGCATTTTCTTCAATGTTATTGTTACTGAGAATTTTACATTCTACAGCATAGTGACCAAATAGTTTACATGAGATTTGTTATATCTTTGTCTTAATTTTTCTCTTCCACACCCTCTCGTTGATCATTTTCATAGTACAAAATTGTTATTGTTGTTGTTGTCATTATTGAAACTCTAATCAAGTCCACATCCATGTCCATGACCTTGACCTTATCTTCACTCATGATCACTTTGACGTTGACTACTATCATACTCAAGGTTTTCATCCTTGATTGAATTTAAGTTGTGTCCATAGAACTTATTCCATAATCCCATGCTTCTTCTCTTCTCTTCATTTTAGTCTTCAAGTCCTTAATTTCTTTAATGATGACAACAATATGATCAAGCATTATATCTGAAGATGGGCAAATCTTCTCCATAATCCTTACATCTTCTAGCTTCTTCCCATTTCTCTTTAGTTAATTAGATACTGCTAAGACTCTTGTCAAGTAATCGGAAATTACTATTAATGTTTGCAGATGCACCTTCTTGACATGCACTTCTCCTTTGTAAGAGGTTTTGAAGCTTCTCCCATATCTCTTTAGTAGACTTTGCATTAAAAATCTTCTCAAAAATTTCATCACTGATATTTGAAAGATTAGATAGAGAGTCTTCTAGTTTCTCTTCCCCGAATCTCTTAGATTATCCTTTTGAGTTTAGGAAAAACTTGACACATCTTGTGGCTCATTGTAGCCTTTCTCTACCATCTCCCATATATCTTGTGGTCAAAGAAGGGCATCTATCTTAATGCTCTAATTGCCATATTTGTTATTGTTAAGCGTTAGGACTTAAAACAGAATCATATCATTGCTTGTCATCTCTCCAGAAAGGATCTTATGTGATACAATTTTGTTGAAATAAAAGGCTAATTGGATATGAATAATGCTAAAAAAGAGGAATACAACTTAAAAGACTCACTTTTATTTCAATTATTTCTACTTTATTCAAACTCAAACATATATATTTATTTATACTATGAGACCCTTATTAGGATTGTGTCGATAAATTTCAATCCTATGACTACTATTGACTCTCTAGAGTATTTTTTTTTATCTTTTGTTACAAAAGTCGTTAACATATTCTAGACTTTTCTAAATCACACTTTCAAAAGATGTCTGTAGAATACTCTAAGACTTCCTTTTAGATAGTGTGTCTATAATTGTCTAAAGAACATTCAAGGTTATTGGCTCAAATAAAACCCAAATTTAAAAGGGTCAAATATCAAATTTAATTTTCAACAAAATGATCATTTAAGTTCAATGCCTTATTTGAAATTTAGTAAACAAGTTATGAACAAGAATAAATTTCACTATTTCAATGTAGGATGACTTTAAAGAATAGTATGTAATTAAAAGAAAACTTACAAGTGGCACAAAATATTTGGAGATGCGATCAGCAGTCTTTTGGACAGGAGCTTTGGCCATTTGAGCTGATTCAACAAGACGAATAATTTGTGATAGAGCACTTTCAGAACCTATATGTGTTGCCCTGACGTGTAACACACCGTTTTCATTTACAGTTCCGCCTATCACGCTATCACCCATTCTTTTTGCAACTGGTTGTGCTTCTCCAGTTATCATGCTCTCATTAATATGACTTTGGCCCCAAATGACAAAACCATCACAAGCAACTTTTGCACCAGGAATTACTTTGATCACATCATTCTTCTGAATTAACCGGCTATCAATTTCATTTTCTCCCAACAAAGTTCCGCTTTCATTGTAGGTCAAGAGTATTGCAGTTTCAGGAGCCAAATCTATAAGTTTAGCGATAGCTTCTGATGTTTTTCCTTTTGCTAGAATTTCAAGATACTTCCCAAGCAAAATAAAAGAGATGAGCATAGAGCTAGTTTCAAAGAAATCTGTTGACTCAAACTTTGGTGAGCTTGCTGCTTTGAACACAGAGTAGAGTGAGTAAAAATAAGCTGTGTTAGTTCCCAATGCTATCAACACATCCATGTTAGCAGACCCATGTCTTAAAGCTTTGTAAGAACCTATATAAAATCTTCGACCAATTATAAACTGGACAGGAGTTGAAAATATCCATCTTAAAAGTTCTCCAATAGTTAGCATATTAACTACTTTAGTATCTAGAGCATGATTTATTCCAGGAATGTACATAAACACCATTGAAGTAAGAAACACTGGGATAGTGAACAATAAGCTCCATAGAAAAGAATGGTAGTATTGTTTGATCTCTTCACGTTTGTGAGATTCTCTTGCCCCTTCTTCAGGGTATATTGTTGCTAAGAATCGACCAGATCCAGTTGACTGAATCACTTCGATAAAGTGACGAGGGCCTGTTTGATCTGGCATGTAGGACACTGAAACTTTATAAAGAATGGGATCTATATCAACTTTCTCTATGCCAGGGAGTGCCTGGAGTGAGCTTTCAACCATTCTCATGGATCTTTCTGTGTGAATTCCTTCAATTTTAAGTTGTATTTTGTTCCTATCTATCCCAGATGTAATAAGTATAGCTTCAAAACCAGTCTCATCTACTTTTTTCATTAATTCTTCAGCACTCACAAACTTAGGGTCATAACAAATTGATGCCTCTTCTATTGCCAAGGCTACTATAGCTTTTCGCACACCAATAACAGATTTCAAAGCTGATTCCACAGTGTTGGAGCAAGAAGTACATGTCATACCATTAATATGCAGCCTGCATGTCAAGGTTGATGGTTCTTTGGAGTCCTCTTGAATAAATATAGCTTCAAATCCAGCGTCTTCAATTGCTTCACGAATTTGATCCTCCTGTAGTTTTCAGTTTTGGAGGAAATCAATATAGGAGTCGTGCGTTAATAACTTATAGAAATTATGAACATGAGCATATAACTTGATGATCAATCTTGTGCTATTATAGCTATGTTGAAATATAATACCATCATAAAAAAGTTTGAGAAAGGTGCTGGAAATTAGGCCTAATAAATTCAAATCACTGAGAACATGAATATACACATAGAAAATAAATAGATAAAACACATGAGTTCTTTCAACCCTATTTTCATCACTATAATTTCATTATGAAAAAACAATTTTTATGATAAAATTCATAAACCAAAAAAATATAATGAAATTTCTAAAAAAAAAAGTTCGATAGATATACTCATTTATATTTGGTAGCAAGGCTGAGCAACAAATTAAGAATTTGAAGTCAAGGGAAGTAGAAAATAAGCTTGTACAGTACGCGCCAGCAAGAATTTATAATCGATGTAGAAAGATTATTTGGGTAATGCTTAAACAGCGCAAAAGTTGGACTGTCAACATTGTTAGTCATGGATTTGCAGCGACACAGATCAAAAAATAACGTAAAATAGGCTAGGGACAAACGATGAGAGAAGTCTTTATCGTACCCTAGCGAATTAAAAAAAAAATCAAAGAAATATGAAGAACTGGCACAATCCAACCTGAAAAAGTTTAAATTAAAGCAAAAGCAAAGCAATTCCAACTTTACGTTGAAACAAAATTAAAGAAGGAACTTACGGAGACAAAATTGGAGTAAAAGATAACTTGTGCGCGGTTATTGAGGACATCGACGGCTGCGTTAAGAATGCCCGGCAATCGCTTGATCGCTTTCTCCACCGACCCAGCACAGGCCGAGCA
>JXCR01146999.1:194426-247443 GCA_002079205.1 Phalaenopsis hybrid cultivar | reverse complement strand
TATATATATATATATATATATATATATATATATATATATATATATATATATATATATATATATATACTGTATTTTAGATTTGCCATGCCAGTTTTGCCTTATTCATTCAAGCGTTAGTACGACTTGTTTTTTCACCATAATTGTCCTACTCGATTAAGAAACTAGTCAATTCGCATATTAATGCACCTCAATGATGATATTATTCAATTCGAATATTATAAAGACTTTTTCTTATATATTAATCAATATCTATAAATAATATTAGTTTATTAAATTAAACTAAGTTTCTTTCAAATTAGTCAATCTTGACACGGTACAAGAACCATCGAACTCAACTCAAATTTTCTCTTCTTATCCCCCCTCGGCGAGGTCTCCCTTGCTCCAGGGTTTTCTCCACCCTAAATAATGTCATAATTTTTAATCTGTTTGATATAACAATCCTAATATTGTCATTATCTCAATCAATTTCTTGTCAAGGCTAGTACTCTTTGTAGACGCCATCTGGAGGGGGAATGTAAATGTAATATTATAAAAAAGTTATTATTGTGCTGTCTTGATATCATCTTTATCCTATCCTATGAATATATCATTCAATTTAAGTGTCAATACTATTGAATCCTAAATTATTCTTCATGAAAACACGCCTCGAGGATTATAACGGAGAGGAGGAGGACAAAGAAGAGCGATCGAGAAAAGTCCCTCACAAAAAAACGGGGAGAGGTTCCTTTTATTTGCGCCTTTGCTCTCTATTTATAGGGACGTATTTGTACAATTATAGAAAGCAGAAAATTATTAGGGAAACCGTCGCTAATAAAATTTAATTGTGATGGCTTACCATTAAATCAGTATTACAATTTGAATTCAAATATCGTGGTAACAAACCGGTCGATACGCTTGAGTCCAATCTAAAGACCGAGACAACCGGCTGAGTGGAAATCCTGCTAAAGTAAAATGTCAGCCTCCTAGTGTCTTCCGATTGGGCGTCCCTCGCGAGATCTAAGACGGTCCGAGACTATAGGCTTGGCCTACCGACTGCGTCCCTCGTAATAGTGTGTCGGTCCACTTTGACTAGGCTATTGGTTGTTAAATGATCAGCCAAGATCATATTCCTATAGCCCGATGCCTCGATTGTCCAACCATCGTCATGAGATGTTTGATTTCTTTTAGATTCGTGCTAGCAGTTTTGGTGTGTACATATTAGTTCCTCGAGTTTTTCTGCTCCTTGACAACTACGAAATGGACAAGAAAACTAGTAAGAAATTATTGACATAAAAATTATGAATTGATTGAATTATTGGCTTCCCTTAGGATTTTGTGCCTTGTGCGCTTTATAAATAGGCTTAAACTGACTTGTACCATTTTGTGCCTAGTAAGAAATTATTGACAACTACAAAATGCTTGTGGCATGAATTCGGGTATACTTCTCGTTGTGGTTTCTACAGAATTAGTGTGATTACCATTGTGTTAGAATAATCCTATACATGGAATAACATCTATCACTTTTAAAACTTGAGTGTTTTGTATGCTAATATGAAAGTTTAGGCATTAGATATATCGATACATAAGAATATGGTGGCAATCTATACAAGGATAAAAGTTGCAATTCAATGCACTGATTGCCTTTACAGTTCTTTACATGATATTAAAAATTTGAGTGCTTTGTATGCAAAGATGAAAGTTTAGGCATTAGATATTTCGATACATAATAAATTGGTGACTACAAAATGGTTCTAGCATTAGATATATGGATACATATCTATTTGTGTACTTTTTATACATGGGGGATAATAATATATATCAATTCTGGTTTTATATGAAAGGCTTCCCACTTTTATAGCTGTCAAAATATGAAGATAAAACGGTTGTAATTGTATCTTGATCCATTGTTGTTTATAAATTCATTCTATTTCTGTTTCTTATGCATTGTATGAAAGGCTTTCATATGACACAGATATGGCTTCCCACTTTTCTAGCTGTTATTATGTGGATCAGAAGAATGCATCAGTTAATTTTATATCAGATGTGAAATGGCAAGACATTGGAACATTTCGTTTTGGTGTCGCAAGAGGATGAAGCCTCTAATAGCTTCATGAATATTTATTTCATTGAATTAGCCTCTAATAGCTAATTCTATTTTTTAGTTCCGGTACTTTTATTTGCACCAAAGGGAGAAAAGGGATGAAGAATTGCATGTTGTAATGTTCTCCCTTGAGATTCACAGCTATGTAACCTTACATAATTGCATAATAAAGCATATTCGATGTCTTACTGTGGATGTAGGTTTTTGACCGAACCACATAATTCATTTCTATCCTTATATGTTTTTCTTTTTTTTTTTTTTGAGCAAATTGGCAGCTGTGTGCTCGTGCAATTATTTCTTCAACAATTTTCTTTTGCATGTTGAGTTACAATATGAATTTCTTTATGCAAATCTTCATATAATTCTACCATGGTTAAGACAAATGAAGGTGGTCCCTCAGCGATGTGGGATAAGGAAGTTATAAATATTTTCTGCAACTCTGCATCACTGAGATTGAGATCGGGAATAGGCCTCCCACCTATTTCAATAAGAAATGTTGGCAGAATATAACTAAAAGGGTTAAAGAACTGACTAAAAGGGATTATGACAGGCTGAAGTTTAAAAATAAATTGGATCAATTGAAGGAGTGGAAAATTTGGAAGGAGCTGAAACGTGGATCCATGTATTTAGGCTGGAATCCCATCAAACGGATAATTGGTGTTCCAGATGAAGAGTGGGTTGAGAAATTAGAGGTAAAATTTTCACTATTTTTTGTTAATTACAAATATTTTCAATTTAAACAATTATTCTCCTAAATTCACTCCTTATTGTAATGTTATAGGCAATACCGACAGCAAAAAAATTCAAGCAGAGCGAAATTGAGCTAGATCTTGAAGATAAACTTGACATAATATTCAAGGGAGTTGTGGAAATGGGAAAATATGCATTTCAGCCCTAGTGAGACGGGGGTTTGCAGGAATACCGGATGGTTTTCCACCAGAGCCAGTGGCAGTTGAAGAAGAAATACACAGTGTTAACCAAAGGGAGATGGGGAGTCAAGCTCACAGATGAAAAGGCCCAGGCTAGGAAGAAGAAAGAAAGAAAATAATAATTTTGTTAAAACTTCATTTGATAGACTCATAGTTGCTTTTGGAGCTCCACCGCCTGCTCCACTTCCTTACAGCACTATCTTCAATTGTCTTTAAACTTTGTCTACCATCCTTGAAGTAGTAGCGGATAAGCACTTTCATGCAATATGTATGAAAAAACTTGAGGATCCAACACGTAGGCACATATTTATGGTGTTGAAATCAGAGTCGTGAGACAAATATTTACGTGTTATTATGGATGATTGAGTTTTTTATATGTTTTGAAGAAATGTATTATGTACTCTTCGAAGTTATGTACTCAGCTATTATTTGGAGTTATGTTTTTCTTAAATGTACTTTTACTTGATTCCTAAATGTATATTAGTAGAGCTCTACATTTTTTTTATTCTTACTGGCTGAGTGTTCTCATTACTTTTTTTGCTTGCTCTATTGATTAGTAATGGATGAACTAACTGAGATCTTTATTTCTTTAGGATGGATCCACAACATGAACGTTGTAAGAGAATGGCATGAGCTGCAGCTATTGCCATATTATTGTTGGAGTATTACTGATCAAGCAGTGTTAGTATACCCCGAATGACCTCCACCTTTGTTGGGGATAAATGGATAGGTGAGATGCTTTCTGGACATCCAATTAGATTCAATAACATATTTTGAATGACTATACTGATATTTATAGATCTCCTGCACGAGTTATCCCTGAATCACAAAGTCCAGGGTTCTTCGAGAAGTACGAGAAGAGAGGTATAGACTATAAAGCTATGGAGAGATTTCAGCATTCATCGGAGATAATAAGCAGTTATTTCTCCAAAGGCATACGTACACTTGTTAGCTTAACCGCTAAAATCATCAGGCCAGAGGATCCATCATTTACTAATACTCTAGGAAAAATGGCAACCAATCTCCGTTACATGCTTCAAGGTAACTATTGTTTTCCTTACGTACATATCAAAACAAAAATATTTTCTAACCTTGTAAAACATAACTACATAGGTGCAATTGACGATACTCACGTTGATGCCTGAATTCCCAGTCACGACAGGGGGGCTTACATTGGTCGACGTGGTTCAACTACTAAAACAATCATGCTAGTATATGACTTCAACATGTGTTTCACATATGTTATGGCGGGTTGGGAAGGGAGTGCACATGATGGTCGAATTTTCTCCTATGCTACTAGGAATAGATCACATGGTTTTCCTCATCCGCCTTCAGGCATGTTTTGATTTATAAAATTTCTAATTATAGGTATTTATTGCAAATAACAATATCTTCCAATATAGAAAAATACTATTTGATTGATGTTGGATACCATATGCAGAGGGGCTATCTGAAGACATATCCATACACTTGATATCATATTCCTAATTTTGAGCGAGCAAGTGGCACTAGTTGTGGTAGGAGAGAAATGTTTAACAAATGTCACTCCTCTTTAAGAGGGGTAATTGAAAGAACGTTTGGGGTTTGGAAGAAGAAATGGGTCATCCTAAGTGATGTGATGTCATATCTATTTCAGAAGCAGGTGCATATTATGGTGGCAACATGGCACTTCATAACTTCATCCAATGACACCCTTCATGTTCAGATACAGATTTTTGTATGGCTGATAATGATGAGCTAAATGTCTATGAAGAACCATCATAAATTATGATCGTGCCTTTAATTCCTGAAGATGAAAATGACTTTAATGAATTTCAAGTTCATGACGCATAGGGTGTGGTCGAGATGGCTGCTTTGAGGGAGTCCATAACATATGTTATATATGGCAGCTAATCCGCAAGTCCTTCTTTTCTTCGTGCATTACAGATCAATTTTTATGTGTATTTATTATTATTTTTTGGGATAAGATCTCACATTCGATTTTTTTGGTTTTTTTTCGCAATTATATCAACATGACTTCTAGGATTTCAGAGAAAGATAGAGTTGTTTTGTATTATTGCGGACTACTGACTCTGTTGCTTACGTTGTGTCGGCCTCATAGCTTTGGGAGACAATTCTACGGTATTCCTAAGGGTCTTTCAGCTGTTGCGGTTTCTGTCAATGGGCCGACAGTCCCAAATGTTACACTGCCAGCAGTGATGGAAATCCGATGTTTTCTCAGGTTGATAGTGCAGCCGAGGACAGACGTAATCAAAGTTTGAAATTGAATATTTTAATATTTCTCATTGTAATTACACTTGTCTTTATCCTTTTTTATTTTTTTTTGGTACTCAAGAGAGTGTGAGAGCTGTATGTCATCTTTTGGAACTGATCTGTGATGATTTTATGCTTCTGCACTATATGCTTTTGTACAACCAATAAGTTATTTTTAATAAGCTTCCCCAAACAGTTTTACCAGACAGTGGCAGAAATGTCATTTATACAGTCATAACTACCAAAAAATTATTCTGAAAAAGGTACCCCAAATAACAAGTCATCTCACTTTGATAATCTGCAGATTATCAGATTATCAAAATAATTTGTTTATCAACAAATTATAAATAACCAACAGCTTCCCCAAACAAACTCTAAATTGGTAAAAGATTTAGCCTGTCACCCTAGAAACATCAATTCAACACTCGTCAAAACTTATTTCCCTCTCTATTTGCACTCTATTTAGATTGTGTTCACCCTCCTCGTATGCTTAGTGTGGTACTTATTAGTTGGGTGAAATCATAGCCCTCTCGAGTCATTATATTTCGCAACAGATTTTAACATTACAAGTGGCTAATTTGCAAAGTAAATGAAGATCCAGTGAAAATATCATCATAATTTTGGAAATAAAAGAAGTTTTAAACAAATTAAATACTCCATATGATTACTTTTTATTGCAAGGAGAAAGAAAAGAAAGACTACTCATAATTCATTGGGATAACATTACAAAACACAATTTATATTAAAAATCTAGTTCACACAACAGAACTTAAACAAAATACAAATACTTATCTCAAACTCTTCCCCAAGTAATCTTTTGAAGTTCCCTGACTTCCTTGGCTCTAATAGACTTTTACAAGACTCACAACACTCTTATGATAGCCACCAACTCTATTGATGGTCTAACCTACTCTAAAATCACTCACCTTTTGTGTTTGGAATTTATCCCTATTATAAAACTCTGAAAATCATCAAAGGTTGCTTCAGATACCTTTTTAAAATTTAGCCAAATTCAATGAATAAAAGGGGTAAACATTTCTGGCGCCCGACTGTAGCAGCTAAGCGCCATTCATGTCTGGACTCTAGCGCTTAGGCTCCAAAAGTGGCGCTTAGGGTCCAATGCTTCATAACTCCATTTGCATCCATTTTTACTTATTTTCCTATAAACTCCATTTCTTACACCTAAAACAAAAAACATGCAAAATACCTTTCATTAAAGTGCAATATCATCAAAAAATAAGCATGAAATATATATATATAAAATATGTAATTTTAAGGCATGTTAATTCCACCAAACTTAAACGTTACTTGTCCTCAAGTAACTATTTTACTATGTAGAAATATTATAACTTATGGTAGTGGGTTTCCCTTAAAGATTCCAATAGAATTTGTCCTAAAAATGTGATAATGAAACCTTTAAAAAAATTATTAATAACTTAGGCTAGAACAAAGTATAAAAATATTCAGTGAGAAAGTTTAGAAATTCTGATTTACTAATCAATTCAAAAATATTTGTAATTTTCCATACTTATGAATCTTAGAAGAATTAAAAGAAAACAATTATATCAGAACTTTTTTAATAAAGATACTAATGCTTTTAGAATTATAATTAAGCTAAAAAATGTAATCAAATTTCTTCCTTTAATTTGGTTCAAGTGAAGCCAATTTTTAATCAAACATCTTCTCAAGCTCCCCCTCACATATTTTTATTTTTATGCTTTTTTATTTCTTTTTCCTTTTTTAAGAATCTTTTTAATCCTTACTTTTTCATGTGAGGATTACTATATCTGAATATCCTTTAATGATTTAGAACTTCAATATCATTTTCCTAAAGATAAAAACATATTTTACCTTTCTTTACTTGATAATGTGTATTAGTAAAAAATGATTTTTCAATAAGTCTCTAATTCTTTTTTTTAATTATAAATCTAAGACCCCAAGTGTTTCGAAAATATTTTTTTTCTACTTTGAATTGTAAAAGCATCATCCTATACTTTCATACCAAAATATCTTACCTCTAGAACTATCCCCTTATCACTAGAAAATTTAACTTAAGTTTACTATTACACTTATAGAATAAAAAATATAGTTTTCCGAAGTTAACACCAGACACTACAGGTTATGTCAAAATAATTTTCTTTTAAGAATATAGTTTATTGAGGACAAATAAAGTTTAGTTTTTTTTCTTAAAAAAAGATTTTTTCCTTAGCCCAAACTTGAATTTTTAAATAGTTTAAAACAGTATAGTACATAATAAGCATGAAGAAAGATAAAATTTTAAATTTTCTAAATAGAAGAATAGTGTGGGTACAAGTAATAAAGACTGGGATTGAGCATGAGCAGTAGTAAATCTAAAATCAACAGGTATAACATGAAAATTGCAAAGTAAAAGACTACAAAAACACATAGGAAATACTAAATAAACAGGAGCAAGAGTAACATTAATGCAATAAAATAAGAAGGACAACTACATAAATCCAACATAAATACATATCAAAAGTGACAAAAAAGAGAAAATCCACATGTAAGATCTACAACAAAAAAGTAAACACGATCTAGTCCTCCTCCTCCTTTTCATAATCATCAAAAAAGTCCTCATCCATTGAGNAAGAAACTAGTCAATTCGCATATTAATGCACCTCAATGATGATATTATTCAATTCGAATATTATAAAGACTTCTTTTTATATATTAATCAATATCTATAAATAACATTAGTTTATTAAATTAAACTAAGTTTCTTTCAAATAAGTTAATCTTGAGACGGTACAAGAACCCTCAAACTCAACTCAAATTTTCTCTTCTTATCCCCCCTCGGCGAGGTTTCCCTTGCTCCAGGGTTTTCTCCACCCTAAATAATGTCATTAATTTTTAATCTGTTTGATATAACTCAATCCTAATATTGTCTTTATCTCAATCAATTTCATGTCAAGGCTAGTACTCTTTGTAGACGCCATCTGGAGGGGGAATGTGAATGTAATATTATATAAAAGTTATTATTGTGCTGTCTCAATATCATCTTTATCCTATCCTATGAATATATCATTCAATTTAAGTGTCAATACTATTGAATCTTAAATTATTCTTCGTGAAAACAAGCATTGAGGATTATAACTGAGAGGAGGAGGACGAGGAAGAACAATCGAGAAAAGTCCCTGACAAAAAAAACGGGGAGAGGTCCCTTTTATTTGCACATTTGCTCTCTATTTACAGGGACGTATTTGTACAGTTATAGAAAGTAGGAAATTATTAGGGAAACCGTCTCTAATACAATTTAATTGTGATGGCTTACCATTAAATCAATATTACAATTTGAATTCAAATATCGTGGTAACAAACTGGTCGATGCACTTGAGTACGATCTAAAGACCGAGGCAACCGGTTGAGTGGCAATCCTGCTAAAGTAAAATGCCGGCCGCCTAGTGTCTTCTGATTGGGTGTCCCTTGCGAGATCTAAGACGGTCCGAGACTATAAGCGTGGCCTGCCGACTGAGTCCCTCGTAATAGTGTGTCAGTCCACTCCGACCGGGCTGTTGGTTGTTGAATGATCAGCCGAGATCATATTCCTATAGCCCGATGCCTCGATTGTCCAACCATCGTCATGGTTGATTTCTTTTAGATTCGTGCTAGCAGTTTTGGTGTATACATATTAGTTCCTCGAGTTTTTCTGTTCCTTGACAACTACGAAATGGACAAGAAAACTAGTAAGAAATTATTGACATAAAAATTATGAATTGATTGAATAATTGACTTCCCTTAGGATTTTGTGCCTAGTGCGCTTTATAAATAGGCTTAAACTGACTTGTACCATTTACCGTTAGCTTATCCTCATGTATCTAAGGAGCATCATGGCTGATGGTTCGAGTTGAATCATTGTGGACCCACAGAGGCTGGTGAAGGCCAACTCTTAGTTCCCTCCTCTTGTAAAGAAGAAAATAGTTGTGAATAAAGAAAGATGGTTACGAACCGAACCCATTTTGATCGACGTGGTCCACTCATCTGATGTGTTGAGGTACAGCCACGAAAAAGGTTTCACCTGGAAAACTTGCTGATTGGGCCTGATGTAAACATGATGGCTGAGGGTCAGCTTAACCCGTCTGATTCGGGCTTTGTGATTGGAGAAAGGGAATTGGAGGGAGTGTCGGCTGCCTGTCCACTTTAGCCTCTACCTCAGAAGGATGGAGGCACTTTGCTGCAAGGGAGATATGCATTTCTCTGGTCAATCCGAGTGTTGGTGTCAAATTTTGACTTCAAAAGTGTAGGGTATCCACCTGCATGAGTCTGGGTAATTTACACCCCGTTTGTAACATCTAGTAGCTCAGACACCCACCCGAGACCTTCTGGCACTTGTTCGAGGCAACTGACTAGACTTGGTGGCGATTGAGCCCTACCCTGGAAAATTTCTTCAAGGAGGCCCATTTAGGATGTGAGGTTTTTTTGGTGCCTTATTTGATCATTGGAAGTCACCATGCGTCCTTCCGGAATCTCTCGTGGCCCTAGGAAGTCACAAAGTTCACCTATGCACGTTACTAAAAGATTGGGATTCGGGACACCCTACCCGCGTCGCTGCTCATGATGATTGTTGGGACAAATTACTTCAGTGATCTGACCTTGCCCGCAATTACACAAATTTTTATATTCCAAAAGATGGCTAAAAATTTGACACAATTTATATTAGCGGCTAGTGTGAATAAATGAAATGTTATAAAATATAGAATAATAGTTTTCATAGTAGGGTTATTATGTAAGTATACATATCATTTCAAGCAATATAGTGTTTTCTTTAAAAATCTCAGTATCGATCTCATAGGGAATCTGTGCTTTTGACCCTTCTCTGATTTTGCTAGATTTGAAATTTGGATGCAGTTTTTGCAAAATGCTTGTGGCATGAATTCAGGTATACTTCTCATTGTGGTTTCTACAGAATTTGTGTGATTACCATTGTGTTAAAATAATCCTATACATGGAATAACATATATCACTTTTAAAATTTGAGTGTTTTTTATGCTAATATGAAAGTTTAGGCAGTAGATATATCGATACATAAGAATATGGTGGCAAGCCATACAAGGATAAAAGTTGCAATTCAATGCGCTGATTGCCTTTACAGTTCTTTACATGATATTAAAAATTTGAGTGCTTTGTATGCAAAGATGAAAGTTTAGGCATTAGATATTTCGATACATAATAAATTGGTGACTACAAAATGGTTCTAGCATTAGATATATGGATACATATCTATTTGTGTACTTTTTATACATGGGGGATAATAACATATATCAATTCTGGTTTTATATGAAAGGCTTCCCACTTTTATAGCTGTCAAAATGCGAAGATAAAATGGTTGTAAATGTATCTTGATCCATGGCTGTTTATAAATTCATCCTGTTTCTACAGCTTATGCATTATATGAAAGGCTTTCATATGACACAGATATGGCTTCCCACTTTTCTAGCTGTTAATATGCGGATCAGAAGAATGCATCAGTTAATTTTATATCAGATGTGAAATGGCAAGACATTGGAACATTTCGTTTTGGTGTAGCAAGAGGATGAAGCCTCTAATAGCTTCATTAATATTTCTTTCATTGAATTAGCCTCTAATAGCTAATTCTATTTTTTAGTTTTGGTACTTTTATTTGCACCAAAGGGTGAAAAGGGAGGAAGAATTGCATGTTGTAGTGTTCTCCCTTGAGATTCATAGCTATGTAACCTTACACAATTGTATAGTAAAATATATTCGATGTCTTACTGTGGATGTAGGTCTTTGATTGAACCACATAATTCCTTTCTTTCCTTATATGTTTTTCTTTTTTTTTTGAGCAAATTAGCAGCTGTGTGCTTGTGCAATTATTTCTTCAACAATTTTCTTATGCATGTTGAGTTACAATATGAATTTCTTTATGCAATATGCAATTCTTCATATAGTTCTACCATGGTTAAGACAAATGACGGTGGTCCCTCAGCGATGTGGGATAAGGAAGTTACAAATATTTTCTGCAACTCTGCATCACCGAGATTGAGATCGGGGATAGGCCAACCACCTATTTCAACAAGGAAGGTTGGCAGAATATAACTAAAAGGTTTAAGCAACTGCCTGGAAGGAATTATGACAGAATGAAGTTTAAAAATAAATGAGATCAATTAAAAAAGGAATGAAAAATTTGGAAGGAGCTGAAACGTGGATCCACGTGTTTAGGCTGGGATCCCATCAAACGGATAATTGATGCTCCAGATGAATAGTGGGCCGAGAAATTAGAGGTAAAATTTTCATTATTTTTTTTTAATTACAAATATTTTCAATTTAAAAAATTATCTCCCTAAACCCACTCCTTATTGTAATGTTATAGGCAATGCTGACAACGAAAAAATTCAAGCAGAGCGAAATTGAGCCAGATCTTGAAGATAAACTTGACATAATGTTCAAGGGGGTTTTGGCAATGGGAAAACATGCATTCAGCCCTAGTGAGACGGGGGTTTGCAGGAATACCTGATGATTTTCCACCAGAGCCGGTGCCAGTTGAAGAAGAAATACACAGTGTTAACCAGAGGGAGATGGGGGAGTCAAGCTCACAGATGAAGAGGCCCAGGCTAGGAAGAAGAAAGAAAGAAAATGATAATTTTGTTAAAACTTCATTTGATAGAATCATAGATGCTTTTGGAGCACCACCGCCTGCTCCACTTCCTGACAGCACTATCTTCAATTGTCTTCAAACTTTGTCTACCATCCTTGAAGTAGTAGTGGATAAGCACTTTCATGCAATATGTATGAAAAAACTTGAGGATTCAACATTTAGGCACATATTTATGGTGATGGAATCAGAGTCGCGAGGCGAATATTTACGTGTTATTATGGATGATTGAGTTTTTATATGTTTTCAAGAAATGTATTATGTACTCTTCGAAGTTATGTACTCAGCTGTTATTTGGAGTTATGTTTTTCTTAAATGTACTTTTACTTGATTCCTGAATGTATATTACTAGTTCTCTACATTTTTTTTATTCTTACTGGCTGAGTGTTCTCATTATTTTTTTTCTTGCTCTATTGATTAATAATTGACGAACTAACCGAGATCTTTCTTCCTTTAGGATGGATCCACAACATGAACGCTGTAAGAGAATGACATGGGCTGCAGCTATTTCCATATTATTGTTGGAGTATTACCGATCAAGCAGTGTTCGTATACCCCAAATGACCACCACCTTTGTTGGGGATAAACCTTTGTAGGGGATAAATGGGTAGGTGAGATGCTTTCTGGACATCCAATTAGGTTCAGTAACATATTTTGAATGACTGTACCGATATTTATGGATCTCCTGCATGATTTATCGCTAAATCACAGACTCTAGGGTTCTTTGAGAACTACGAGAAGGGAGGTATTGGCTATAAAGCTATGTATTCTGTCACAAAATGAATCAATTAGGGGTGCTATGGAGAGATTTTAGCATTCATCGGAGACAATAAGTAGTTATTTCTCCAAAGATATACAGGCACTTGTTAGCTTAGCTGCTAAAATCATCAGGTCGGAGGATCCATCATTTGTTAATACTCCAGGAAAAGTCGCAATCGATCCCCATTACATGCTTCAAGGTAACTATTGTTTTCTTTACGTACATATCAAAACAAAAATATTTTCTAACCCTATAAAACCGAACTGCATAGGTGCAATTGACGGTACTCACGTTGATGCCTGAATTCCCAGTCAGGACAATGTGGCTTACATTGGTCGACGTGGTTCAACTACTCAAAATATCATGGTGGTATGTGACTCAACATATGTTTCACATATGTTATGGCGGGTTGGGAAGGGAGTGCACATGATAGTCAGATTTTCTCCTATGCTACTAGGAATATATCACAGGGTTTTCCACATCCGCCTTCAGGTATGTTTTGATTTATAAAATTTCTAATTATAGGTATTTATTGAAAATAACAATATCTTCCAATACAGGAAAATACTATTTGGTTGATGTTGGATACCCTATGTAGAGGGGCTATCTGAAGCCATATCCAGACACTAGATATCATATTCTTGATTTTGAGCGAGCAAGTGATACTAGTTGTGGTAGGAAAGAAATGTTTAACAAACGTCACTCCTCTTTATGTGGGGTAATTAAAAGAACGTTGGGGTTTGGAAGAAGAAATGGGTCATCCTACGTGATGTGTTGTCATATCTATTTCAGAAGTAGGTGCATATTGTGGTGGCAATAATGACACTTCATAATTTCATCCGATGACACCCTTCATGTTCATATACAAATTTTTGTATGGTTGATAACGATGAGCTGAATGTCTACGAAAAACCACAAAAATTATGATTGGGCCATCAGTTCCTGAGGATGAGAATGAATTTAATGAATTTCAAGTTCATGATGCGGAGGGTGTGGCCGAGATGGCTGCTTTGATGGAGTCTATAACATATGTTGTATATGACAGCCAATCCAGCAAGTCCTTGTTTTCTTCATGCATTATAGATCAATTTTTATGTGTATTTATTATTATTTTTTGGGATAAGATCTGACATTCAATTTTTTTGGTTTTTTTTTTTGCAGTTATACCAACATGACTTCTAGGATTTCAGTGACAGATATAGTTGTTTTGTGTTATTGCGGACTATCGGCGGTGCTGCTCACGTCGCGTCGGTCTCATAGCTTTGGGAGACAGTTCTACGGTTTTCCTAAGGGTGTTTCAGCTTGTTGCAATTTCTCTCGATGGGCCGACAGTCCCACATGTTACACTGCCAGCAGTGATGGAAATTCGATGTTTTCCCAGGTTGATAATGCAGTTGAGGACAGACGTAGTCAATGTTTGAAATTAAATATTTTAATATTTCTCATTGTAGTTGTATTTGTCTTTATCCTTTTTTATTTTTTTCTAGTACTCATGAAAGTGTGAGAACTGTATGTCATCTTTTGGAACTGATCTATGATGATTTTATGCTTCTGCACTATATGCTTTTGTACTACCAATAAGCTATTCTGAATAAGCTGCCCCAAACAGTTTTACCAGACAGTGGCAGAAATGTCATTTATACAGCCATAACTACCAATAAACTATTCTGAATAAGCTACCCCAAATAACAAGCCAGCTTACTCTGATAATCTGGAGATTATCAGATTATCAGAATAATCTATTTATCAGCAAATTATAAATAATCAACAGCTGCCCCAAACATACCCTAAATTGTTAAAGGATCTAGCCTGTCTCCCTAGAAACATCAATTCAACACTCGTCAAAACTTATCTCCCTATCTATTTGCACTCTGCTTAGATTGTGTTCACCCTCCTCGTGTGCTTAGTGTGTTACTCATTAGTTGGGTGAAATCATAGACCTCTCGGGTCATTATACTTCGCAACGGATTTTAATATTACAAGTGGCTAGTTTGTAAAGTAAATGAAGATTCGGTGAAAATATCATCACAATTTTGGGAATAAAAGAAGTTTTAAACAAATCAAATACTCCATATGATTACTTTTTATTGCAAGGAGAAAGAAAAGAAAGACTACTTATAATTCATTGGGAAAACATTACAAAACACAATTTATATTAAAAATCTAGTTCACACAACAAAACTTAAACAAAATACAAATACTTATCTCAAACTCTTCCCCAAGTATTCTTTTGAAGTTCTTCCCCAAGTATTCTTTTGAAGTTCCCTGACTTCCTTGACTCTAATAGACTCTTACAAGACTCAAAAAACTCTTATGGCAGCCACCCACTCTAATGATGGTCTAACCTACTCTAAAATCACTCACCTTTTTAGTTTGGAATTCATCCCTATTAAAAAGCTATGAAAATCATCAAAGGTTGCTTTAGATACCTCTTTAAAATTTAGCCAAATTCATTGAATAAATGGGGTAACCGTTTCTGGCGCCCGATTGTGGCACCTAAGTGGCGCTTAGGGTCCAATGCTTCATGTCTGGACTCTAGCGCTTAGGCACCAAAAGTGGCGCTTAGGGTCCAATGCTTCATAACTCCATTTGCATCCATTTTCACTTATTTTCCTATAAACTTCATTTCTTACACCTAAAACAAAAAACATGCATAATACCTTTCATTAAAGTGCAATATCATAAAAAAAATAAACATGAAATGTATATATAAAAAGTGTAATTTTAAGACATGTTAATTCCACCAAACGTAAACGTTACTTGTCCTCAAGTAACTCTTTTAATATGTAGAAATATTATAACTTATGGTAGTTGGTTTCCCTTAAAGATTCCTATAGAATTTATCCTAAAAACGTGATAATGAAACCTTTAGAAAAATTATTAATAACTTAGGTTAGAACAAAGTATAAAAATATTCAGTAATAAAGTTTAGAAATTCTGATTTACTATTCATTTCAAAAAATATCTGTATTTTTTAATACTTATGAATCTTAGAAGAACTAAAAGAAAATAATTATATGAGAATATTTTTAATAAAGATACTAATGCTTTTAGAATTATAATTAAGCTCAGAAATGCAAACAAATTTCTTCCTTTTATTTGATTCAAGTGAATTTTTAATCAAGCATCTCCTCAAGCTCCTTCTCACATATTTTTATTTTTATGCTTTTTTATTTCTTTTTCTTTTTTTTAGGATCTTTTTAATCCTTACTTTTTCATGTGAGGATTACTATATCTCGATATCCTTTAATGATTTAGAACTTCAATATCATTTTCCTAAAGTTAAAAACATCTTTTACCTTTCTTTACTTGATAACGTGTATTAGTAAAAAATGATTTTTCAATAAGTCTCTAATTATTTTTTTTTAAAATTATAGATCTAAGATCCCAAGTGTTTCAAAAATATTTTTTTCCTACTTTGAATTGTAAAACCATCATCCTATACTTTCATACCAAAATATCTTACCTCTAGAACTATCCCCTTATCACTAGAAAATTTAACTTAAGTTTATTATTACACTTATAGAATAAAAAATATAGTTCTCCAAAGTTAACACTACACACTACAGGTTATTTGAAAATAATTTTCTTTTAAGAATATAGTTTATTGAGGACAAATAAAGTTTAGGGTTTTTTTTTTAAAAGATTTTTTCCTTAGCCCAAACTTGAATTTTTAAATAGTTTAAAACATTATAGTACATAATAAGCATGAAGAAAGTGAAAATTTTAAAATTTCTAAATAGAAGAATAGTGTGGGTACAAGTAATAAAGACAGGCGCTGAGCATGAGCAGTAGTAAATCTAAAATCAACAGGTATAGCATGGAAATTGCAAAGTAAAAGACTACAATAACACACAGGAAATACTAAATAAACATGAGCAAGAGTAACATTAATGCAATAAAATAAGAAGGAAAACTACATAAATCCAACATAAATACATATCAGAAGTGACAAAAAAGAGAATATCCACATGTAAGATCTACAACAGAAAACCAAACACGATCTAGTCCACCTCCTCCTCCTCCTCTACATCATCATCAAAAAAGTCCTCATCCATTGACTTACAACGCTCACGTGGAGAAAATTGAGGGTAAGTAGGAAACTCAACTGAATGATCACCCTTCTTTCGTCTCTTTAATGACAATTTTTAGGGGCATATTTATACGGTTATATAAAAAGGGTAATGGTTTGGGAAACCATCCTTAATACAATTATCGTGATGATTTACAACAAAAAATGTATTATAACTTGAATTCAAATATAGCAATAACCAACTGGTCGATGCACTTGAGTCTGATCTGAAGGCCGAGGCGACCGGGTGAGTAGTAATATGGCCTGCCGATGTAAAAATCTGGTCGGCCAACGGCTTATGATCAGGCGCCTCTCACGAGCAGTCTAAAATGGTTCAGAACTATAGACGTAGTCTGCCTACTGAGTTTCTCATCATAGTGTCTCAGTTGACTCTGACCTGGCAATCGGTTGTTGGATGGTAACCTAAAATCATATTACTGTAGCCTGATGCCTCAATTGTCCAACCATCGCCCTGAGCCGCTTGATTGCTTTGAGATTCGTGTTGGCGCCTTTGGTGCATATGAATACATTTTATTTTATTTTTTACCATTTTTTTCATATCCTATTATGATGTCATTCAATTTTTTTTGCTAATACAACTTAAATTACAGTGATATCACACTTTCGTTTTTAAACATTATTTTGTAGGATGGTTTACATGCGTATCACACAATTCTTATGTTTTTACATATCTGACATCTAAACTTTGATTTTTACATTTATAATTAACACTTATGCTTAAATTTTTGCGTTAGTCTTTTTATAGATGACTAGTACTAAAATAATATATGTTATGAAAGACTTGAGGATTTAAATAACAAAGTTAAAGTTTAGATTTTAGATATGTAAATACATAAGTATTGTACGTGAATGTATTATAACACCGTGTTGGAGAAAACNCAACGCTCACGTGGAGAAAATTGAGGGTAAGTAGGAAACTCAACTGAATGATCACCCTTCTTTCGTCTCTTTGTCAACAATTTATAGGGGCATATTCATAAAGTTATATAAAAAGGGTAATGGTTTGAGAAACTGTCTTTAATACAATTATCGTGATGATTTACAACCAAAAATGTATTATAACTTGAATTTAAATATAGCAATAACCAACTGGTCCATGCACTTCAGTCTGATCTGAAGGCCGAGGCGACCGGTGAGTGTTAATTTGGCCTGCCGATGTAAAAATCCGGTCGGCCAACGGATTATGGTCAGGCGCCTCTCACGAGCAGTCTAAAATGGTTAAGAACTATATACGTAGTCTACTTACTGAGTTTCTCATCATAATGTCTCAGTTGACTTTGATCGGGCTATCGGTTGTTGGATGGTAACCTAAAATCATATTACTGTAGCCTGATGCCTCAATTGTCCAACCATCACCCTGAGCCGCTTGATTGCTTTGAGATTCGTGTTGGCGGCTTTGGTGCATATGAATACATTTTATTTTATTTTTTACTATTTTTTTCATATCCTATTATGATGTCATTCAATTTTTTTGCTAATACAACTTAAATTACAGTGATATCACACTTTCGTTTTTACACATTATTTTGTAGGATGGTTTACATGCGTATCACACAATTCTTATGTTTTTACATATATGACATCTAAACTTTGATTTTTACATTTATAATTAACACTTATGCTTAAATTTTTGCGTTACTCTTTTTATAGATGACTAGTACTAAAATAATATATGTTATAAAAGACTTGAGGATTTAAATAACAAAGTTAAAGTTTAGATTTTAGATATGTAAATACATAAGTATTGTACGTGTATGTATTATAACACCGTGTTGGAGAAAACATTTCATCCCGACACTGTACCACATCGTCATACAGATCATCGGTAGGCGATGTGACCACCGATAGTTGGCCGTTCGGGCGGGACATTTTTTGCAGGTGTTAGGGGGAGAGAGAGAGAGAGAGAGAGAGAGGCTTATATACATCATTTCAAATTTATGTATTCGCGCAAACATATGTCCAAATCAATCTAAAGGTAGATAAAAGACAAACTGGCCGCCAATTTCGCCCTACCCCAGCCATGAGCGTTTGAAAATTAATTGTCAAACATTGGATGTAACCATACTTTATATGCAGCAACATGAACTATTGCGATTTAAAAATTAAGAATTGATACAAATATTTCGAACCATGTTGTAACAATTAAGTGAATTGTAGAGCGGACATGGTTTTATATGTACTAAAATCTGATAATCAAATTGAATATTTTGTGAGTTGGCGCTACTTGTTCAATCAGTAAAAAAAAAAGCTCGCATTTGTTCAGGAAATATGAAAAAGATAAAAATATGATTATATCTATTACAACATGGTTTGAAGTATTTGTATCAATGCTTAATTGTTACATCGATTAGGAAATTTTTTATCATGCTCGAGAACGACCTTTGTCTATGCAATAATCGTAATAGTTCATGTTGCTGTATATAAAATAAGGTTACATCCAATGATTGACAATTAATTTTGGAACGTTCGTTGCTGGGGTAGGGGGTAATGGGCAGCCAATTTGTCTTTTATTTACTTTTAGATTGATTTGGACATGTATTTGCGTGAATCAATAAATTTGAAATGATGTATATAAGCCTCTGTCTCTCTCTCTCTCGAACCCCACCGCCACCCCTGCTCCTGCCCTTATGAGAAATTATTGTATCAGGATACCTGATGCAATTTTGCATGAGGTGTTCAATAACATGGGGTCACGTGACAATTTGGACTTTGTAATATACACGGCTCGGGCCCGGGTTGCCACATGACACCCTGTTATTGNCAGCTGGTGGCTTCATGATGAGCTGAACCCCACACATCTCAAGCAACTTTTGTAAACCAAATTTTGCAAATTTTGAATGCAACTAGGAGAATTTCTAAGGAGTTATCATTGTACTTGTTTATGATATAATTGCTTAAAATCCAACTCATAGAGATTTTTTTAATCAAAATGCTCGATGATCTTAGGGTGGTATACTGATGCCCTCTAGAATGTGCGTGTACATAAATGTGTGATTACTTGAATTTCAATTTTTGGAGATGGCGCCAAAGACCTAATCCAACCCGCAATTATGAAAATATTTAATTCCATGGCCAAAAGCTTGACCTAGTTTACTTAGGAAACTAATGTGAAAAATGGGTATGTTATAGAATTTAAAATAGATTTATATTTTTCACACTAGGCCTTCTACGCAAGTATATGTATCGTTTAAAATAGTATAGGCTTTCTTTTAACACCAGAGAGTTGATCTCACAGAGAAGTGAGGTAAGAATCCCTTATGCCAATTTTAATCTACTATTGCTAGGCCTTAGTTTGGAATGATGATTAAGGGTGTTTTCTAATAATGACTCTTAAATACATACCTAAATCTGAAGATATACATAACTAGAGAAATTTTTTTGGAAAATTTTGAGATGTTAAAAAGTATCTTTTTAAAAGCGATGACCTAGACAATGCGTAAGAATGAAATGCTTAGAATTTAATGCGGGCACTGACAAATCANGCACCCCCACCCCCAACCCCACCCCCATATACAACTTTTAGTACTAAAATGCTGCACTATGACTATGGAAGGTTAAAATTAATTTTTTTTTCTTATGTGCATTAGGAACCAGCTCCGAAAAAATAAATTTAAATTCAGGCTAAAAATAATTTGTCTGGTGCGTTTTACTTTAAAAAAATTATTTAAAACAGCAATTAAAACTGTTTTATTATATTATTTTTAAATTAAAAATTAAATTTGTAAATATAAGAATTGTTTTATAAAAAAAGTAGGATTGAACCATTAGGTTAGATTAGCTAGATTTAGGAATGTAACAAGCCGAGTTGAGTCATCCTCATTTGAGTTTAAATTTGATTAATTGATTGAGGTTGTGGTCAAGTTTAAGGCAACTCACAAGTCTACATGATCATGCTCAAGCTTATTAATGTGATAAATAGAATTATTAATTAAGGCTGCGGCGGGAGAGTGGCACTTTTTTCATGTCCATCTCGTCCTCATCCCGCATTCGCTCCTCTTCCTTTTTTTTCATTCCCCAACATCTATGAGGAAACGAGACGTTTGCTTTTTCTTCTAGTATCCTCTGTCCCTTATCTTGGCAGCCACATTGGTTTGTACGGTTTCTTCATGAATTTTCTTGATGGGTTTCTTGTGTTTTCTGTGTATCACCCAATTTTTGAGATAATTTAATTTTGAGAGTCTTACATTTGATATTGCATCTGCTTCAGCTGCTGATGCCTTGGTTTTGATTTTTGTGATGGATTTTAATCAATACTTGTGAAGAAGAGGAGGATTTGTGGTGGTTGGTCTCGACATTTGGAATTTTGTGATGAAATTGAGTGAGAATTTGATATTTGAGTGTGAATTTAAGAAGAAGAGGAGGATTAAGGAGTTTAGTTTTGGCAGTTATTTCTATTTTCTGCATATATGATTTTTTTAGTTTTCGGTGTGGTGGGGTGCTGGAATTGTTTTTTGGGTGATGTTCTTATTGTGGGGTTTGCATCTGTGAATGGTTTTGTGCTTTTGTGTGATGGTTTCGGCTGTTGTTGGAATGAACAAATTGTTGTGCTATATTTGTGGGTTGTTATGTTGTGTTGTTGGATTTGTGTTGGCAAGTGTTGGATTTGTGGTTGGCAAGTGTTGGATTGATGTACTATTGTGTTGGCCATGGGTGCATCTGTGGTGGGGTTTGTAGCTTAAAGAGCATGTGTTAGATTTGTTCTTAAACAGGTGTTGGATTTTCTATGGTGTGTCGTGGTCCCGTGGTGTGGTGGTTTGTTGTGGGGTCAATATGTATTTGTTGTGGCCATGGGTAAGCGATAAGTATGTCTATCACATCCTTAAAGTAGCTAAAATTGTAGATTGTTTTCCTCTATGTATTGCAAAGTAAAAAAAATATCAATTGCTTTTAAGCCATTCATTAAACATGGCCGACCAAATGCCAAGAACCTTATAGCATAAGGCGTGGTAGGGAGGTGTCGTGGAGTGTGTGATGGCTTTGTGCGGGGATGTGCTCTTGTGTAGTGGTGTAGAGTGTGGTATGTTGGTTGGTTGGGTATGTAGAGGTGCGTGGAGGGTTTAGGATGGTGTGGGTGAGTAGAGGGTTTAGGAATGTGTGGGTGTGTGGAGGTGTGGGGGTTAGTTGGTCGGGTGTGTGGAGGGCTTAAGGGAGGTGTGGGGGTTAGTTGGTCGCGGGTGTGTGGAGGGCTTAAGGGAGGTGTGGGGGTTAGTTGGTCGGGTGTGTGGATGTGCTATTGTGGTTGGTTGGTTATGTGTTGACCTCAATTTTGGTTGAGGTATAGTCTTTCTTTTTAGTAGTCTAGAGTCTAGCCATAAGTCTTTCCTATTGACTATTCCTAAAAAACTAGAAAAAGGCACCCTCACCATTAGAAATTCTAAACTCCTCTTTACTCAACTTGAAGTTCCACATATTGGTCATAACCTCTAGCACTTAGTAGGTGGGGTCATTATGGGGGAGCTCAAGGAGAGTTCCTATAGGGCTACTTGACCTTAGGGTTGATCCTGGGTGTTGGTCTAAAGCGAAGGCACTCACTTCACTCACAATCACTCACTACTCTAAACCTAGAATTTTCTGACTTTGGTCCCTTGAGCCTTTGGGAAACTCATGTAGATGACCCCCTAAACCTACTAGCCCTAGGCTAGGGTTTAGCTAAGACCAGTACATAGAAGACCTAAACAGGGTTTCCATTGGTCCATGGCTTACTTTTGGCGGTTAGTTCCCCAATTTTACCCAAAATACTCAGTCTGGCTTTTTGTCCCTAAACCTACCCAAATTACTTAAGTACCCTTGAAACCTTAAATTTTGTCAAAACACCCAAATTACCCAAAATCACCAAAAATTGCCAAATTACCAAAATGCCCCTCGTGGGCCCAAAATTTCAAAAATTCCTAAATTCATTTTTCTCAACTACCACATGACCCAATTTGGCCAATTTGACCATCTTTGACCAAGACCCCCAAATTTGCCTTTAAAGGCCCAAATTTCCCCAAATTCAACTCAAATGTCCATCAATTTGATCCCAATCTCCCCAAATTTCAATCCCAAACTCAAATTCACATTTAATGCGACCAAAATAAACCAAATCCAAGCTCAATTGGCTGATTCTTTGAGTCCAATTTTTTATTTAGGTCAAACCCCCAATTTTGGGCACATGACATAATCTCACCAAATTGAATCCATAGCCCCATAAATTGTCCATGGTTTATGTTGAAAACTCTTTATAACATTCCTAAACATCAAAATTGACCATCAATTGGCCTTGGTGAAGTCTCAATTTTATTTAATTTCAACTTAAGTCCAAAATCTCCAAATTGCCCCAAATTGGCTATGTCCCCAAAGTTCACCAAATTGATTGCCTTAATCCCAAAATTAGCACCCAATTCATGTTGAAAACTCTTCATGGAATTCTTATTGACAATTATCAATAATAAATTTGGACTTAGCCCAAGGATAGCTCAATCTATACCTAGGTCTAGCTGAACATGCCCAAATTGAGCAAATCTCCAAAATCCTTCAAATTGACCCTCCAATTGAACTCAAAACCCTTTTCATCCTTCACCAAAATTGTTCCTTGCAATCACTTACACCAAATGCAAGATTCATTTGGACCAGTTGGCATGGCTAACCTAGCCCAAACCTAATATTTGGTCATTTGCACCCACATGGACCCATGCACTAAATGTGTCCCAACCACCCCAAAGCCATCAAATTAATGACTCCACAACCATTTGTTGGACCCTAAGATTGATCCAAAACTCACCTAACCCAAGCTAAGTGAGCCATGGACCACTAAATTAAGGGATTTTATT
The DNA here is from genome assembly GCA_002079205.1 of Phalaenopsis hybrid cultivar. NCBI lineage: Eukaryota > Viridiplantae > Streptophyta > Magnoliopsida > Asparagales > Orchidaceae > Phalaenopsis > Phalaenopsis hybrid cultivar. Next base: position 223,888 of record JXCR01146999.1, on the reverse strand, counting down.
TCCATATTTTCTTAGGCTTAAGATCTTTTTGCCAAACTAAATCTCATCCCACTAAATTGCTGTGACAGATTCCCCAGGGTTCCCTGAGCTCCTAGCCACCTCCCCCTGCCATGGACGGCCGGCCTAGTAGCCAGAGAAGCCAAAACCGAGGGCCAACCCTTCTTAAACTTTGCCCAATTTAAACCTAGAGGCCACCTCACCAAAATGAGATGTTAGAGCCTCTCTGCCCTCCACCTAAGCACCACATTGCACCCCCCAATTGGTCATGTCAGCCACCCCTTAGCCATTTTTTATAAAAAGCTCACCTCCATGGCCATAAAGGGAGTGCTGAAATATTTTCAGAGATAACTTTCCAAATCACTCATAGAGCTTCTTTGAGACCTTCTCAGTGCAATCCAACCACTTTCCCCCACTGATTCCCATTGTGGAAGCTCAATTTTGAGCTCAAACTTCTGCCTAAAACCAGGACAGAGCTCAATACACCTCCACAGTCCACCAAACTCAGATTAAACTTACCCACACCTTCACAACACTGAAAGAAGATAAAGCCCCATCAAATCCCCCTTCCATAGAGCCCCTAACATAGCTCTAGACCAACACCTGGAAACAAAATTGGTCAAATTCATACCTAGACCTTACACCATAGCAAGAGGATTAATCCCTAGCCTCCTTGGACTTCAACGAACATGCCAAGCTTCTCTGATTAAGGCTTCCATTCTCATAGCAAAGGTATTAAAATCCTTTTCATCCTAAGCCTCTTTTGATTCTCCATTTGCTTGGGCTTGATTTCATGGCATCTTAACCATATAGATATGTTTCTCTAGTCTAGACGAGCATTTTAAAAAAAAATTCATTCAATTTTGTTGAGAAATGAGGGGGATATCAAGCCTTGAAGATGGACGGTTCTCGGGCTAGGCCATTGGGGACGATGATGGAGCGCCGTTCGATCGAGCGTGTATCAGATGAACGATCAAGATGAAGTCGGACAACGCTTCTTTACATGAACTGTGGGACACATGGCTGCTAGCGTGGACGGCGGCCTCAAATAGTAGTGCGCCGCGTGGAGCTTCGGAGCTGCCTAGAATCCAGTCAGTGCCGCGCGTTTAAATAGATAAATAGGGATTTAAGTAATTCAGAAAATACTCCCTAACTTCAAAAATTTATATCTTGGTGTAGAAAAATCACAAAAATAAAATAAAAATATCATCTTGCTTAGTGAACAGAGGAGAACAATGTAGAAATAATTTGAACGCAATTTGATGCATGTTTTATTTTTAATTAATTAGACACTGTCTTGGGTCTTTTGATTCTCCATGCATATAGGCATTTCACCATGGCTTGAATTTTTGGCATGTTGTAGCCTCTGTCATGGAAAACACTTCCTGATTTTTCTAAAGTTAGAGGAGATCTCTAAACAGAGATCCATATTTTTCAAGTTTATGTATATTATTTAAATAAATTAATCATAATAATTAGCATGTTGCTTAGAAAAATCCAAGAAAATTTTGAAAGGTTTACTATGACAAGAGAACCTTTAGAAAATTTCTCATGAGTCAAGTCATTTAAAATGCACCTAATCTTCATAAACCATAAAATACTAAGGTAATTAATTTTGGAAAATATAAACATCAAAATGACATTATTTTGAATCTCCACTGTTGTTTAAGATCCAAAGAACTCCCCAGAAAAATTTCAAAGTATTTTGAGTCTATTTGATGGCCGAAATTAATTTTTCAAGTTAAATATCATTTTTGGCACTGAAATGATTTTTAATGAAAAAAATTATGAAAACTCATTTTTGGAGTTCTATGTGATTATGGGAATTTAATAAAAATAAAATTTTATTTAAAAAAAATTCATTTTTAAGCCAATTTTAAGTATTTAANGGAAGAGAGAGAGAGAGAGAGAGAGAGAGAGAGAGAGAGAGAGAGAGAGAGAGAGAGAGAGAGGGGCTTATATACATCATTTCAAATTTATGTATTCGCGCAAACATATGTCTAAATCAATCTAAAGGTAGATAAAAGACAAATTGGCCTCCCATTTCGCCCTACCCCAGCCAAGAGCGTTTGGAAATTAATTGTCAAACATTGGATGTAACCATACTTTATATGCAGCAACATGAACTATTGCGATTTAAAAATTAAGAATTGATACAAATATTTCGAACCATGTTGTAACAATTAAGTGAATTGCAGAGCGGACATATATGTACTAAAATCTGATAATCAAATTGAATATTTTGTGAGTTGGCGCTACTTGGTTCAATCAGTAAAAAAAAAGGCTCGCATTTGTTCAGGAAATATGAAAAAGATAAAAATATGACTATATCTATTTCAACATGGTTTGAAGTATTTGTATCAATGCTTAATTGTTACATCGATTAGGAAATTTTATATCATGCTCGAGAACGACTTTTGTCTATGCAATAAATCGTAATAGTTCATGTTGCTGTATATAAAATAAGGTTACATCCAATGATTGACAATTAATTTTGGAACGTTCGTTGCTGGGGTAGGGGGTAATGGGCAGCCAATTTGTCTTTTATTTACTTTAAGATTGATTTGGACATGTATTTGCGTGAAAAAATAAATTTGAAATGATGTATATAAGCCTCTGTCTCTCTGTCTCTCTCGATCCCCACCGCCACCCCTGCTCCTACCCGTATGAGAAATTATTGTATCCGGATACCTGATGCAATTTTGAATGAGGTGTTTGATAACATGGGGTCACGTGACAATTTGGACTCGGTAATATACACGATTCGGGCCCGAGTTGCCACATGACACCCTGTTATTGGACACCTCATAACAATAATTTTTCCCACCCCCACCCCCACCCCCACCCCCACCCCACCCCACCCCCATATACAACTTTTAGTACTAAAATGCTGCATTATGACTATGGAAGGTTAAAATTAATTTTTTTTTTATTATGTGCATTAGGAACCAGCTCCAAAAAAATAAATTTAAATTCAGGCTAAAAATAATTTGTCTGGTGCTTTTTACTTTAAAAAAAATTATTTAAAACAACAATTAAAACTGTTTTATTATATTATTTTTAAATTCAAAATTAAATTCGTAAATATAAGAATTGTTTTATAAAAAAAGTAGGATTGAACCATTAGGTTAGATTAGCTAGATTTAGGAATGTAACAAGCCGAGTTGAGTCATCCTCATTTGAGTTTAAATTTGATTAATTGATTGAGGTTGTGGTCAAGTTTAAGGCAACTCACAAGTCTACATGATCATGCTCAAGCTTATTAATGTGATAAATAGAATTATTAATTAAGGCTGCGGCGGGAGAGTGGCACTTTTTTCATGTCCACCTCGTCCTCATCCCGCATTCGCTCCTCTTCCTTTTTTTTCATTCCCCAACATCAATGAGGAAACGAGACGTTTGCTTCTTCTTCTAGTATCCTCTGTCCCTTATCTTGGTAGCCACATTGGTTTGTACGGTTTCTTCAAGAATTTTCTTGATGGGTTTCTTGTGTTTTCTGTGTATCACCCAATTTTTGAGATAATTTAGTTTTGAGAGTTACAATTGATATTGCATCTGCTTTAGTTGTTGATGCTTTGGTTTTGATTTTTTTGATGGATTTTAATCAATACTTGTGAAGAAGAGGAGAATTTGTGGTGGTTGGTCTTGGCATTTGGAATTTTGTGATGAAATTGAGTGAGAATTTGATATTTGAGTGTGAATTTAAGAAGAAGAGGAGGATTAAGGAGTTCAGTTTTGGCAGTTATTTCTATTTTCTGCATATATGATTTTCTTAGTTTTCGGTGTGGTGGGGTGTTGGAATTGTTTTTTGGGTGCTGTTCTTATTGTGGGGTTTGCATCTGTGAATGATTTTGTGCTTTTGTGTGATGGTTTCGACTGTTGTTGGAATGAACAAATTGTTGTGCTATATTTGTGGGTTGTTATGTTGTGTTGTTGGATTTGTGTTGGCAAGTGTTGGATTTGTGGTTGGCAAGTGTTGGATTGATGTACTATTGTGTTGGCCATGGGTGCATCTGTGGTGGGGTTTGTAGCTTAAAGAGCATGTGTTAGATTTGTTCTTAAACAGGTGTTGGATTTTCTATTGTGTGTCGTGGTCCCGTGGTGTGGTGATTTTTTGTGGAGTCAATATGTATTTGTTGTGGCCATGGGCAGGCGATAAGTATGTCTATCACATCCTTAAAGTAGCTAAAATTGTAGATTGTTTTCCTCTATGTATTGCAAAGTAAAAAAAAAATATCAATTGCTTTTAAGCCATTCATTAAAAATGGTTGATCAAATGCCAAGAACCTTATAGCATAAGGCGTGGTAGGGAGGTGTCGTGGAGTGTGTGATGGCTTTGTGCGGGGATGTGCTCTTGTGTAGTGGTGTAGAGTGTGGTATGTTGGTTGGTTGGGTATGTAGAGGTGCATGGAGGGTTTAGGAAGGTGTGGGTGAGTAGAGGGTTTAGGAATGTATGGGTGTGTGGAGGTGTGGGGGTTAGTTGGTCGGGTGTGTGGAGGGCTTAAGGGAGGTGTGGGGGTTTGTTGATCGGGTGTGTTGATGTGCTATTGTGGCTGGTTGGGTATGTGTTGACCTCAATTTTGGTTGAGGTATAGTCTTTCTTTTTAGTAGCCTAGAGTCTAGTCATAAGTCTTTCCTATTTAGTATTCTTAAAAAATTAGAAAAAGGCACCCTCACCATTAGAAATTCTAAACTCCTCTTTACTCAACTTGAAGTTCCACATATTGGTCATAACCTCTAGCACTTAGTAGGTGGGGTCATTATGGGGGAGCTCAAGGAGAGTTCCTATAAGGCTACTTGACCTTAGGGTTGATCCTGGGTGTTGGTCTAAAGCGAAGGCACTCACTTCACTCGCAATCACTCACTACTCTAAACCCAGAATTTTCTGACTTTGGTCCCTTGAGCCTTTGGGAAACTCATGTAGATGGCCCCCAAAACCTACTAGCCCTAGGCTAGGGTTTAGCTAAGACCACTACATAGAAGACCCAAACAGGGTTTCCATTGGTCCATGGCTTACTTTTGGTGGTTAGTTGCCCAATTTTACCCAAAGTACTCTGTCTGGCCTTTTGTCCCTAAACCTACCCAAATTACCTAAGTACCATTGAAACCTTAAATTTTGTCAAAACACCCAAATTACCCAAAATCACAAAAAATTGCCAAATTACCAAAATGCCCCTCATGGGCCCAAAATTTCAAAAATTTCTAATTTCATTTTTCTCAACTACCACATGACCCAATTTGGCCAATTTGACCATATTTGACCAAGACCCCCAAATTTGCCTTTAAAGGCCCAAATTTCCCCAAATTCAACTCAAATGTCCATTAATTGGATCCCAATCTCCCCAAATTTCAATATCAAACTCAAATTCACATTTAATGTGACCAAAATAAACCAAATCCAAGCTGAATTGGCTGATTCTTTGAGTCCAATTTTTTATTTAGGTCAAACCCCCAATTTTGGGCACATGACATAATCTCATAAAATTGAATCCATAGCCCCATAAATTGGCCGTGGTTTATGTTGAAAACTCTTTATTCTTAAACATCAAAATTAACCATCAGTTGGCCTTGGTGAAGTTTCAATTTTATTTAATTTCAACTTAAGTCCAAAATCCCCAAATTGCCCCAAATTGGCTATGTCCCCAAAGTTCACCAAATTGATTGCCTTAATCCCAAAATTAGCACCCAATTCATGTTGAAAACTCTTCATGGAATTCTTATTGACCATTATCAACAATAAATTTGGACTTAGCCCAAGGATAGCTAAATCTATACCCAGGTCTAGCTGAACATGCCCAAATTGACCAAATCTCCAAAATCCTTCAACCCTCCAATTGAACTCAAAACCCTTTTCATCCTCCAAATTGACTCAAATCTCCAAAATTTTATTTAAAAAAAACTTCATTTTTAAGCCAATTTTATATATTTAAATAATTAAAAATTTATAAAAATCACAAGAATAATAAAATTCATGGAAATGTTCTAAATTGTTTTCTAAGCACTTATAAACAATTGGATTGTTTTTCCTGATTTTCTAAATAAAAATATTGTATTTTGAAGCTTAAAATAATTTTTAAAGGCTTAAAAATTGGTTTCCACTAAAATAATTCCAATAAATCAAAGGAAAACAAAAAAAAAAATACAAAATTTGCTTATCCAAGTTCTCTGACCTCAAGGAAATTTTTCAAAAATACAAGACTTAATTTTTCCTATTTAAAATATTTTATATTTAATAAATACCCTAGAACTTAAATTAATTCTAATAATTCAAATAAAATAAAAAAATCATGAAATTTTGTCGAAATAGCTCTCTGGTCAAGGTATACCTCCAGTAAAAAATTCAAGTGATTAGGCTAAACCCTAAACCCTAAACCCTATATATATATAGACTTGGGGTAAAAAAGAGTGTGCCCCACTCTTGATAGGAGGGAACTCCAAGCTTGGATGGACGGGTCGGTCCCTCTGCCTGAACCAAATCGGTCCAGTGTCAACAATCACGACTTTTGCCACGCTTACGCCCCGTGTCAAATACATCATAAAAATTATAGTTTTGTCTTGAATGTTCATCTTCATCATGGTGCAATAATGTGCCACATATTTAGTTTCTTTGAAAAATCTCATTTTTGCATGAAAATAATTATATGAATTAAAATTAAATTTTGAAGAATTACATTTTCTCCTTTGATGTCTTAATTGACCCATGAATGAGGTAGGATACAAATTTTAAAGTCATATGATTTGAGTTTGAGAAATTATGAAGTGTTAGAGCCTTAGGGGTAAAAGGGTAATTTTAGGAATTTGATCTTAATTAACATTTAGGCTTAATTCAAGGAGGGAAATGTGTAACCTCTGATCTTATTTAACTTGTTTGGATGAGTGAAACAAAAAAAAATGATTAATTGGTAGAAACCAACCTTACTTTCCAAATTAAAAGGATAAATTAAAAAATTTCTAAATTATTAAAATTTGGAAGTTTATCAAAATTAAAAGAACCTAGGACTTAAGGGTATGAATTTTGAAGCCAATAATTAATCAATTTAATACCCCTATTTGATTTTTAAATGAAATTTAAATAATGAATCATGATTACCTAAAACTTAACATTTTCAAAATTAATTAATACACTCACCTGCGTCTTAAGGGCTTAGTAGTGATTTAATTTAAATCAAGATTGATTAAACAAGGATTAGAAAAGAAAACATAGCTAAACATTAACACCTTTAAAGCACCACAAGCCCAATTAGGACCAAAATTTGGCTAAGTGTTCCAATAAAACTAGCTTGCCCCCTTTAAGGGTCTCCATTCACATAATCTTCAAAATTAAATTATAAATGATAATTATGCTAATCTTAGGGATAATTAGGACATCAGCGTTCATTGAGCAGTTTTGTTTTTGCAAGTTGTAATTATTAAGCAACACAATAAGTTTAAATGAGCCCGAGGCCTTTTACCACGTAGTGAGAGGGAAGCATGGATCTGCTTCTTCCTCCAAACCTCTTGGATACCTCAGAGGTTTACTAAACTTAATATGATTTGCTTAACAAAATCATCTTTAATTAAACTTCTAAGGACCCACCAAGATATGACATAAGGTTAAGAAAACCACCAAAACCTTATTTTTCTGCCTCTACATGAACTATTCTCACATGCATTTTAAGTTTTAGGTGGTGGAACGAGAAGATTTGCCCTTATAGGAAGCTCATCTGAACCCAGCTTAATATAAACCCTATTTAATTCTTCATATTAAATAGGGAAATATGTCGGCAAATAAAATGGTTTCGTAGACCAAACTGATGTCATATATTTCTTAGTTTATTTGATTGAGCCTCATCTTCATGTCTTGTGTTTATCCTCCGGGATAAATACAAGATTTGAAGTATAACACTCTTTCATTTAAATTATGAAAAATATGGGGTCAGTTTGATTTCATATTTTTCTAAACATTAAAATGTCCTTCCAAAGCGGGCGACGAGATTTTGATTTCGGTGACCGACAGCTTCTTACGGGCAACTCTCCCCAAACCAAAATAGTGCCGACATTATGTGAAGGGTTTATAGAGGTTTGGTGATCTGTGTGATGGTGTGTGTGAAGCGGATGTGCTATTATGGTTGGTTCGATGTGGAGGGTTTATGGAGGTGTTGTGGTGTGTGTAGTGTGGATGTGCAATTGTGGTTGGTTAGGCACATGAACGGTTTAGGGAGGTGTGGTGGTGTGTGTGGTGTGGATGTTCTATTGTAGTTGGTTTGGTATGTGGAAGGTTTGGGTAGGTGTGGTCGAGCGTGCGGTCGGGTTGTGTGTAGATGTCTTATTGTGCTGTGTGTGATGGTGTGTGGCGGTGTGTGTGGTGGTGTGGTGTATGCATGTGCATATATTGTTGCATTTTTATTTATGTAACTACATTTTTTTCATCATAGTTTTTACAATGGTTATGACCAAAGAGGCGGATAACCCACAATGAGGGACAAAGAAATAGAAATAATATTTTGTGACTTTTTCCTCAAGGAGTTTGCTATGGGAAATAAGCCTACAACATATTACAATATGGAAGGGTGACAAAATATTTTCAAAAAATTCAAAAAAAAGTATGGGTAGAGAGTACGATAGATTGCAATTAAAGAATAACCAGAATTAGTTCAAGAAAGATTAGAAAACTTGAAAGAAAATGAAAGGAGGATCAACGTGCCTAGGGTGGGATCCAGTATAGTNGTTGGATGTGGAGGGTTTATGGAGGTGTTGTGGTGTGTGTAGTGTGGATGTGCTATTGTGGTTGGTTAGGCGCATGAAGGGTTTATGGAGGTGTGGTGGTGTGTGTGGTGTGGATGTTCTATTGTAGTTGGCTTGGTATGTGGAAGGTTTGGGTAGGTGTGGTGGAGCGTGCGGTCGGGTTGTGTGTAGATGTCTTATTGTGCCGTGTGTGATGGTGTGTGGCGGTGTGTGTGGTGGTGTGGTGTATGCATGTCATATATTGTTGCATTTTTATTTATGTAACTATATTTTTTTCATCATAGTAATACAATGGTTATGACCAAAGAGGCGGATAACCCACAATGAGGGACAAAGAAATAGAAATAATATTTTGTGACTTTTTCCTCAAGGAGTTTGCTATGGGAAATAAGCCTACAACATATTACAATATGGAAGGGTGACAAAATATTTTCAAAAAATTCAAAAAAAAGTATGGGTAGAGAGTACGATAGATTGCAATTAAAGAATAAGCAGAATTAGCTCAAGAAATATTAGAAAACTTGAAAGACAATGAAAGGAGGATCAACGTGCCTAGGGTGGGATCTAGTATAGCGAACAATTGATGTTTTTGAGGATTAGCACGCAGAAAGACTCGCGGTAAGCATTTTCGACATGTTCCCTAGTTTGGTCAATTTCAGTTTGTTTTTAAATTTAAGTACATGTTATGAACTTGTAGGTGCTGCTTCATGTAAAGAATATTAAACTATGTGGACTCAATCCTTAGTTAAAAGAGAAGTTTGATCGAATGTTTGGTGGTGTCGTTGCTACAGGCAACAATGGATGTGCCCCCAAGTGAGACAAGGTTTGGTGGCACCTCTTAAAACTTGGGAGTCGATCAATCAGATGATTCTACCAAATTCGCCAGCCCGAACCTCCATGAACTTAAGTCCTCCCATCGTTCTAGGCATTCATGGATTATGAATAAAAGGAAAGTGGGAGCTGCTTTCCTTAGAAGCCAGAGATCACAGCTGGTGGCTTCATGATGAGCTGAACCCCACACATCTCAAGCAACTTTTGTAAACCAAATTTTGCAAATTCTGAATGCAACTAGGAGAATTTATAAGGAGTTATCATTGTACTTGTTTACGATATAATTACTTAAAGTCCGACTCATAGAGGTTTTTTTATCAAAAAGCTCGATGATCTTAGGGTGGTATACTGATGCCCTCTAGAATGTGCATGTACATAAATGTGTGATTACTTGAATTTCAATTTTTGGAGATGGCGCCAAAGACCTAATCCAACCCGCATCTATGAAAATATTTAATTCCATGGCCAAAAGCTTGACCTAGTTTACTTACGCAACTAATGTGAAAAATGGGTATGTTATAGAATTTAAAATAGATTTATATTTTTCACACTAGGCCTTCTACGCAAGTATATGTATCGTTTAAAATAGTATAGGCTTTCTTTTAACACCAGAGAGTTGATCTCACAGAGAAGTGAGGTAAGAATCCCTTATGCTAATTTTAATCTAATATTGTTAGGTCTCAGTTTGGAATGATGATTAAGGGCGTTTTCTAATAATGACTCTTAAATACAGACCTAAATCTAAAGATATACATAACTAGAGAAATTGTTTTGGAAAATTTTGAGATGTTAAAAAGTATCTTTTACAAAGCGATGACCTAGACAATGCGTAAGAATGAAATGCTTAGAATTTGATGTGGGCACTGACAAATCGGAGCATACATATTCATTATCCTCTCCCAAGTGCATAAAGAAAATTAGTTAATCTAAAGTTAAGTCCCTATTATGCTGAGTAGATTCGAGCCAGATTACCCACTCACCCTCTCTAGTAGGATCAACCAGGCCTCAGGTCCCGAACTGAAGACCAAATTGATAAGGGATCTAGCCTGTCACTCTAGAATCATCAATTCTATGCCCATCAAAACTTATCTCTCTATATATTTGCACTCCCCCTTAGACGTGGCATTCCCTCAATCCAAGGATTAGTGTGGTACTCACTAATTGAGTGAAACCATAGCCCTCTCGGGTCATTATTTTTCACAACAAATTTTAACATTACAACTGACTAGTTTGCAAATGTCGGCGCTATTTTTGGTTGGAGACTTGCCCGTGTCCCGTCAGCCGCTTTGGAAGAACATTTTAATTTACATATATATTTATTTTTAGAAAAATATGAAATCAAACTGACCCTATATTTTTCAAAGTTTAAATGAAAGAGCGCTATACCTCAAATCCTGTATCTATCCCGATGGATAAACACAAGACATGAAGACGAGGCTTGATCAAATAAACTAATGAATATATGACATCAGTTTTGTCTGGGAAACCCTTGTATTTGCCAACAAGTTCCCCTATTTAATATAAATATTAAGCTGGGTTTGAGAAAAGCTTCCTATAAGGACAAGCCTCTATAGTTAATTACATCTTAAATGACCAAAGTCACTTAAGAAGACTTTCGATAAAAATCGGGAAATATTATCTTCAAGGAATTTCAAAGGGTAGGGCTTTTCAATGAGATTGGACGTAGAGGTGTGAAAAGGGGATTGGTTCAAATTTGGAACTTTTTTTTGTAGAGTCCAAAGGAGGAAGAACTTGAGGATGTCATAGATCCAAAGGAGAATCTTGGTGACTTCCCAAGCTATCCTAATGTTTGACTTCAATTTTGAGGAGAAATATTTAGGTGTTTCATCATGCCAATTTTATTAGCAAGGGCTTACATTCATGTGAAACTATCACACAAATAGTCTGGAAGATGTGAATATTTAGGTCATGACAAATGACAACCTCAGAATCCTAAGACAAGTTAGGGCTTATATTCTATAGCAGGGCTATACTAAGGCCTAAAGATAAGATGAGGATTTATGTTGCATAAGTAAGCACCTTCGAAGTCCTATGGCTTTTGTTTAAGTCTAAGGAAGGAAGATTGGTTTAGCTGGGGAAGACAGGTTTTGCTGTTGAAGATGACTTTAAGTCTAAGGAAGGAAGATTGGTTTAGCTGGGGAAGACAAGTTTTGCTGTTGAAGATGGCCGTGTTGCCCACCATGCTAGCTCCAAGCTTCTTACCGCGGCGAGTTTTAGTTTTCTATTGTGTCAAGTTATGATGTCAAATCAGGTGGCCCTATGGTTGAAGTTTTTTAAATTTTATGGGGGGCATATTAAAGTTGATTAGAGTTCCCTCGTTCCGGCATCACTATTTTCTATTGGATTCACTTAGTCCAAATGAACTTATCAAACGCATCTTTAAATTTTATGAGGTCATATTAAAGTTGATTAGAGCGACACCAGTTAGGATCCTACGGCTCCCTCGTTCCGGTATCACTATTTTCTATTGGATTCACTTAGTCCAAATGAACTTACTAAACCCTCGTTCCGACACCCATTTTCTATCGATTCACTTAGTCCAAATGAACTTACTAAACTCAACTTAATGAGTTCCATAATTTCATTTAGACTGTGGGAAGTCTCGTTAGCAGCCGTAGGTTACCTCCTCCGAGGGATTCCCGATCATCCAATAGAGACATCTTAATTTAATTGTAATTGTAGTTTTGTGTGATGTTTGTGATTAAATTTTGATTTGCTTTATATTTTGAATGTTGTGAGGGTGAATTTTATCTTGGTTGATTTGTTTTGGTTTTGGTTTTGGTTTTGTGGCTATCCTGATAGTTTTAGTTTTCATGCAGGGTGGCAATGTTGTTTAGCATGCAAGTTTTGCAGGTATAAAAGTACAGTATGAAAGTACATAAAAGATAACACTGAAAATGGTAAAAGCGTACCTGAGAGAGTCTTCTCGTTCCACCACCTGAAACTCAAAAGGCATGTTAAGGCAGTTTATATGAAACAGGGAAGTAAAATTTTGACAACCTATCTAACCCTAGGTCATATCTTAGTGGGTCCTTAAGAGTTTAATTAAGGATGATATTTGTCAAGAAAAACATATTAAGTTTAGTAGATCTCCGAGGTATCCAACAAATCTAGAGAAAGAAGCAGGTCCGTGCTACTCTCTCACTGCCTGGTGGAAAATACCGAGTTCTTTTAAACTTATTACGTTGCTTAATAATTCATCCTGTAAATACCCTTAGTACTCAATGAGCATTGATGTCTCAATTATCCCTAAGCGTGAGGTAATTATCATATGTAATTTAATTTTGAAGATTATGTGGGTGAAGACCCTTAAAGAAACAAGCTAGTGTTATTGGAACACTTTGCAAACTTTTTGGTTCTAATTGGGCTTGTAGTGTTTGAAAGATGTTTTAATTTTAAATGATGTTTACTTTTCTAATCTTTATTTAAATGAAACTTGATTTAGCCTAAGTCGCTACTAAGCCCTTAAGACCTAGGTGAGTGTCTTAATTAGCTTTGAAAACATTAAGCTTTAGGTGGTTAAAATTCATGATTTGAATCTTATTTGAAAATCAAAATAGGGGTATTAAATTGATTAATTATTGACTTCAGAAGTCATACCCCTATCTAGGTGAGTGTCTTAATTAGTTTTGAAAATGGTTAAGCTTTAAGTGATCATGATTCATGACTTGGATTTTTTGAAAATCAAAATAGGGGTATTAAATTGATTAATTATTAACTTCAAAAGTCATACCCCTAAGTTGAAAATCAAAATAGGGGTATTAAATTGATTAATTACTGACTTCAAAAGTCATACCCCTAAGCCCTATGTTCATTTTATTTTAATAAACTTTCAAATTCTAATAATTTAGAAATTTATGAACCTATCTTTTCGATTGGGAAAGTGAGGTTGGTTTCTACCAATTAACCCCTTATGTTTCAAACATCCAAATTAAGTTCAAAGGTTACCCATTTCCCTCTTTAAATTAAGCCTAAATGTTAATTAAGGCTAAATTTCCAAAATTAAATATTTGCCCCTAAGACTCTAAGACTTCATAATTTAAAATTCAATTCAAATGACTTTGAAATTTTTATCCTACCTTATTCATGGGTCAATTGAGACATTCAATTCAAATGACTTTGAAATTTTTATCCTACCTCATTCATGGGTCAATTGAGACATCAGAGAAAACTTTTGAAATTTTTATCCTACCTCATTCATGGGTCAATTAAGACATCAGAGGAGAAAATGTGATTGATGACTTTGAAGTTTTTATCCTACCTCATTCATGGGTCAATTAAAACATCAGAGGAGAAAATGTGATTTTTACAGATTTTAATTTAATTTATATAATTATTTTCATGCAAAAATAGGATTTTTCAAAGAAAATTCCTAACTTGACCAATGTAAATCATAATCTCTTGAAATTTTTGCTGGAGGTAGACCTTGACTAGAGAAGTCTTTGGACCAAATTTCATGATTTTTTAGAATTTTATTGAATTTTAAAAATTATTTTAAGTTATGGGGTATTTATTAAATATAAAATATTTTAAATGGGGAAAATTAAGTTTTGTATTTTTGAAAAGTCTCCCTGAGGTCAAAAAACTAAGAGGAGAAGATTTTATACTTTTCTAAGTTTTATTAGATTTATTGGATTTATTTTAGTAAAAACTAATTTTTAGCTTTTAAAAATTATTTTTAAGCTTAAAAATTCAGTATCTTTATTTAGAAAATTAGGAAAAATATTCTAATTGTTTTTAAGTGCATAGGAAGAAATTTAGAATATTTCTATGAATTTTATTATTTTTGTGATTTTATGGATTTTTAATTATTTAAATATTTAAAATAGGTTAAAAATCAAGTTTTTATTTTAAAATCTATTTTATTTTTAGAAAATACCCTTGATCACACAGAACTAAAAAAAAATAAGTTTTTATAAATGTTTGAGTTATATTTTGATTGATTAAAAATCATTTAAGTGTCATAACTGTTATTTATCTTTAAAAATCAACTTAAGTTACCAAATGAACTCAAAATGCTTTGAAATTTTTATGGTGAGTTCTTTAGATCCTAAAAAATAGTAGAGATCAAAAATCAAGTTATTTTGTTGTTTGTATTTTTCAAAGTTAATTATTTTAGTGATTTAGGGTTTATGAAGATAAGGTGTATTTTAAATGACTTAGCTCATGAGAAATTTTCTTAAGAGTTCTCTGGTCATAATAAACCTTCCAAAAATTTCCTGGATTTTTCTAAGCAACATGCTAATTTCAATGATTAATTTAAGCCAATAATGCATATAAACTTGAAAAATATGATTCTCAGTCTAGGAACATCCTCTAACTTTGAAAAAATCAGAGAATATTTACTAAGACAGAGGCAACAACATGCTTAAATTTCAATCTATGGTGATATTACTACATGCATGGAAAATCAAAACAACCTAGCCCGAGAACCATCCATCTTCTAGCCGTAAGATCTCTCTAATTTCTTATCCAAATTAGAAGAATTTTTTTTAAAATGCTCGTCTAGACTAGAGGAACATATCCATATGGTTGTGATGCCATGAAATCAACTCAAAACGAATGGAGAGTTCAAATAGGCTCGTCAGGGAGAGAAGTTTTATACCTTGGCTCTGAGAAGTGAAGCTTTGATAAGAGAGTCTTGGCACGTTCGTTGTGATCCAAAGAGGCTAGGGATTGAGTCTCGGGTCTTGGTGTAAGACCTAGGTATGATTTTGATCAAACCCGATTTCGGGTGTTGGTCTAGAGCTATTGTAGAGGCTATTTCAGATTTTATGGGGCTTTGGCTTCTTTCTTGGTTGTGAAGGTGTGGGCACAAGTCATTGAATTTTGGTGAACTGCGGAAGTGTAATGAGCTCTGTCCTAATTTTTAGCAAAAGGTTTGAGCTCAAAATTGAGTTTTCACAGTGGAATTCAGTGGGGGAACAGTGTTGGATTGCACTGAGGGAATCATAGAGAAGCTCTGTGAGAAGTTTGGGGCGGCTCTCTCTAAGAAATTTTTAGCACACCTCCTATGGCCGTGGAGGTGAGTTTTTATAAAAATGGCCATGGGGTGGCTCTCAGGGCAAATATTTGGGTGCATTGTGGTGCTTAGGTGGAGGGCAGAGGAGCTCTACAATTTGATTTGGCTGAGCTGGTCTCTAAGTTTGATTTGGGTGAAGTTCCATGGGGGTGGCTCTTGGCTTTGAGCTCCTCCGTCGACTAGGCTGGCCGGCCATGGTAGGGGGAGGTGGCTAGGTGCTCAGGGCATCCAGGGGAATCTGTCAAAGCAGTTTAATGCAGTGAGGTTTAGTTTTGGTAAGGGTTAAGCATGTGCATTTTTTGGAAATAAAATCCCTTAATTTGGGGGACATTTGGTCCATGGCTTAGTTTAGGTGTTTAGATGGGTTTTGGCTCAGTGTTAGAGTCTAACCAATGGCTGAGGTGGAGTAAATTTGATGACCTTGGGGTGGTTAGGTCATCTTTAGTGCATAGGTTCAATGTGGGTTGAAGTGATCAAAGTCTGGGTTTGGGCTAGGTTATCCATGTTAATTGACCCAATTGATTGATCAAAATTGTGTAGATGATTGTTATGAATTTTTTGGTGAAGGGTTGAGTGATTTTGAGTTCAATTGGTAGGTCAATTTGAGGGATTTTTGAAATTTGGCCAATTTGGGCATGTTGGGCTAGACATGGGCCTAGGTTGGGCTAGACTTGGGCTAAGTCAAAATTGAATGGTTCAAATGATTAAGCGAGGTGTTGTGGAGATCTTTCATAAAGGTATGGGGTGAAAATTTTGGGGTTAAGGCACTCAATTTGGTGGGATTTTAAGACATGGCCAATTTGGGGCAAATTTTGGGCTTTTGGACTTAAGTTGAAATACAATGAAATTCAGGCCTCACCAAGGCCAATTGAAGGTTAATTTTGATGTATGGGGATTTTATGAAGGTTTTTTAACAAACATTGTGGCCAATTGAGTGGACTATGGGTTCAATTTTATGGAACCAAGTCATAGGGCAAAAATTAGGTTTTTCGTTTAGCTCAAAATTGAGTTCAAATCATGGAACAATGGAGCTTGTATTTGGTATAGGTTGGTCACATCAAGGGTGAATTTGAGTTTAGAATTGAAATTGGGGTAAATTGAGACCAATTGGCTATACATTTGAGGTAATTTGGGGAAAATATGGGCCTTTAAAGGGCAATTTGGGGGTTTTGATCAAAAAATGGTCAAATTCGCCAAATTTGGTCATGTGATAGTTGAGAAAAATTAAATTGGGAATATTTGGGAGGTTTTGGGATTTTTGGGATTTTTTGCAATTTTTTGAATTTTGGGCTAAGGAGGGTATTTTGGTAATTCGGCCAATTATGGGGATTTTTGGTATTTTGGGTGTTTTTAAGGTGTTTGAAATGATTTTTGAACAAAGTTGGGTATTTTGGGTAAATTTGGGAATTTTGGCCAAAATTGGGTTCCCAAGGGTATCTAGGTGATTTGGGGGAGTTTAGGGGCAAAAGGTTAAGTTGGGTATCTTGGTAGAGTTGGAGTACCAACCACCACTAATAAGCTATGGACCAATAGAAACCCCATTTTGGGTCCTCTAAGTAGTGGTCTTAGCTAGAACCTAGCCTAGGGCTAATGGGTTTAGGGGACCACCTACATGAGTCTCCCAAAAATATTAAGGGACCAAAGCCAGGAAATTCTGAGTTTAGGGTAGTAAGTGATCGTGAGTATAAATGATTGCAAGTGAGTGCCTTAGCCCTAGAACAACACCAGGGTCAACCCTAAGGTCCAACAATCCTAAGGGTAACTCATCTTGAGTTTCCCTCATAGTGACCCCACGTACTAAATGCTATAGGTTAGGACCAATATGTGGAACTCCAAGTTGAGTAGAGAAGAGTGTAGAATTTCTAATGATGAGGGTTCCATGTCTAGTTTTCTAAGAATAGTCAGTAGAAAAGTCTTATGGCTAGACCTTAGGCTCTAAAGAGGAAAAACAAAACCTCAATCAAAAGTGAGGTCAACAACAAAGTAAATTAAGAACCGGTGAAAATACCATTACTTTAATAAAATAGGAGAATTTCTAAGAAAATCTAAATTCCTAAACTTGAATCCATTTAATTAATAAAGAAATGTAAAATGAAGATGGTGGCATAAGTAGTAAAAGAATTGATAAAATTATGTAATAATAAGCTGCCAACAAGGAACTTTTGTCTACCTACTTTCTTCCGAGTGTATAGGTACGCTTAGCATTCTATTAATTTTATGCAACTATCATTCACTTAGAAGATCCTAATAGAAATAGATCAAGAATTATATTTCCTTTAGGTTCATTGCCAACTAAACTACTTCATCACAGCCAATCGGACAATGTGGGTGCACTAAAATTGCAAGATCACCACTCTCTCGAGTCTTAATTCACTTACAATAAATTTTAACACAACCTATTGCCACTTAATTTATGTCAATAAAACACAGAATATTTTACTCATCACATAGAAATAAAAATTATTCTATGATAAAATAAATTTTCCTACTCATGCCACTACTTCACATCAAAAAAAAAGAGAAAAAAACTATTCGCGAAGCATGGATAAAACAAAATGAAAAAATTCCTTAAATCAATGAAATTACACTATAAAATGTTTAAAATAATTATAAGATAATGAAGAACATAATACTTAATTTTTTTCTCTCAGATAAAAAGATGAAAATCACTTTAACAAAGTCTCCCACTGATCCATGCAATGCTCATTCAATTTCTTTCACATATCTCACAAAATCCCTCACCAATCTCTATAAAAAAGGTAGAAATTTACATATCCTACTCACACACAGACGTCTCTTAGAAGAGGCACTCTCAAAATCTTTATAACACTCTCTAAAAACTCCTCCTAATAATCCCCCATGAGTGATGGTAGCCTCCTTTTAAATAGAAAACAACCACCTCCTTTAGCATCATCATTAGGAATGTCCTCATGAAAGATCTATACTAGAGAAATAAACTCTATCTGGCCATCCTCAACACCATTAGCATCATCATTAGGAATGTCCTCATTCATCGACTTACATCGTTCATGTGGAGAAAATCTAGCGCAATTTGGAAACTCAATTGAATGATCACCCTTAAAAAATTTCACTAATGATTCATTATAAGTCGCATAGTAGTCACTCTTCCTCTAAATGTATTGTTCTACATGATCATATATGTCTTCCATATCTTGCATTTAACATTGTATTAAGAACAACTCGGATTGGTGTTCTGAATATCTCTCACTCATCACATCCCAAAAATCAAGAGGTGGAATAGAAGTACTGGAGACAGAAGGTTCCAAAGTCTCATATTTTACTCCAAAGTTTTTAGAGATAGTAAACATAAGAGATGGAATACCCAAACCTGTCGAAGAACTGGATTTACCAGAGTTGTATATACCATAGAATATAAAAGATCCAACATCAAAGGGCTTCATCTTCTGAATGCAGTATTTCAAAGTAGCTCTCTCACAAGTCAGCTTGCTCAAGTGGTTTGAGGCAATTAATCTGGCGGAAATTAAGCAGTGTCATGCCTTTGATGGGTCATTAGGAGAAGAAGAAGAAAGGTTCACATTATGTTCTTTCCCGATCATCCAGACTCCACAACCATTAGTAAGGTATGCTATAATTTCATCGAGCACAATCTCAGTAGGCTCAAACTCTAAATAAAAGCAGTCCGAAGAAAGAGGTAAACCATATAACACATTTATCTTCTTGGGGGTAAACACAACTCCTCATCCTCTAACAAATACCTCATCCTTGGGAGCTTAAATTAAATTTGCATAAAATTCCCACATGATAGAAATAACTACTATGATAGTGAATTAGCAGAATACATCCCACTTGAGAATAGAAATCAGGTGTTACACTGCACCACCATAACTTAAAAAAATCATCTACACAATTAATTTTCATGAGAATAACAAGTCATCGTATCTGTCCTGAGCCTTGCAATTCACGAATTTGGAGACATCAAATGTTTTCTTCTCCTTACCTGCCTTAATTTTAGGAGCAATTCTTGAAATCTAAGAAAAATCCAAATAAATCATATATATTAGTTTTAAAAGCTCCTAAAAGTATCATTCAAGCAAATGAAGCTTTTATCCATGGATTTTCACCACAATATCTAAAATTTTACAATTTTTTGCCTTCAACCATTGTCGAATAAATCCATGGTGATACCAAGAAATTTTTATACCAAAATGAAGATGTAATTTGGAGAAGATGAAATCCAGCATATTTGGCCTCTAAAAGATGGAGTCTTGAGCTATGGGGAGCCCTAGATGTGTCTTACACGAATTAGAGAAAGAAGAAAAATGAAGAAGATGAAGAATGGTGTTGGGTTGGTTTAAAACCCGATTTTCGCCCCATTTGGTCTGTTTAAAAAATGATGTCTCTATGCCAATTCTAGTGCCTAAGTGGCAAGACAAAATTTTTGGAGAATTTGTTTATAAGTGTGGAACAACAAACTTAAGGCCTCCAAATCAAAATTTAACATTAATTTAACCACTTTATATTAATTTTCTATCCTCCCATCATCATTCAACTTCTATTTACTCCATTGTGATTTTAAAACTCCTTTCATTCCAACATTCAAACCTACCAGAATTTTCACAAACTTATAAAATTTTCATTGCCAACAAATAAGTTTTAATACAACAAACATATCAAAGAAATACAACATAACAAACCAATACCAATGAAAATTAGAAACTTCACGTAGTACCGAACACACCCTTAACTAGAGGCGACACACTAATTGCAATGACACACAAATCCAACACATAAAATTCCAATGAATCCCTTCCAAATATTAGTAATTGTTGACGTGATCATCCCCCACCTTTTTGATTGATAGAAAATTGCAATCGTACATGTGATAGAAAGGAGCTTGAGGGTAATCTTCAGCAACATTATCGCTTATCCACTTATTATCGTGATACATACTAACCATATAACTTTAATAACATGCCAGAATTGGAGTTTATTCTACCACTCAAAAAGCTCATACTTGTGGTACATATCACTTAGCTTATTGTGTAGAATTCCCATCTTCTCTTCAATCTTCTTCAATTTGTTGATGATTTGATCCAAACACAGTGCAAGATGTACCAACTAAGCACTCAAATCACCTCGAATTCTTCTTCTCTCATGCAAGAATTTGAAGGTCTAACTTCAAGGGACGAGTTTTGGGGGCTTTTAATAGAAAAATTTAGGTTAAAACCATTATGGGGAATTTTCCCCACAAAATATAATTGTGGTGCCTAAGCGCCAGATTCAGGCACTTAGGCGCCAGATTTGGCGCATATGCGCCAATGCCTAGGCAAATAACCTTTTGCCTTGCGTCAAATATTTCACATCCCAATCTCATTCAAATCATCAAACTAGTGTATTTGTGCCTCCTCACATCCAGTAGGTATCATTACTAATTCATATAGTCCATAACAACACAAATCATAAATCAATCCACACAAATAACTATGGGTTGCCTTCCACAAAGCACTTGATTTAATATTGTTAGCCCGATGTATCCAATGTTTTACTCGGGTTGACCTAACATCAGGATCTCTTCATGCAAAGGCTTAGTCCCACAAATGTATCATTTCAATTGATGTCTATCTACTTTAATTATTCATTAAATTTTTGGATCTTTAATATCTACAACAACAAAAGGATAGGCTTTTATCACAACAAATGGCTCCGACCACCTAACTTAAGTTTTCCAAAAAATAATTTCAATCGGTTATCGTATAACATGACCTCTTGTCCAGGCTCAAAATTTTTTCTTAAAATCTTTTGAACATGCTATTTTTTCATCTTTTCCTTATAAATTCTAGCATTCTCATAAGATTCATTTCTAATTTCCTCAAGCTTATTTAACTGCAACAATCATTTCTCACCAACTTATTTCATTTTATAATTAAATTCCTTTATCACCAAATAAGCCTTATGTTCTATTCAACTAGTAAGTGACAAGCCTTTCCAAATATGAGTCTCTATTCCTATAAGAGTTTTATAAGCATTCCTATTGGCCCATAATGCAGAATCAAGCCAAGCACACCAATCATTCCTGTTCAGATTTATAGTCTTTTCCAAAATACTTGATTTCATGATTAGATACTTTTGCTAAACCCCTTTTTCAAGAGTGATAGGCTGTGGAAATTTGATGATTAATTACATATTTTCTCATCAATGTTTCAATCCTAAAGTTCTTAAATGGCTTCCCCAACCTGTAATGGTCACTCCTAGCTTTCTAAATCTTTGAGCATCACAATGAGGTATGGCAATAACTTCAATCCATTTTATAAAATAATCCACAACTAATAAAATGTATAATTTCTAAGAAGATGGTACAAATGGTCTCATAAAATCTAAACCCCATACATCAAAAATTTTAAATTGTAAGGTAAAATTTAAGGGCATTTCATTTCTCTTAGAAATATTGCCTACTCTTTGACATCTATCACATGTTTTTACAAAAGTATTAACATTCCTAAATATTTTAGGCCAATAGAATCCATATTGTGAAATTTTATATGCATTTTTATCAACTCCAAAATGTCTTAAAAATCATATTCATTACATTTTTTAATGATTTCTTTAGTTTCTTTAAAAGGAACACATCTTCTGATCACTACGTTCTTAGATTTCTTATATAATTAAGGGTCATCCCAAAAGTAATCTTGCATCATTCATGGTTTTTTCTTTTGGTGGATGTCTAATATGTAGGGTAAAATGTTACTAACAAAGAAGTTAATTATATCAACATACCATGGAATACATCACTCAAAAATAGAGTATAAATGTTCACAGGAAAAAATTCATTTATGTTAATATCATTATTACTGTAATTTTCCTATTCTAGCCTTGATAAATGATTAACAATTTGATTATTTACACCCTTCATATCTACTACTTGAAAATCAAATTCTTGCATCAAAAGGACCTATCTAATTAATCATGATTTTGAATCCTTCTTGAGCATCATATATTTAATAGAAAAATGATAAGTATGCACGATATATTTCACCCCAATGACATAAGGCCTAAATTTATCAAAAGCATATACTATCATTAATAATTCTTTTTCAGTCATAGTATGATTAATTTGAGCTTCACTAAGTGTTTTACTTGCATGGTATAGAACTTTGAATATCTTATCATGTTTTTGCTATAATACTTCTCTAATAACATAATCACTAGCATCAAACATTAATTTAAATGGTTTTTTCCAGTTAGGTGAAATAATAATAGGTGCGGTGTTCTTTTTATCCTTTAATAAATTTAAAGCATTTAGGCATTCCTCTTTAAAATCAAAATTCATGTCTTTTTTAATAGATGGCATGGAGGCTTAAGAATTTTTGAAATTTTTTTAATAAATTGCTTGTAGATCCTAGCATGTCCTACAATACTTCTTACTCCTCTCACTGATGCAGGATGTGGTAATTCAGTTATAACTTGAATTTTAGTTGGATCTACTTCCAGTCATTTTTAGAAATCTTATGTACTAACACAATTTCTCCTGCGAACTTAAATTGACATTTTCCCCAATTGAGAACTAAATTTGTTTCTTCGTAGCATTTTAGAACCTTAGCTAAATGATCTAGACATGAATCAAAAGAGGTTCAAAAAATTGATAAATTGTCCATGAAAATGCCAATTCATTTCTCAATTAAATCACAGAAAAAGACATTTTGCCCCTTTAAAAAGTAACAGGTGCATTAAATAAACTAAAAGGCATTCTTTTAAAAGAGAAAGACCCATATAAACTAGTAAATGTTGTCTTTTCTTGATCCTCAGAAGCTATAGGTATTTGGTGGTATCTGGAGTATCCATAAAAAAGAAGAAATAGTGATGCCCTGCTAGCATGTCCATTATTTGGTCCAAAGGTAGAGAAAAGTGATCCTTCCTAGTGGCAAAGTTTCATTTTCTATAATCAATAGAAAAGCAACACCCAGTGACTTATCTTATTGGGATTAATTCGTTCCTTTTGTTTACAATTACATTCACTTCCCCTTTCTAAGGTAAATAGTGAATATATTTAAGCTAAGAAATATCACAAATAGGGTAAATAATTCCAGCATCCAACCATTTTAATTTTTTTTTTTTCATAACACCTTTCATGATTAGATTCAATCTCTTTTTAGGTTCTATCGTAGGTTTATGATCATCTTTTGTTAAAATTCTATGCATACAGATTGAAGGGCTAATTCCTCTTACATCAGCTAATGTCCAACCAAATACTTTCTTATGATTTTTAATGTATCCATTAATCTTTCTTCTTGATCTTCAATTAAACTTGAGGATATTATTGCAGGTAATGTAGAAGAATTCCCTAAATAAGCATACTTCAAATGAGTAGGGAGCCCTTTCATCTCAAGCTCAAGAGGTTTTTCTATTGAAGGAACCAGAGGTTTATTTTTTTTAGTAGTGTCCAAAATCTCAAAACATTAATGAATATAATTTGAATTCTCAGTATTTATCTCATCTGATTTATCTTAAAAATTAATTCTATTTCTCATTGATTTAGTTTGGCTTCATACCTCTCTTTGATATGGTTATTAGTTAAATAATCAATAGTGTCCATTCTATAACATTAATTATCTTTTCTAATAGTTAGACACTCTTTTGATTTTAACTCATTAAAAGTAACTTTCTGGTCATTAACTCTCACAGTCAACTCTCCTTTTTGCACATCTATTATTGCTCTTTCAGTGGCTAGAAAAGGTCTTCCCAAGTTGATAGGTGTTTCTTTACTTCCTCCATATCCAAAACAATTAAATCCATAAGAATGATAAATTTATCCACTTTTACAAGTACATCCTCTATAAACCCCTTAGGTTAAGTAATAAATCGATTGGCTAACTAAAGGGTTACAATTATACGGGAAATATCTCCTAATTTTTATCTTTTGAATATATAAAATGTCATGCAATTAATCCTAGCTCTTAAATCACATAAAGTTTTTTCACAGAATCTATCTCCTATTACACGAGGTATAGTGAAGCTACCAGGATTCTTAAGTTTTTGAGTGAGTTTTTTCTGAATTATTACACCACATTCTTCACCTAGTGTAACATATTCATAGTCTTCAAACTTCCAATTATTATTTAAAATTCCTTACATAGATTTAACATAACTTGGCATCTGTTCCAAGGCTTCAACAAAAATAATTTTATTTGCAAGCTTTTTAAATATCTCAAAAAATCTTGAAAACTGCTGATCCAACATCTGCTGTTTAAGTCTTTGAGGAAATGTTGGTGTTGGACTATCTAAATTTATCTTAGTTGGAGAAACAGACTTATCTACATCCTTAGGAACATTTTCATCATGTCTTTTAGTTTTTTTCTTCTTCTCCTCGACTTCAATCTCTTTTTGAATTCCAACATTTAATACCTTTTCACTCCTGAGTTTAACAGCTTTAACTTGATCTTGCTCCTTGTTCTTTTCCTTAGTATTTATTTCAAATTTAATATGAAGCGTTCCCTGAGGCCTATTGCTATGTGCATTAGCAATTTATCGCAATTGATTCTCAATATTTCTTATGGCAACACTTTGACTTTGTAATTGGTTTCTCATATGTAACAGCACATCTTCTATAGACAACTTCTTCTCCTTAAGTTGTTGGTTTTTTTGTAAATCCTAGAGGATAAGAAATTCTATAGCAACTACTACCTTTGTTGTTCCAGTTTCATAATGGGTTTTCTTGATTGAACCCCCATTGCTGATTTTCACCACTCAAATTATTATTTCAGTTAAAGTTAGGGTGATTTTTCCAACCTAGTTGTAATAGTTAGTATATGGATGGTTGAGAATCAATCATCTGGCCTACAAAATTTTTTTCTATCATATGAGGTGTTTGAGAAAAGTTCATTCCAATTTGTTCTAACTTCCTAGATATTGCATCAACTAGAGATGCCAATATAGAAATTACATCAATAACATTAATATTGGCTACTTTCTTAGGATTTACCCTTTTAAAAAGACATTGAAAATTGTTTGTAGCCATCTCTTCAATTATTGCATAAGCTTCATCAAAAGGCTTTGACATTATTGATCCTCCAACAATAGTATCAATAATAGATCTAATGGATCATACTAACCCATTATGAAATATTTGAATAATTAACCAGTGTTGCAAGGCATGATGTGAACACTTTTTATGTTTATTAAATTGTTCCCATGCTTTGTACATTGACTCACCTTCATAATGTATAAAAGTAGTAATATCATTTTTATGCTTAGTAATTTTTTAAGGTGGAAAATACTTAACCAAGAATTTTTGTGCTAACTCCCCCCAAGTTCTAATAGACACGGATGCTAATGAATTTAACAACATCTTAGTTTTATCTCTTAAGGAAAAAGAAAAAAAAGTTTAAGTCTAACAGTGTTAGTTGATACACCATCATAGTTAAAGTAGCTCAGAGTTCTAAAAAGCTTTCAAGGCTTAAGTTTGGATCCTAAGATAGTGCTCTCCCAAACTGATTGGTTTGTACCATTTATGAAATAACAAGCTTATGTTCAAATGAGTTAGGTGCTACAACAGAGGTTTTTATACTTAAGTAAATTTCATATGCTGTAAGGTTTGCATAGTCCCTTAAAGGCCTTCGTAAATCATGATGTTCATTTTCAATAATTTTTTTATTGAAGGGATTTTGTGATGTGATTTCCATTTCTTAAAAAATATGAAGTTATTTTTTTCCTGAATTTTTCTAATGGTTCATTGTAACTCAGAATCATAGGGCTCTAAACCTTTAGATCCCGAACTACGCATGCACAATAAAAAATTTAAATATTAAAAATAAAACAAAACACTTAAAAAAATTACTTTTGTTATTTTAATTTCTCAATCTTTTTGTAGAATTTTTTATTTTTCATATTTTTTATGTTTCATATTTATATATTTTTAGAAAATATTAATAAAAGAAAATAAAATACAATTCTCCCAAATAAATCTATAGCCAAATAAAAATAAAAATTTCTAAGTCTGAAAATTTTGTTATGTTCCCTGATAATGACGCCAAAAACTTGACCCAACCTATAATTACTTAATTATTTAAGACGGAAGAGATGGCCAAAATGTTGACCCAATTTATATTCAGCGAGTAGTGTGCAAAATAAATGTGTATATAAATTGATTAATGTTTTACACACTAGGGGTACTACGTAAATATATGTATCATAGGGAAATAAGGATTTTACTATGAAAACTTAAAAATATTTCTACTTAAACTATAAACTAAATTTGCGGAGAATAATATCAAATTATTTGTAAAACGGTCTAAATAAAGTGGATACTTCTACAAAAAGTAAATGCAAAGTCTCTATATTAAAAATATGTAAGGAAGTATGATTATAATAAAAAGTTTATCCCCTTGCAAAGAGATTGTAAATTAGTGCATAAATAACATGATTAAAAAAAGAAATGAGGTATTTTGACAAATAGAAGTATACACATTCTTCACCCGCTCCGAGCATAATGAATATTGGCTCATCTAAAGTTAGTTCCACCTTATGTGGTAGTGTTGACCAGGTTCTAGCCTCTCACTTCTAGATTACACTCTGTGCCCTACTTATAGGGCCTACCAAGGACTCTTAATTCCATCAATAACCCAATGGGTAAGGGATCTTGACTTTAACTCTAAAAACACCAATTCTACACTCATCAAAACTTATCTCCATATATATTTGCACTGCCCCTGGAATAGGCATCCCTTTCCTCTATGGTTTAGTATGGTACTCACTAGTTGGTGAATTAATAGCCCTTCTAGGTCATTATGTTTCACAACAAGTTTTAACATCACAAATGATCGGTTTATAATGTAAATGAAAAATCAGTAAAGATACCTTCACAAATTGTTTGAATAAGGGAAATCTTTAAAACATTCTAATCTCACACAGCATTACTTCTTATTGTAGGAAAAGTAAGAGAATACTACTCAGAATATATGGGGATATCAAAAGAAATATCATATATATAAAAACCAAATTTACAAGACAAATCTTAAATAAAAGGACATAGACTTACCTCAAACTTCTCCCCAAATAATCCTCTGAAGTTTTCTGACACAAATTGACTCCACAAGACTGAAACAATACTCTATCATCACCACACTCCCACTATAGTGGCCGCCCACCACTATAGTAGTCTAAAAAACTAACTAAAAGAAAGTTTTTCTCCTTTCTTCCCTTTACAATGTGTAAAAATTTCTTTTATATATAGAGCTTTGAAAATAATCATGGGTCACTTAAGGCACTTTTTTGAAATTCTTCCAAATTAATTGAATATTGGGCAAACCATTTCCAATGCCTAGGCGCCCAGCTGTCACGCCTAGGTGTCGGCCTTCTAGAACAACCTGACACATAGGCACTAGATCACCTTTTTTTTCTTTCTTCAATTGACCCATTTTTTCCTCCATTTTTGCTTATTTTTCTCTTAAACTTCATTTCTTGCACCTGAAATAAAAAATACACAAAATACCTATCATTAAAATGTAATATCATTATTAATAAATCTAAAATACATAGATAAAAATAAGAAATTTTAAGGCGTCTTAGCCTACCATTCGTTTGACCATCAGGGGCATTCAACTCATTTGTATAAATATGGTATTAAAGAATTAATAAAAAAAAATTGAAGTATTTTTGTTTCACATACCCTATAATCTGTTTATATTAGAAAGAGTCATGGAAAGTTCATCCACTCCTTGAGCTGGAGGACCTCTACCTTTATTTGACATGGGATGCTAGAAAGGGAGGATGTTCAAATTTCCATTCATTCCCTCCAGACCACCTTGGTAGGAAGATTAATTGATTAGCTTACATCATCAATCACACCAACACTCTGGCCAGAAGTCAGATGGGTGTCCACCATCAAAGATTTCTTCAATGGTTGGGTATCAAGGTTGTCAAGAGAGGCAACTTGGTAGTTGACTCAGGTGTAGGTGTCTTTTGCTTATGTTTCCTTAAAACATTTCTCTTTATCTTCACCACTGTTGATGATGCATGAAGTCAAAAGCCTTCCAATTCTAGAATGTGGACATCCATATCCTTCTTGCTTCAACCGCTGGTAATTGTGTCGATCGAGAAATCTAAAGAGCAGATAAGGGAATGAAAGAATCAGTATCAAACCTTATTTATAGAAGCCACTGAGCACGGAAAAAAGGGATGATTGATTATTAAATTAATTTTCTCGATCTTTTTGTCATTTATTTCTTAGTAATTTTCTTGTCCTTATCGTTGCTGCCTCCATCAAGGAGAAGGAAAATAAAAAAAATAGTACTCATACTACAAAAATGTTAACACAAATATTGAGGGGATCAAACAACCGAGAATAAGGGCATGCAAATGAAGTTGCGGACTAAAGGATTGAAGCCTTATCTACAAATAGTTGCTTGATTTTATGGCAAAATTGACCAGCATGGAGTTTCCTCCGATGAAAGCATCCAATTCAAATGTGTGTGGACCCAAATACTTGAACATTTACTTCTAGCAAATTAACGGATCTATCCGAGAGTCATGTGGTGGGTCGACAGAGTCAGCTGACCCAAACAATAATCAGTTGGCATGGTAGGTCAACACACATTAGACAGTCTACCGACATCAGATTTTAACTTACATTACAATGTAAATTTGAACTCAAAAAACACGTCGCTTCAATTCACATGACACTTATAGTAATTGTTTTTTTCCTTTTATATAACTAGATCTTGAGACATCTATAAATAGGAGGTCATGACATCAATGACCTTCCCTTTGGATCCTCACATGGGAAATTCTCTGACGTTCTTCTCTCTCTCTCTCTATCTGTCTCTCTCTCTCTCTCTGTCTCACTTCTCTCCTTACAAGCTCCAACTCTTGGGGCATATGTCCAAAAAATAAT
>JXCR01146999.1:23983-184966 GCA_002079205.1 Phalaenopsis hybrid cultivar | reverse complement strand
AGATACACAAGGTTGTATATCTTTTAACAGTAAAGTACTGGGTGTTTTCACACGATGATTCCTACATGACCTTGTTATGTCAAATTTTATTTGTAAAGAACAACTGGAGAATTTGTGAAGGTTAGGGGAAACTGTAGGAGCTCCCTATTCATCTCAGATCTCGGTGGATGACAAACTACAAATGCTCAGATTTTATGTCCTCAATAATCGATAGTTTGAGGTAAATTATATCAAAAACTTTGTGAATTAGAAATTTTTATTCAAAATAGGTGTTTCCATCCATCATGTATGGTCTTTTCTTTGATGTTGAAGAAATGAACGAAGAAGAGCCTTCAACATGCCTTATTATTTCTTTAAAATGTCCCCAGTTGGATAGTGAGTGAAGGATTCTTCCTCTTAAGTAGAGTAAGTGGAGTGATGGAATGAAAACACCTCCAATTTGTCCTTTAAAAATGATAATTTAGAGAGTGTAAGAAAGCATGCATGTATTTGGTCCCAATTGATTGAAGAATGCATGAGTCTTTTTAGTATATGTCAATCTCTTCTTTGCTATGTTCCATTAATCTATCTAATATGAAATTGTATATTTTAGAAGGAAGAAAAGATGGAACCTGAAGTAGTTTCAATATTTCCTTTACAACGTGGAACATGAAAATTTTCAAGATTAAATTTCTCCAAGGCGTGTACAAAAAAATATACAATTTTAAGGCTAAATAAATTGGTGCCTAAGAAAATCAACTGATGAAGTGTACAAATGAGATTTCTACCATAATGACTTCCCTCTTGTTAAAGCATTAGGATCTTGAGAGAACTCAGACAGAGCTAGTGTAGTTACAAGTTAATCTTCATCAGAGAAGAAGAGATTGAGGTCTAAGAAGAAATTTGACATTACAGGAGTTTACTCGAAGGTAGTAGAGGACTTCAAGAAAGCAAATTATTTTGGGAGTTTCATTGAAAATCAAGTTTAGGCGGCTTGTGATCACATCTACAAAGTTGAAGTTAGGGGGCTATAGTGTGAAATGATCGAAGAAGGATTCATACAAGATTTCTTGATAGGGACTCGATCAGTGCATCATTAAACTAAAGCTACTTCAGAGGGACTCACTCCCACTCAAGCCTTTGAAGATCCCCCTCATGCTCAGATCATGAAGAAGCTAAAAGTAACTTGTAGGAATGTATCCTCACGAGGATGAGGGGGACATTAGCACAGGTATTTTTTTTATTTATATGTTAATATGGATAGTTTTTTCTATGCATTTTGTGCTAGTGTGTCAATAAATAAAGATTTTTATTTCTTTGATATTTTTTTTACATTATGTTAGAATCTTTGTTTATGTTGTTGTTTCTCTGCTTAATTTATCTCTTTACACCTTTTGTGAGGTTCATTAATATGTTATTTATCTAAGGCTTTTCTAAGGTAACATTAATATGTTATTTATCTATCCCAATAGATAATTCCAACTCTGAAAAAAATTTGAAACTTCATCTTAAGGTGTATTATAGAAATCATAGTCCCAAAGATCATTCGGAGAGGTGTTCCAAAGGTGGCATTTTTTTTTTATTCAGAGTTGATAAAAATGAAGCGAATCATGTTAGTTGCCTATCGAGGGAATACTCCTAATGTGATTGGGAGAATAGTTATTTCCTCGACACTAACATGTTGGTTATCAAATTCATAAAGAAGATTGGAGGAAATTTATAATTTTTCTTAATCAACAATAGACTTAGAAAACTTGAATAAAAAAAGAAATCAATAGAACTCTCTTTGTCAATTAAGAATCTAGTCATGTTATAACAAGGTTTACCGATTCCAATGCTTATAATAAGAGGTTCTTAGAGATGAGTCTGAACCCTTTTAAGAGAATATTTATTAAATGTGATGGAGGGATTAATGCAAGTTTTATTTGATTAAATTTCTTCAAATGTAGAGATAATAACTTACTTGTACTATAATGGTCCTCTCTCGCTTTACTAACATCATGAAGATTCTCTCCCTTTTTCTTCTGAGCATATTTTCCCAAATTAGGGATCTTACTTTGAATGAACTAGCCTAATAAACATTGTTGGATTAGCCTTTCAATCTCCTATTTGAGTAAAAAATATGGTTCAGTATTATGACCATGGCATCAATGAAACTAATAATATTGTTCTTGATTTAGTTGTATTTGGCCTTAATAGATGCAGCTAATTAAGAGTTTTGTAATCCAAAATTTCCATCAAGATGTTCTCACAAGAAGTGCTAACCAGTGTGTACTCTTCCTCTAGTTGAGATTCACATCTCTGTGGCTAAGGAGCAAATCATAGTTTACTAATGGCTTATACTTCAACTTGTACATATCCTTGAGCAATATCTATAGGTCCTTCTTTAACTTTCCTCATTGCGGTTAAAATTGACTTTTAAGTTTATTAATAGCTTCATTAGTAATAATTTAGCACTCATTACACAAGATGAGGTCAACATACGAACAAACTATCTATTGCAACAAAGATAAGAAGAAAGAATCAAGGTGTGGTCCACATAAAAACACATCTCTAAGTAACTCTGGCTCAATTCTCAATATATGATGAGCTTTGATAGAGAATCTCAAGAAATATTCCCTCAATGAGTCCCCTTCACTTTGACAGAACTTAGAATGTGAAAGGAGTCTTTGATAATCCTTCTTTTTATTAGGAAACCNCCTCCAACAACTTATCTGTAATAACCAGGTAGCATTTGTGAAAGGGAGACAAATCTCTGATAATATTCTCTTAGCACAGGAGTTATTGCTGGACCTTGACAGGAAGTGTAGAGGCAGCAATATCATTCTAAAATTGGATATCCTGAAAGCTTATGATACTATCAATTGGAATTTTATCTTGGACACTTTAAATGCTAGGGGTTTCTCTGGGGCCTTTATAATCTTGGTAAGAATGTGGCTTTGTACTAACAATCACTCCATCTTAATCAATGGTAAAAGCCATGGGTTCTTCACTGCCTCAAGGAGAATTAAACAAGGAGATCCACTGTCTCCTACAATCTTCATTCTTGCTATGGATTATCTTTCTAGACTTTTAAATCAAATGTTTGCCTCTTCTCCTCACATGACATATCAGCATAGATCTAACATTGGGGTGATTCATCTGTCTTATGCTGATGATATTATCATTTTCTCCAAGGCTACCAAAACTGCTGTGAAGGCTCTTTACCAAGGACTTACACACTTCCAAATCACTTCTGGTATGCATCTTAATAAACAAAAATGTAAATTCTTCACTAGCTCAAACACTCTTCCACAGATTAAGCAATAGATTGCTCAGTACACTGGCTTCAGCAAAGCTTCTCTACCAATCAACTATCTTGGTGTCCAATTAATTAAAGGGAGAACCAAACAAACACAATTTAATGGGGTTATTGACCAAATTCAGAAAAAGTTGCAATGTTGGACTAATTACTTCCTCTCAAATGGAGGCAGACTCACCCTCCTTAAAAGCATCCTAACTTCCATTCCATCCTATGCTCTTCAAATTTTTACCATGAAGAAAGGAACTCAGATAAGGCTGGGCAGAAATTTCAACAAATTTCCGTGGGCTGGACAAAAAAAAAACAATTCCATTGGTTAGCTTGGAACAAACCTTGTAAACCCCAAATTGCAGGTGGTTTAGGCTTTAAAGATTTTCAGCATCTCAGTACCATCAACCTATGAAAACTATGGATAAAGTTCAGAGCACAAGATAGTCTTTGGGCTATGTTCATGAAGGGGAAGTATTGTAGGACAGTTCATCCTACTATGGCTCACAAGAAGATGGGTGATTCCAGGTTGTGGACTAAGCTTTTTGAAATTAGAAATAAAGCTGAGGATCTATTTATCTGGGAGCTTAGTGAAGGCCAAGTTAATTTCTGGCTTGATAATTGGGTGTGGAATGGGGAGAGACTACACAACTCCAATCCTAACTCAATGACAAAAGTGAAGGAATTTTGGATTGATAATCAGTGGAACTGCAATTTGTTGGATGCCATCCTAACTAAAAAACAATTACATTGGGTTAAGCAAACAAAAATCATTCCTAGGTAGAAAGATAGACTCATTACTAGACAGGCTCCCTCACAAACATTGTCTGCCTTCATCTACCAACGGCTATTTGAATGGCAACCTGTCAAGTGGGGTAAATTGATTTGCAGGAAGTGGTTAACACCTTCCATGTCCTTTTTCTGCTAGAGGCTATGAAAATCCTTACTTCCTACTGATGACATTTTTAAATTGAAAGTGCTTAAGGGACCCTCTTGCTATCAGCTGTGCAGTAAAGCTGAAGAAAGTCTGGATCATTTGTTCTTCTCTTGTAGCTTCTCTCAAGGGGTATGGTCTAGTATACTAAAACAATTGAATATTGACACTCTGAAAGTCAGCTGACAATACTTTTTGGGGTGTTGGATGGAATGGTTAGATGCCAAATTAATAATCATTCCCTATATTGTTGCCTGGTTCCTTAGGATGTGCAGAGACCAGTTTAAATATGAAAACAACAAACCAAAGGAGATGGATGTGGTGCTGAATTGTAATTCTTATTTGCAAAAGATAATAAAATTTCAGAATTTTCCCAATATTTTCCTGAATTGGGTGCCCAGTGTGCAGAAGCTAAAAGTGCCTACTTTAGTTCTCTGAAACCCACCTCCTCAAGGGTGGATAAAAGCCAATACTGATGGAAGCTTCTGTAAGGAGGCTTCTAGTGTGGGAGGAATCCTTAAGAACTCTCTGGGGAAGTGCATGTTATACTTTTCCTCTCCAACTTGGTCATTTGATGCACTAGAAACTGAAATTATTGCTATTTATTGGGCTATCTACATTGCCAAGCATTGCAACATCATAAAATTGATAGTTGAGTCAGATTCTTTCAGTTGTATTAGATTCCTGAATCAAGCAGAGGCTGCTCCATGGAATGTTGCTAGGTGGACTACTAAGATCCAGAGCATGTTTAGCAATGTTAAAGTGATTTTCCAGCATATCTTAAGGGAAGGTAACACTCATGCACATAGTTTGGCAGCTAGGGGGAAGGATAATGAAGAAATTGCTGTAGGGACCATACCTTCCACTCAGCTTGAAATCCTTCTTCATGGGGATATTTTATCCATTCCTTATATTAATTGTAGGAGGTGATTTCTTATTTTCACACTAGGCCAGCTTTTGTGTCTATCATAGATATTTCCCACACTTTTGGTATACTTATTTGTATGATCTAGTTAGACAGATGGGAAGGGTTGTTTTGAGTGATCTACTCACTCATTATGTAATCCAACTCTCACATTAACATGTANCAAACCCTGCCATTGATAGTGGCTTGGCTTCAAAGGAATCCAACAAATCTTTCATGTTAATTTGTGCAAAATTTGGATTAAATTCAGAGCTCCATCCTCCTTATGAGAACTATTTATGCTAGGAAAGTATTTTAAATATCAGCACCCCTCCATTACTGTTAGATAATTAGGGGATTCTAAACTGCGGGTTAGCATGCTCAAGGTTAGAGACGAAGCTGAAAAATTTTTCCTCTGGGATCTGGGCAAAGGAGATGTTAATTTTTGGTTGCATCATTGGTGTCCAAAAAATTCGCTCACTTCTGTTCCAAACCCCCCTGACACTCACATTCAAGTTGCTGATTACTGGGAGGATGATCATTGGACCCTCACCAAACTAAGTTCATTGTTGCAGGAACCATGCATCACTTACATCTCCAAGCTACCTTTTTATAGGGGCAAACCTGATAGAATCATCTGGTGCATTCATGTTAATCAAAGCCTCACCAAAGCCATCTAATCCAAACTCTTTTGTTGGGATGAGGTCTCTTAAGGGGAGGTTATCTAGAATAAATACCTTTCTCCTTCTATGTCTTTTTTCAGCTGGAGAACCCTCCATTACCGATTACCTACTGATGATATACTCAAAATGAAAGGTCTAAGAAGCCCTTCTAGATGTCAATTGTGCTTGGATAAAAAGGAATCCATTTCTCATCTATTTTTTGTGAATTTAGATTCTCTGAGGATATTTGGACAACACTATTTACACAACTAAATTTAAGGAAGTCAATTTTTCAGTGGGATCACTTACAGGGGTGCTGACATAGCTGGAACACTAAAAAATTTGTTTCCATTCCTTTTTTAGTTGTTTGGTTCCTTTGGATGTCCATAAATCTCGCTAAATATGAGGATAAGCTTTCTTCAGTTGCTGGGTTGTCAGAAATTGCATGTATTTTCACCAAAAACTGATACACCACAAGAAATTTCGTAACATTTTCTCCTCTTTCCTTGGAATTTCATCTCACCCTCTTATCTGTAAAGTGTTTTGGAGGCCTCCCAGCCCATCTATTATCAAAATTAACATAGATGGGAGTTTTTTCTGATTATGGTGCTGATGTGGGAGAGATCTTCAGAAACCACTTTGGGAAGTTCAATTCTTTCATGCACATGTCATTGTTGTTGATGCACTGGAAACTGAGCTTATAGTTGTGTATTAGGCCCTAATACTTGAAGTAAAGACCAATTGGACTCATCTATGGATTGAGGTGGATTCTACTACACTAATTGAATTGCTAGAATAATCCTGGCAATGTTTGTACTGGGTACAAAAAATCAAGTTGGTTAGATCCGAGACCACCACACAATTTTCAGTCAATTGTATTGGGCCCTAATGCTTGTAGTAAAGACCATCTGGCTTGCTAGAAATGGGCTAAATTCTAACTCCATTTCTGTCTCCTCCACCCCACCTCCCCCTCTTAGCTTTTTGCTTTTTGAGGACCTTCTAGATGTCCCTCATTTCAGAATTGTAAACTAATTTTATCTTTTTTGAGGATCCCCTAGTATCTTTAGCTATTTTTTTATGTTTTTTAGAGGGATCCTTTCTTTCTCATTTTTCTTTTGTAACCCTTTTGCTACTANTATATATATATATATTGTGCCAAATAGGAGCAATCAAATTCTTTACCCTCTTCCAAGTGCATAAAGAATATTGACTAATCTAGAGTTTGGTCCTTAATTTCATGGTTAGGATGGGAGGATACCAACATCAGTCTAGAGTTCCCACTACTTCCTCACCTGAGGGCTAACAATCTCGCATCAGTTTCCAATCAACTGGACCAAATTGGGGATTTGAATCTGTCACCTTAAAATCTCTAATTCTCCATCCAACAAAGTATATTTCCCTATTTATATGCACTCAACTCCATGGATGAAATACTCTCCCATGGAATCAAATGTGATTCTCACTATGTTGTAGAAATCAAAGCCCTTTTGGAAAATATGTTTCTTAATTCATATTAACATTTCAATTAGCCAAATTGAAAAATAAATGACGATCAAAGTTTGAATCTTCACAAAAAAAAATCAATTTTTCACAAAACCATATCTCAATGTAGGGAGAAGGATAAAGAAGACTACTCAGCATTCACAAGAAGTATACAACAAAACATGAATTTCATATATAAAAACAAGTTTACAATATAAGAGAAATAAAAGACACAACTTATCTCACAATCATTCCCAAGCAAATCTGTAGAAGTTCTCCAAGTCTTTCCTCTCTTTACAAGCACTCTCAATTCTCTCTTAGAAGTGTAATGAAGAAGAAATCTCTCACCTCACTCTCAATTCTCTCTTAGAAGTGTAATGAAGAAGAAATCTCTCACCTTCCCTCTCCTCTTATAACCTTCTCTTAGAAGTGTAATGAAGAAGAAATCTCTCACCTTCCCTCTCCTCTTACAATCCTTGAAGGAAATCTACAAGCCCTTAAGTTTCTCTCTCACGCCACACACACATACACACAAACACACCACACTCACGCCCCCAAAACTCCTCTCACAAAAACTCCTCAAGCCCTAGGCTTCCCTCTCTTTTATAAAAGGCTACCTCCCTCCAAATAAAATTTAAATTTTCCTCCAAAATTCTATCCAAAAGCCAACTCTTTCAAATTAAAAGACTTGTCAATTTATTTAAGAGACATATCCCTTCATAAAATAACCTTCCAAAGCATTTAGATGCATTGAATCACACCAAGGGGTGTTTAGAACAAGTGTCCCTTTGAAAATTCACCCAAAATTTGTCCCAAACAGCCTTAATCTGCAAAAATTTGTCTCTGTCACATCATGCACCAGTTCTCAGGATTTTGGCGCATCATGCGCCACTCTGCAGCAGCACCATTTTGCTTTATTTGGCTCTATTTTGCCCTGTTTCAGTTGTGGTTCGCTTCTAACACATATACTTACAAAATAAGAATGAAAATAACATTTCTTTAAAGTGTAATTTTATTCAAAAACATGTGATAAATGTAAAGTAGATTAAGCATAGAAAGAAATCTAAATATGGCAAGTCAAAATTTTCTTTCTTGCTCTTTTTTACTCCAAATTGCACCATATTTGCTTCATTTTCTCCAAAATTCCATTTCTTGTACTTGAAACTAAAAATATGCAAAATACCCTCTTTTAAAGTGTAATATCATTAAAAATCATTAAAATTGAGCATAAAATATATATGAAAAAGTAGGTAATTTTTAGGCGTATCAGAGTATTATGCAAGTATACATATCATTTCATGTAATATAGGGTTTTCCTTAAAGGCCCCAATAGTTATCCCATGAGGAAGCGAGGTAAGAATTTCCTTAAAGCAAATTCTAGTCTGTTACTATCAGGTCCTAGTTTGGAATTTTTGAAAACTTTAGTTTCCCTAAATTTACTAATTTTATGCTAAAATTATAATTAACAAAATTAAATAAAAAAAAACTCTAAGGAGAGATGTTAAATATTGGAAAGATATTAACAAATTAAAATCCCTTTCCCCTTGTGATGAGATCATAATTAGTGTAAGAATATACTGTTTAAAAATCAAATGTGGTATTGTGACAAATTGGAGCAATCTGATTCCTTATCCTCTTTATGAGCGACAAAGAACATTAGCTATTCTAGAGTTTGGTCCCTAAATCCAATATTATGCTAGGAAGATACTGGCTCTCACTCTGAAGTTCCAACATTCCCCTCACCTAAGGGTTAACATATTGCTTTAGTTTCTAAACACCTAGACTAAATTGGGTATTTAGTCTGTCACCATAAAATGTCCAATTCTACGATCATTAAAGTATATTTTCCTATTTATTTTCACTTAACCCCATGAACTGCATTCTCATTCATAAAATCAAATGTGATTCTTACTTAGTTGAAGAGAACATAGCCCTCTCGGATCGTATGAATCATAATAAATTTTAACATATCAATTGGCCA
This sequence comes from Phalaenopsis hybrid cultivar, assembly GCA_002079205.1. Classification (NCBI taxonomy): domain Eukaryota; kingdom Viridiplantae; phylum Streptophyta; class Magnoliopsida; order Asparagales; family Orchidaceae; genus Phalaenopsis; species Phalaenopsis hybrid cultivar. The sequence continues at coordinate 175,735 of JXCR01146999.1, read as the reverse complement.
AATCGATAAGTAAATGAAGATCGAAGTTTGAGTCATCACAATTTATGGAATTTTAAAAGCACTTCTACTATAAACCATATTCCTACAAATTATTAATTCTCATTACAGGGAGAAAGAGTAAGGAAAAATCACCCACTAAGAATGGAGAAAACACATAGACTCTTCATTGCAAATGACATTAAAAAACACAACTTTATTTCAATAATTAAAAGCTAATACAAAAATTGTCCAAGATTTATCTTTATAGATGATTCACGCTTTTTTTCCAAAGAAAATAACAAAACTTACACTTCTTCCAACGTTCCGAAAGCCAACAAGACTCCACAAGAGACTTCACCTCTTACACACACACACACACACGTGCCACCTTTAAGAGGCATGCCTAATTCCTCTCCAAATCTATTCTAAACTCTCATTTAGACCCCTCTCATGTGAGGTAGAAAGCCAATATTTTTAAGGAGACACAAAACACCTCTTCATTCCAAGAGACACACCCCTTCAGTCCAAGAGACACATCTCTTCACTCCAAGACTTATATCTCTTCATCCAAGAGCCTTTGCAAGTGTTTAGATTCATTAAACAACTCCATGAGTAGTGCAAGTTGTTTAGAATCTTCCAGAACATCTCAGAGTAGCCCAAAATCACCTAAAATCAATCCCTTAACCGTTTCTGGTGCATAGGTTCCAGTTTTGGGCGCCTAGGCATCATCTTCTCTATATTCAGGCAACTCTACCGTTTCTCTCCGTTTAACTCTGTTTTGCCCTATTTCAGCTCCCTTTCACACCAAATTGATATACCTATAAGATAAACATGAAAAAAACTTTCCTTAAATTATAATTTCATTCAAAAAAAAATGTGATAAATGTAAAGAAGATTAAGTATAGAAGACATCAAAATGTGCCAATCACAATTTTCTTCCTTGCTTGTTTTGGTTCCAAATTGCACTATTTTTGCTACATTTTCTCCAAAACTCCATTTTTTGTACTTAAAACCAAAAACATGCAAAATACATTCCTTTAAAGTACAATATGATTAAAAATAAGCCTAAAATGTATATATAGAAATAAGTAATTATTAGGCGTGTCAAATTCCCCCAAACTTAAATGTTACTTGTCCTCAAGTAACACTATAACCTTAAAAAAAAATTAAATTTGTTGATTTGGTAGTGGGATTCATTAGATCTTCCTATAATTTTTTTTCTTATAGCAAATCAACCTAGGACTAGAGTGTAAGAATATCTCATATTCAACTTAGGAATCCTGATTTTCTTTTTACTTTAAAAGTTATTGAAACTTGTCAAACTAAAAATTCAAAGAAATTTTAAAAATAAAATTTAAGCACCTTATTTACACCAATTTGACCTATACTTTTTTGAAATGTGGAGAAGCTTAGGTTTGTTTCTAAGTTTTTCCTTTTAAAAAGATTCTAGTGAAGCCAATTTTTTATTAGGCTTCTCCTCAAGCTTCTCCTCACATATTTTCTTTTTTACTTCTCTTTTTATTATCTTTTTTCTTTCTTTTTTCTTTCTTTTTAAATATCTTTTAAATCCTTACTTCTTTTCTTTTCTTTTTATGTGAGGATTACTTTATCTGTATAGGCCCTTAATAGTTTTGTATTTTACTATCCTCTTTCAAAAATTCAAAACTTAAAACTTTCCCTTACATCTTAAGCATGTAAGTATAAGTTTGAATAAGGTTTCAATAAAAGCTCAATTCTCATAAAGTATAAATCTAAGAATATTAGCTTTTCAAACATTCAACTCCTTTCTTCCCTAAATAGCAAAATCATTTTCCTAATGTTTTCTACAAAATATCTTAATTCTAAAATAGTTTCCTCACACAGGATCCTAACTAAGCTATTTTTCTAACATTCCTAAAATGAAAATTATAGTAACCTAAAGATAACACCACATACTACAGGTCATTTTAAAAGTGATATTAAATTAAATAGAGGTTACTGAGGACAAATAAAGTTAATCTTGAAAGATTTTTCTTCCTCCCCCAAACTTAAATTTTTAATTATTTTTCAATATGTACAGATAAATATGACAAGAAAAAAAATTGAAATTTATAAATACATGCTGAAAATTTAGTTGAACTATAAAGGAAGCATAAAATTTAGTACAGGTACTAAATATGAAAGTAGACATGTATAATTTTCAAGCTTGCATTTTAATTGAGAGAATTAGTATATTATAAGGCATGAATATTAAAATAAGTTTGTCTAACACAAAGAACACTATCATTCAACGCATAAAATAAAGATACAAGCATAGTTCCCTACATGATCAAAACATCACACTTACAACACACATATATCAAACCAATATAAATAAACAAACACCAAGACACCTACATAACAGATTTCGACACATAATCAAAAAAAAATTCATTAACATGCACACTAATAAAGATAATCATGGGGTGCCTCCCACGAAGCGCTTGGTTTAATAGTGCCAGCTTGACAAAGGATTCCACTAGGATAAAAATTTCATTTAAGTAATCCTTGATCAATTGCGTCATCTTTTTCAAATCTTGGAATTCCTACTAAATCCCTAAATTATAATTTATCTTTCAGCTCTTCCTTTTTAGATTGATTCATATTTTTTTTCCTCATGTTGCTTTCTAGATCCAATAATCTTCTAATGATTTTCTCACTTTTCATATTAATATCATCCTTAAAATTTATAAGGAAAAAGATCTTTATATGATAATTGAAGATCTCATAAATTTTGGATCGAATTCTCTCTAGATAATTCAGATTATGGATCAAATTCTACTTGATTACTTGTCTATCTCAAGTTATCTTCTAATTCTTTGCCTTGGTACCAAATAAATGGTGGCGGAGATCTTTGACCGGTCTTTTTCTTTTTGTAAATCAGCAATTACTAGAATTTGATGGTGCTGCTAGAAGATTTAAATTCCAACAACGGTTTCAAAATCTTGACTGCGACTTTATATATATGTGTTTGATTTAATAAAGATTTATAGATATAATATTCAATAATGTGAAAGTCGAATTTGTTAACGCAAGTATACGTATTCCTCAAGTAATATAGGGCTTTAATGGAGTCCTAGTTATTGATTCCACATGAAGAAATAAAATACTACAGACTAAGGCTTAATAAAAAGTAATACTTCAACTACAACGACGTCATTCAATTTTCTTATCTGTCACTAATAGGCAATTGAAATAAGTAGATAATTTGGATAACAAATAAATAACTAATGATAGAAAGTAGGGTTTAATTTGTGATATTCAATATATAAGAAAGCATCCTTCTCCTTGTCAAAAAATTATAGTGAATGGATAAAATGAATTAGTTCAATTTATATTGTGCCAAATATGAGCATACATATTCTTTACCCTTTGGTCCAGGCATAAAGAACATTGACTAACCCTATGTTTGGTTACTGATTCTGTGACTAGGCTGGAAGGATACCGGATCTCACTTCATAGCTCCCACGTTCCCCTCGCCTGAGGGCTAACATCTACACTTCAGCACCCAAACGATATGACTTACCCTTTGGTCCAGACATAAAGAACATTGACTAATCCTATGCTTGGTTACTGATTCTGTAACTAGGCTGGGAGGATACCGACTCTCACTTTGGAGCTTTCACGTTCCCCTCACCTGAGGGCTAACATCTACACTTCAACACCCAAACGATAGGACTGAATTGAGGAATTTACTAAATTTGCGGCTAGGCTGGGAGGATATCGGCTCTCACTTCGGAGCTCCCACGCTCTTCGCCTGAGGGCTAACATCTACACTTCAGCACCCAAACGATAGGACCGAATTGAGGATTTTATTCTGTCACTCACCTGAGGGCTAACATCTACACTTCAGCACCCAAACGATAGGACCGAATTGAGGATTTTAGTTTCTGAATTTGTGGCTAGGCTGGGAGGATACCGGCTCTCACTTTGGAGCTCCCATGTTCCCCTTATCTGAGGGCTAACATCTACACTTCAGCACCCAAACGATAGGACCAAATTGGGGATTTTAGTCTCTCATGAGGGCTAACATACACATCAGCACCCAAACGATAGGACCGAATTGGGGATTTTAGTCTGTCAATTCTACGGCTAGGCTGGGAAGATACCGGCTCTCACTTCGGAGCTCCCACGTTCCCCTCACCTGCGGGCTAACATCTACACATCAGCACCCAAACGATAGGACCGAATTGGGGATTTTAGTCTGTCAGTCTAAAATCTCCAATTCTACGCCCGATAGTAATATTTCCCTGTTTATTTGCACCCAACATCCAAGGGCTTTGACCTCCATCTCCAATTCTACTCCCGATAATTTTATTTCCTTATTTATTTGCACCCAACTTCCAAGGGCTTTGACCTCCAAAATCTCCAATTCTATGCCCGATAATTTCATTTCCCTATTTATTTGCACCCAATTTCTAAGGGCTTTGACCTCCCTGAATCTTGGATGTATTATCATATTTGCACCCAACTTTCAAGGGCTTTGACCTCCCATGCCCGATAATATTATTTCCCTATTTATTTGCACCCAACTTCCAAGGGCTTTGACCTCCCCAAATCTCCAATTCTATGCCCGATAATTTCATTTCCCTATTTATTTGCACCCAATTTCTAAGGGCTTTGACCTCCCAATTCTTGAGATGTAATCTTCACTTTAGTTGTAAAACTCAACATATTTTAACAGATCAATTGACCAGATTGTGTAATCTTCACTTTAGTTGTAAAACTCAACATATTTTAACAAATTAATTGGCCAGATTGGTAATCTTCACTTTAGTTGTAAAACTCAACATATTTTAACAAATCAATTGGCCAGATTGAAAATAAATTAAGATCGAAATCAATTGGCCAGATTGAAAGAATTTCCCTATTTATTTGCACCCAACTTCCAAGGGCTTTGACCTCCCAGAATCTTGAGATGTAATCTTCACTTTAGTTGTAAAACTCAACATATTTTAACAGATCAATTGACCAGATTGGTAAACTTCACTTTAGTTGTAAAACTCAACATATTTTAACAAATCAATTGGCTAGATTGAATTTAACAAATCAATTGGCCAGATTGAAAGTAAATTAAGATTGAAGTGAAAAGATCATCATAATTTCTTAAACATTTTCATGGGTTCACCAATTCAATCACCATTTCACAAATCTCGAAACAAGGAGAGAGACAGAGAAAACTACTCAGAACTCATGGGGAAAGCACAACAAAACTCAGAATTCATATATAAAATCAAAGTCATACAAACTATAACAAGTAAATAACTTATCTCTAAATTTCTCCCCAAGAACACTCCTTGAAGTTCCTCTGAATCTCTTCCTTTCTTTACAGCATACAAAATTCCTCTTTGAAGTAGAAAGGAGGAAGAAATCTCTCACTTTCCCTCCACTCTTACAATTTCTCAAAGAATTTCTCACAGTTACACGCTCTAGCAAGCTCTCTACACACTAATGGAACCTATCTAATCTCCAGGACTTCTCTATTTTTGGCCAACAGTTACACGCTCTAGCAAGCTCTCTACACACTAATGGAACATATCTAACCTCCAGGACTCCTCTATTTTCAGTCAAAATATTCTCTTTAAAGATGTGGATGAGATTTCCCAAGAGTTGCTTATGCACCCCTCAAAAATCCGGCCTTATCCATTGTACAAGTACACATAACCGTCGATCCTACCATCAGCGGCCTCGATGGCATCGTTGGCGGCCTTCCAGAGCTTTTGTCCTATAGCCTCGGGAAAAGCTCGCTGTCGGCGACGTCGGCGCCCTCGTACAATTCTCCACATTTTGGTCCTTTTTGCTCCAAATTCGCTTATGGACCTTAATTCATCATTCCTACAACAAAACATCAAAAATACCTTTCTTTAAAGTGCAATATCATTAAAAATAGTATAAAATAGACACGAAAATCTCANTACCATTATATTTAAATAGTTACAAAAATATAGTTACCTGAATTAAATTCACTACATAAAATCATATAAATAATTTTTGAAAATATTGAAATAGAGGACATCTAATAGTTAATCTTTTTCTTCCCTCCCCCAAACTTAAATTTTTAAATATGAAATAAAGGTGGAAAGAAAATACTATAAATATAAATCATACCTCAGTATTGTAGGCATCTTTATCATTCTGAAATTTTTGCAGACCTTCTAAAATTTTTACTTCACTTGGTCTGTAATATTAGGAGCTTTCTACACATTTAAATCATTAGAGGAATTTCTGGGAAATGAAATTTTGAAATAAATATAAAAGCTAAAACAAAAACATACAACATTTCCTAACATAATTAAAATGCTTAACAAAAGACAAAAATACTAAAATGAAAATAAATATCACATCACATTAGATTCCATAAAGTACTTAGCAACATCTACAGCTTACACATGCACATTTCTACTACCACATGAAACATTTACACAATAAAATTATCTAAGATTACATAAAATAAAAATACAAACATAAGTACATCAATTTCATTCTAAATATCAAAATCTCAAGCTATTTCATCGTCGCCTTGATCAGCAGGTGGATTGGGTTGATACTGAGTATATCGGGGGCATTCAGGAAATGTAACATCAGGCTCTCCTCTGTAGTGTCGGGCCTGAGTGTCATAATAAGCTATCTCAAAATCAGAATGCCTTGCAGGTACTCATTATCATAATCATGTTGGCGTTCTAAACCTCCAATCCTTTCGTTTATTAAATCTATGCTCTTCCTCTGCAAGGTCAACTCATTCATCAAATCTGTTAAGGTAGGGGAGCTAGAAGGAGGAGGAGGGTCATAACTTGTAGAGGGGACATCTCTACTGGTAGAAGGTTCCTGACTCCTACTTCCAGTTCTCCATTTCTCATGGGATACATAAGTCTTCAAATTAGATTTACTAATGGGTTTCATAGGGTGAACCCATTCTTCCTCTCCAGCTTCCACTCCAGAAAGTTGGCAAAGTGTATAAATAAGTCCAGGATGTCCTAGACCTCCACTAGTCTCACTTCTTGCCGTAGTCAATATATTCTTGAAAATAATTCTCCCCACATTTATAGTTTTATTATTCTGAATACAAAAATTCAGAATAGCTCTATCTCTAGTTACCTCACTACGGTGATAAGTCGGTAACAGAGTAGAGGAAATGAAATAGTGCCACACCTTAGAGGTGGCATTCAACATGGAAGCAGAAAAGTTTACCCGTTCTCGCTGCTTTATCTTCCACGTTCCTTTCCCATCAGTGAGAAAGTTAATCACATCATTGAGTGGGCCTTCCATTATACTAAACAATTCATAGTGACAGTTATAAGAATCTAGGACTTCATAGAAAGTGTTAATGCGGGCGGTGGTAAATTCCATAGGAAATCCAAGCACTTGTATGATTCCGTCTTCAAAATAAATCACATTGGTGTAGAACTCCTTCACCAATTTGCATCAGCTTTATTGGTGGTGTAACAAAAGTTTTCCCACCTCCGCTTGGCAATAACTTGTTCAATTTCTCTTCCCGAACTCTCAAAAACTTGATCTTTTATACACTTTTTGTCTTTAAGTATTGAAGTAAATCGAGTTTGAGCCATCACATTAATGAAGCGTGAATCGTCGAACTCAACTCTTCTCTTTTGACGTGGAGCCATTTTTAATCTAAAGAAATCAAAGAAAATTCCAAAAATTACCTCTAGTATGTAAATCATGGCTTCCAATGGTAATTCAAAGNAGTTCTCCATTTCTCATGGGATACATAAGTCTTCAAATTAGATTTACTAATGGGTTTCATAGGGTGAACCCATTCTTCATCTCTAGTTTCCACTCTAGAAAGTTGACAAAGTGTATAAATAAGTCCAGGATGTCCTAGACCTCCACTAGTCTCGCTCCTTGCCGTAGTAAATATATTCTTAAGAATTATTCTCCCCACATTTATAGTTCTATTATTCTGAATACAGAAATTTAGAATAGCTCTATCTCTCGTTACCTCACTATGGTGATAAGTCGGTAACAGAGTAGAGGAAATGAAATAGTGCCACGCCTTAGAGGTGGCATTCAACATGGAAGCAGAAAAGTTTACCCGTTCTCGCTGCTTTATCTTCCACGTTCCTTTCCCATCAGTGAGAAAGTTAATCACATCATTGAGGGGGCCTTCCATTATACTAAACAATTCATAGTGACAGTTATAAGAATCTAGGACTTCATAGAAAGTGTTAATGCGGGCGGTGGTAAATTCCATAGGAAATCCAAGCACTTGTATGATTCCGTCTTCAAAATAAATCACATTGGTGTAGAACTCCTTCACCACATTTGCATCAGCTTTATTGGTGGTGTAACAAAAGTTTTCCCACCTCCGCTTGGCAATAACTTGTTCAATTTCTCTTCCCGAACTCTCAAAAACTTGATCTTTTATACACTTTTTGTCTTTAAGTATTGAAGTAAATCGAGTTTGAGCCATCACATTAATGAAGCGTGAATCGTCGAACTCAACTCTTCTCTTTTGACGTGGAGCCATTTTTAATCTAAAGAAATCAAAGAAAATTCCAAAAATTACCTCTAGTATGTAAATCATGGCTTCCAATGGTAATTCAAAGAGTTCAACATTAAGGTCCATGAATTTCTTCCAAGATTTTCTTCACATTTTCAAATTTTTGGGTTTCCTCAATGTGGAAGAAATACATGGTGAAAATTAAATATTTTTAACTTGGAGTGAAGCTCTTACCTGAAGAAGATCAAATCCGATGTCAAAAAGCCTTGAAATTGTCTCCCAATCCAAGATTTACCAAGCCCGAATTCGAAAATGGTGTTTTTAAGAGGAAGGGGATGATGAATAGTGGCGGTTGACCGGTCAAAATCACGGTTAAAGAGGTATTTTTGCGATCTTGCCGACAGTGGGGGATGGCGCCGTCGGCGCGCTCTATTATGTTTTTGAACCTAAGTCTCGGGAAATTCCCGCCGTCGAGGGCGCCGTTGGCGGGCTCTATTGATTATATCCAAATTCCATATTTTTGCGATTTTGATCAATTCTAAGCCTAAACGATATCCGTTCAATCTTTATAAACATAATTTTAAATAGTTAAATGATGTACTTAACACATACAAACTTTCACAAAACAAAACATCACATTTAGATATAAATTCCAAGGGTTACAATAAACATTACATAACACGCCTAAATTTGGTATTTTCTCAACCTCAATACATTAATTCAATGTCGCAATCCAAACCACAACACTCAAAACGCTGAAAACAAAACATCATAGGCTTAGTCTCAACTATACAGAGATCTATAAGCATAATTCTAAAGCAAAGCCAATATAAAGTTCAAATCTAAACACACATAAACATAAAGGAAGCATAGTAAATCTACTACTCATCAGATTCTGTGCTCGTTTCTCCTCTGAGATCACCCATTGATTGCACATGAACGAAGAGGTTGTAGAAGGGTCGGAAAGGAAATTCTTCAGTTGAATCCTCCTTAATTAATTTCATCCTCCTCATCAGTCATATCAAGCTATCTTCTAAATGTCCAGAGTGATCGAAATGTCCTTTCATCATCCAGTCTAAATGATCAAAGAAATCAAAGATATTATTAATTACCTTCATCACGTTTTGTACCTCATTTTCTAATTTCTTGATTCAGTGCAGGATCATCAAAGACTTATCCGGAACTAAGAGTTGAACTGACAATGAATTTCAGGATCACCAGAGACTTATCAGGAATTAAGGGTTGAACTGGCAGTGAATTCTGAGATGATTTATTACTATCATGGCCATGTCATTTTCATCTTCAAATGATGGGAATCTTTCAGTTGGATCCAAAGGTTTCCAAGGTAGCAGTACCTTTTCCTAATTTTCCTAGGATACTTGAGACTGGCTGCAAAGTGAGAAATTTATGGAAGGGTGTCCAAGCCCATAAGTTGATCCGTGAACGATCAGGACTAAAACTGACTTCACAATTATAGATCCAATATCAATCAGTAGTCCCCTTTGGATGCAGTAATTTAGAATGACACTTTCTTTAGAAACTTTACCAACCTTCATTATCGGTAGCAGTTTGGCAGAAATGGAAGAAGTGCCAGTGTTTAGAGACGGGATTCAAAAGTGTTGAAGAAAAACTAACATACCTGTTTGCCAGTGTTTAGAGACGGGATTCAAAAGTGTTGAAGAAAAACTAACATACCCGTACTCTCGTATTTCCCAATCGTCAGTTTCGTCCGTCAAATATTGGTAAATTTCATTCATCTCGTTTCTCGTTGGGACGAAATTGAAATAGCGACAGACAGGAACATTCTTTATCATATATAACTCATTGATCCGTGCAAGAGTGAAAGTAATCCATCTACTTCACACATAAACAGCTCCTTGGTTGATTCCATGTAAATTTGCATAAAATTCTTTTACCACAGGAACTACGACGGCGGCAGTAGTGTAGCATAGCACTTCCCATCTTCACCGCACTATCATTTCTTCAATATCCGTCGTGGGATTATTCAATCCGCGATTCACAAATCCTCGTTCTTTGATTAATCTTTTCTTTGTCAGCAACTTGTTGAAGATTCACTGCGCTTCCGTACTACTGAACTTTCCCCGATTGAAAACTCACATTCTGGGATTATCAGGGGAATTAGACTCCATAGGAGTGAAGTTGACAGAGTTTTTCTTCGTTCTTGGGGAGAAAATATCAACTAGAGTTCAAATTTTTAAGTTTAAAAAGACTATTCCCGCCCAAAAATCGTCAAAAACCGCTCATCGAACACAAGAAACAACCTCTTAACGGTCTCTCCGTCGGTGGTGTCGATGGCACAGTCGATGCGCCTCTATATTAATTTTGTCTGGACTCTCGAAAAAAACCCGCTGTCGGCCCCGTTNAATTTGGAACATTTTGTTGTAGAGTCCAAAGGAGGAAGAACTAGAGGATGTCATAGATCCAGAGGAGAACCTTGGTGACTTCCCAAGCTATCCTAATATTTGACTTTAGTTTTGAGGAGAAATATTTAGGTGTTTCATCATGCCAATTTTATTAGCTAGGGCTTACATTCATGTGAAACTATCACACAAATAGTCTGGAAGATGTGAGGATTTAGGTCATGACAAACAACAACCTCAGAATCCTAAGACAAGTTAGGGCTTATATTGTATAGCAGGGCTATACGAAGGCCTAAAAATAAGATGAGGATTTATGTTGCATAAGTAAGCACCCTTGAAGTCCTATGGCTTTGTTGTTTAAGTCTAAGGAAGGAAGATTGGTTTAGTTGGGGAAAACAGATTTTACAGTTGAAGATGGCCGTGGTGCCCACCATGCTAGCTCCAAGCTCCTTACCGCGACGAGTTTGAGTTTTCTAGTGTGTCAAGTTATGATGTTAAATCAGGTGGCCCTATGGTTGAAGTTCTTTAAATTTTATGGGGGGCATATTAAAGTTGATTAGAGTGACACCAGTTAGGATCCTACGGTTCCCTCGTTCCGACACCACTATTTTCTATTCATTCACTTAGTCCAAATGAACTTACTAAACTCAACTTAATGAGTTCCATAATTTCATTTAGACTGTGGGATGTCTCGTTAGATACCTCCTCCGAGGGATTCCCGATCATCCGATAGAGACATCTTAATTTAGTTGAAGTTGTGGGATTCACTCAGTCCAAATGAACTTACTAAACCCAACTTAATCAGCTCCATAATTTCATTTAAACCGTGGGAAGCCTCGTTAGCAACCGTAGGTTTCCCTGAGTTCCATAATTTAATTTAAACCGTGGGAAGCCTTGTTAGCAACTGTAGGTTACCTCCTCTAAGGGATTCTATCCGATAGAGACATCTTAATTTAGTTGAAGTTGTGACCGTAGGTTACCTCCTCCGAGGGATTCCCGATCATCCAATAGAGACATCTTAATTTAGTTGTAATTGTAGTTTTGTATGATGTTTGTGATTAAATTTTGATTTGCTTTATATTTTGAATGTTGTGAGGCTGAATTTTATCTTAGTTGATTTTAGTTTTGATTTTCGTTTTGGTTTTGTGGTTATCCTAATAGTTTTAGTTTTCATGCAGGGTGGCATCGCTGTTTAGCATGCAAGTTTTCCAGGTATAAAAGTAAAGTATGAAAGTACAAGAAAGATAACATTGAAAATTGTAAAAGCGTACCTGATGAGTCTTCTCGTTCCACCACCTGAAACTCAAAAGGCATGTTAAGACAGTTTATATGAAACAGGGAAGTAAAATTTTGACGACCTATCTAACCTAGGTCATATCTTAGTGAGTCCTTAAGAGTTTAATTAAGGATGATATTTATCAAGCAAAACATATTAAGTTTAGTAGATCGCCGAGGTATCCAACAAATCTAGAGAAAGAAGCAGGTCCGTGCTATTCTCTCAATGTCTGGTGGAGAATCCCGAGTTCTTTTAATCTTATTATGTTGCTTAATAATTCATCCTGTAAATACCCTTAGTACTCAATGAGCATTGATGTCTCAATTATCCCTAAGAGAGTTAATTATCATATGTAATTTAATTTTGAAGATTATGTGGGTGAAGACCCTTAAAGAAACAAGTTAGTGTTATTGGAACACTTCACAAAATTTTTTGTCCTAATTGGGCTTGTAGTGTTTGAAAGATGTTTTGATTTTAATTGATGTTTACTTTTCTAATCTTTATTTAAATGAAACTTGATTTAGCCTAAGTCACTACTTAGCCCTTAAGACCTAGGTGAGTGTCTTAATTAGCTTTGAAAAGATTAAGCTTTAGGTGGTTAAAATTCATGATTTGAATCTTATTTGAAAATCAAAATAGGGGTATTAAATTGATTAATTACTGGCTTCAAAAGTCATTCCCCTAAGCCCTAGGTTCATTTTATTTTAATAAACTTTCAAATTCTAATAATTTAGAAATTTATGAACCTATCTTTTCGATTGGGAAAGTGAGGTTGGTTGCTACCAATTAACCCCTCCAAATTAAGTTCAAATGTTACCCATTTCACTCTTTAAATTATGCCTAAATGTTAATTAAGGCTAAATTTCCAAAATTAAATATTTGCCCATAAGACTTTAAAACTTTCAATTCAAATGACTTTGAAATTTTTATCCTACCTCATTCATGGGTCAATTGAGACATCAGAGAAAACTTTGAAATTTTTATCCTACCTCATTCATGGGTCAATTAAGACATCAGAGGAGAAAATGTGATTTCTCAATGAAATTTTTATCCTACCTCATTCATGGGTTAATTAAGACATCAGAGGAGAAAATGTATTGAAATTTTTATCCTACCTCATTCATGGGTCAATTAAGACATCAGAGGAGAAAATGTGATTGTTGAAAATTTAATTTAATTTATATAATTATTTTTATGCAAAAGTAGTATTTTTCAAAGAAAATTCCTAACTTGACCAATGTAAATCATATTCTCTTGAAATTTTTGCTGGAGGTAGACATCAACTAGAGAAGTCTTTGGTATTTATCAAATTTCAGGATTTTTTGAAATTTATGTGAATTTTAAAAATATTTTAAGTTTTGGGGTATTTATTAAATATAAAATATTTTAAATGGGGAAAATTAAGTTTTGTATTTTTGAAAAGTCTCCCTGAGGTCAAAGAACTAAGAGGAGAAGATTTTATACTTTTCTAAGTTTTATTTGATTTATTAGAATTATTTTAGTGAGAACTAATTTTTAGCTTTTAAAAATTATTTTTAAGCTTTAAAATTAAGTATCTTTATTTAAAAAATTAGGAAAAATGTTCTAATTATTTTTAAGTGCATAAGAAGAAATTTAGAATATTTCTATGAATTTTATTATTTTTGGGATTTTATGGATTTTTAATTATTTAAATATTTAAAATAGGTTAAAAATCAAGTTTTTATTTTAAAAATCTATTTTATTTCTAGAAAATACCCTTGATCACACAGAACTAAAAAAAATAAGTTTTTATAAATGTTTGAGTTATATTTTGATTGATTAAAAATCATTTAAGTGTCATAACTGTTATTTATCTTTAAAAATCAACTTAAGTTACCAAATGAATTCAAAATGCTTTGAAATTTTTATGGTGAGTTCTCTAGATCCTAAAAAATAGTAGAGATAAAAAATCAAGTCATTTTATTGTTTGTATTTTTCAAAGTTAATTATTTTAGTGATTTAGGGTTTATGAAGATAAGGTGTATTTTAAATGACTTAGCTCATGAGAAAATTTCCTAAGGGTTCTCTGGTCATAGTAAACCTTCCAAAAATTTCCTGGATTTTTTTAAGCAACATGCTAATTTCAATGATTAATTTAAGCCAATAATGCATATAAACTTGAAAAATATGATTCTCAGTCTAGGAACATCCTCTAACTTTGAAAAAATCAGAGAATATTTACTAAGACAGAGGCAACAACATGCTTAAATTTCAATCTATGGTGATATTACTACATGCATGAAAAATCAAAACAACCTAGCCCGAGAACTATCCATCTTCTAGCTGTAAGATCTCTCTAATTTCTTATCCAAATTAAAAGAATTTTTTTTAAAATGCTTGTCTAGACTAGAAGAACATATTCATATGGTTATGATGCCATGAAATCAACACAAAATGATTATACCTTGGCTTTGAGAAGTGAAGCTTTGATAAGAGAGTCTTGGCACGTTTGTTGTGATCCAAAGAGGCTAGGGATTGAGTCTTTGGTCTTGGTGTAAGACCTAGGTGTTATTTTGATCAAACCCAGTTTCAGGTGTTGGTCTAAAGCTATTGTAGAGGATATTTCAGATTTTATGGGGCTTTGGCTTCTTTCTCGGTTGTGAAGGTGTGGGCACAAGTAATTGATGTTTGGTGAACTGTGGAAGTGTAATGAGCTCTGTCCTAATTTTTAGCAAAGGTTTGAGCTCAAAATTGAATTTTCACTGTGGAATTCAGTGAGGGAACAGGGTTGGATTGCACTGAGGGAATCTCAGAGAAGATCTGTGAGAAGTTTGGGGCGGCTCTCTCTAAGAAATTTTTAGCACACCTCCCATGGCCGTAGAGGTGATTTTTTATAAAAATGGCCATGGGGTGGCTCTCAGGGCAAATATTTGGGTGCATTGTGGTGCTTAGGTGGAGGGCAGAGGAGCTCTACAATTTGATTTGGCTGAGCTGGTCTCTAAGTTTGATTTGGGTGAAGTTCCATGGGGGTGGCTCTTGGCTTTGAGCTCCTCCGTCGACTAGGCTGGCCGGCCATGGTAGGGGGAGGTGGCTAGGTGCTCAGGGCATCCAGGGGAATCTGTCAAAGCAGTTTAATGCAGTGAGGTTTAGTTTTGGTAAGGGTTAAGCATGTGCATTTTTTGGAAATAAAATCCCTTAATTTGGGGGACATTTGGTCCATGGCTTAGTTTAGGTGTTTAGATGNCTAGGGGAATCTGTCAAAGCAGTTTAATGCAGTGAGGTTTAGTTTTGGTAAGGGTTAAGCATGTGCATTTTTGGAAACAAAATCCATTAATTTGGGGGACATTTGGTTCATGGCTTAGTTTAGGTGTTTAGATTGGTTTTGGCTCAGTGTTAGAGTCTAACCAATGGCTGAGGTGGAGTAAATTTGATGACCTTGGGGTGGTTAGGCCATCTTTAGTGCATAGGTTCAATGTGGGTTTAATTGATCAAAGTTTGGGTTTGGGCTAGGTTATCCATGTTAATTGACTCAATTGATTGATCAAAATTGTGTAGATGATTGTTATGAAGATTTTTGGGGAAGGGTTGAAGTGATTTTGAGTTCAATTGGTAGGTCAATTTGAGGAATTTTTGAAATTTGGCCAATTTGGGCATGTTGGGCTAGACATGGGCCTAGGTTGGGCTAGACCTGGGCTAAGTCAAAATTGAATGGTTTAAATGATTAAGGGAGGTGTTGTGGAGATCTTTCATGAAGGTATGGAGTGAAAATTTTGGGGTTAAGACACTCAATTTGGTGGGATTTTAACACATGGCCAATTTGGGGCAAATTTGGGGCTTTTGGACTTAGGTTGAAATACAATGAAATTGAGGCCTCACCAAGGCCAATTGAAGGTTATATTTGATGTATGGGGATTTTATGAAGGTTTTTTAACAAACATTGTGGTCAATTGAGTGGAATATGGGTTCAATTCGGTGGAACCAAGTCATAGGGCCAAAATTAGGTTTTTCGTTTAGCTCAAAATTGAGTTCAAATCATGGAACAATTGAGCTTGGATTTGGTCTAGGTTGGTCACATCAAGGGTTAGTTTGAGTTTATAATGGAAATTTGGATAAATTGAGACCAATTGGCTAGACATTTGAGGTAATTTGGGGAAAATATGGGCCTTTAAAGGGCAATTTGGGGGTTTTCATCAAAAAATGGTCAAATTGGCCAAATTGGGTCATGTAATAGTTGAGAAAAATTAAATTAGGAATATTTGGGAGGTTTTGGGAATTTTTGGGATTTTTTGCAATTTTTTGAATTTTGGGCTAAGGAGGGTATTTTGGTAATTTGGCCAATTTTGGTNTATAGGTTGGTCACATCAAGGGTGAATTTGAGTTTAGAATTGAAATTGGGGTAAATTGAGACCAATTGGCTATACATTTGAGGTAATTTGGGGAAAATATGGGCCTTTAAAGGGCAATTTGGGGGTTTTGATCAAAAAATGGTCAAATTCGCCAAATTTGGTCATGTGATAGTTGAGAAAAATTAAATTGGGAATATTTGGGAGGTTTTGGGATTTTTGGGATTTTTTGCAATTTTTTGAATTTTGGGCTAAGGAGGGTATTTTGGTAATTCGGCCAATTATGGGGATTTTTGGTATTTTGGGTGTTTTTAAGGTGTTTGAAATGATTTTTGAACAAAGTTGGGTATTTTGGGTAAATTTGGGAATTTTGGCCAAAATTGGGTTCCCAAGGGTATCTAGGTGATTTGGGGGAGTTTAGGGGCAAAAGGTTAAGTTGGGTATCTTGGTAGAGTTGGAGTACCAACCACCACTAATAAGCTATGGACCAATAGAAACCCCATTTTGGGTCCTCTAAGTAGTGGTCTTAGCTAGAACCTAGCCTAGGGCTAATGGGTTTAGGGGACCACCTACATGAGTCTCCCAAAAATATTAAGGGACCAAAGCCAGGAAATTCTGAGTTTAGGGTAGTAAGTGATCGTGAGTATAAATGATTGCAAGTGAGTGCCTTAGCCCTAGAACAACACCAGGGTCAACCCTAAGGTCCAACAATCCTAAGGGTAACTCATCTTGAGTTTCCCTCATAGTGACCCCACGTACTAAATGCTATAGGTTAGGACCAATATGTGGAACTCTAGAGAAGAGTGTAGAATTTCTAATGATGAGGGTTCCATGTCTAGTTTTCTAAGAATAGTCAGTAGAAAAGTCTTATGGCTAGACCTTAGGCTCTAAAGAGGAAAAACAAAACCTCAATCAAAAGTGAGGTCAACAACAAAGTAAATTAAGAACCGGTGAAAATACCATTACTTTAATAAAATAGGAGAATTTCTAAGAAAATCTAAATTCCTAAACTTGAATCCATTTAATTAATAAAGAAATGTAAAATGAAGATGGTGGCATAAGTAGTAAAAGAATTGATAAAATTATGTAATAATAAGCTGCCAACAAGGAACTTTTGTCTACCTACTTTCTTCCGAGTGTATAGGTACGCTTAGCATTCTATTAATTTTATGCAACTATCATTCACTTAGAAGATCCTAATAGAAATAGATCAAGAATTATATTTCCTTTAGGTTCATTGCCAACTAAACTACTTCATCACAGCCAATCGGACAATGTGGGTGCACTAAAATTGCAAGATCACCACTCTCTCGAGTCTTAATTCACTTACAATAAATTTTAACACAACCTATTGCCACTTAATTTATGTCAATAAAACACAGAATATTTTACTCATCACATAGAAATAAAAATTATTCTATGATAAAATAAATTTTCCTACTCATGCCACTACTTCACATCAAAAAAAAAGAGAAAAAAACTATTCGCGAAGCATGGATAAAACAAAATGAAAAAATTCCTTAAATCNCACCTACATGAGTCTCCCAAAAGTATCAAGGGACCAAAGTCAGGAAATTCTGAGTTTAGGGTAGTGAGTGATGATGAGTATAAATGATTGCAAGTGAGTGCCTTAGCCCTAGAACAACACCCAGGGTCAACCCTAAGGTCCAAAAATCCTAAGGGTAACTCATCTTGAGTTTCCCCCATAGTGACCCCACGTACTAAATGCTATAGGTTAGGACCAATATGTGGAACTCTAAGTTGAGTAGAGAAGAGTGTAGAATTTCTAATGATGAGGGTTCCATGTCTAGTTTTCTAAGAATAGTCAGTAGGAAAGTCCTATGGCTAGACCTTAGGCTACTAAAGAGGAAAAACTAAACCTCAACCAAAAGTGAGGTCAACAACAAAGTAAATTAAGAACCGGTGAAAATACCATCACTTTAATAAAATAGGAGAATTTCTAAGAAAATCTAAATTCCTAAACTTGAATCCATTTCATTAATAAAGAAATGTAAAATGAAGATGGTGGCATAAGTAGTAAAAGAATTGATAAAATTATGTAATAATAAGCTGCCAACAAGGAACTTTTGTCTACCTACTTTCTTCCGAGTGTATAGGTACGCTTAGCATTCTATTAATTTTATGCAACTATCATTCACTTAGAAGATCCTAATGGAAATAGATCAAGAATTATATTTCCTTTAGTTGCATTGCCAACTAAACTACTTCATCACAGCCAACCGGACAATGTTGGTGCACTAAAATTGCAGGATCACCACTCTCCCGAGTCTTAATTTCACTTACAATAGATTTTAACACAACCTATTGCCACTTAATTTATGTCAATAAAACACAGAATATTTTACTCATCACATAGAAATAAAAATTATTCTATGATAAAACAAATTTTCCTACTCATGCCACTACTTCACATCAAAAAAAAGAGAAAAAAACTACTCACGAAGCATGGATAAAACAAAATAGAAAAATTCCTTAAATTAATGAAATTACACTATAAAATGTTTAAAATAATTATAAGATAATGAAGAACATAATACTTAATTTTTTTCTCTCAGATAGAAAGATGAAAATCACTTTAACAAAGTCTCCCACTGATCCATGCAATGCTCATTCAATTTCTTTCACATATCTCTCAAAATCCCTCACCAATCTCTATAAAAAAGGTAGAAATTTACATATCCTACTCACACACAGACGTCTCTTAGAAGAGGCACTCCCAAAATCTTTATAACACTCTCTAAAAACTCCTCCTAATCATCCCCCATGAGAGACGATAGCCTCCTTTTAAATAGAAAACAACCACCTCCTTTTTTTCAAGAGACACACCTCTTCACTCCAATAGACACACCACTTCATATTCCAAATATCTAGATTCATTGTATAGCTCTTTGGGGGCATGCGTAACCACCCTGAATCTTCGAAAATACCCTAGAATAGCCAAGAGTCGTCAAAAACTACTCCTTAATTGTTTATGGCGCCTAAGAGCTAGAATGTGGCCCCTGGGAGCTAGTTTTTGGAGCAGACTGGCGCCTAGGTACCCCCTATTGGCAGC
Source organism: Phalaenopsis hybrid cultivar (assembly GCA_002079205.1). Lineage (NCBI taxonomy): Eukaryota > Viridiplantae > Streptophyta > Magnoliopsida > Asparagales > Orchidaceae > Phalaenopsis > Phalaenopsis hybrid cultivar. The sequence goes on along the minus strand of JXCR01146999.1, from coordinate 156,246 downwards.
ACCTCTATTTCACCCCGTTTCTGCTCCAGTCCACTCTAAGTGCTATACCTACAGGATAAACATGAAAATAAAATTTCTTTAAAGATAAATTTCATTAAAAAATAAGTGATAAATGTGAAGGAGAGTAAGCATCAAAAAATATATCAAAATGCGCTAGATCAGAATTTTCTTCCTTACTCGATTTGGCTCCAAATTACACCATTTTTTCTTCATTTTCTCCAAAAATCTATTTCTTGTATCTCAAACAAAAAAAATACAAAATACCTTCCTCTAAAGCGTAATAAGATTAAAAAATTAGCATGAAATATATATATTTATATAAAGTAGGTAATTTTTAGTCGGGTCATGTACCTGTGATATTTTTATAATCACAACAACATTTGAGAGACTTATTTTTATTTGCAATTGCTTGGGACATTTATGTCTGTGTATTGATTTCCATTGAGCAATGGATATTTCAACTGCTTGGGACATGACATATTTAGTGTTGCTTATATGTTTATTGTGTTGTTCATAACCTTATGTGATTGTAACCAATTCAGTGATGCTTCTATTTTACTTTGTACGATACAGATGTACATGGATGCAACCGGAGAAAGGCATAGAAGGAGAGTTGTAGTTGTCGTATGTTTCATGTATGAATATTATAACTCGTACATAGATCACTCCCCTTGATTGAAACACTCTTATGTTAGGGACAAATGGATTGGAGAGTTGCTTACGAGCCACCCAAAAAAATATAACAATATGTTCTGCATGACACAGGCAATATTCAACTATCTATTGGAGGAACTACACATAAATCATGGACTTCATGGCTTTTTTAGGACTACTTCGCGAGATGGGTTGGCGATAACCCTCTACATATTATCCTAAAATGAATCAATGCGAGAAACGATGGAGTGATTTCAACATTCCTCAGAAACTATTTAAACATGCTTTTCAATTGGGTTGAAGACACTTGTGAGTTTTCCTTCATAAGCCATAAAATGAACAAATCCTATGTTCAAACGGACCCCTACAGAGATTTTACATGATGCATGGAACATGCCGCTCTTTAAGGTAATGTCTTAAATTTATTAGATTCAATTTTAAAAAAAATAACATTATTACGTAACTCATCGTTATCTTTCTAGAATTGTATTGGAGCAATCGATGTAACACATGTTGATGCACGTGTTCCAAATAATGAGAAAATCACATTCATTGGTTGTAGAATTTCATGGTTGTATGCGACTTCAATATATGATTTACTTTTGTCATGATCGGTTTAGAGGGCAGTGCATATGACACTAGAATTTTAAATGCTGCAACACAGAATAACAAGTATAACATCTAACATCCTCCTACAAGTACGTTTGAGACTCAGCTACTCTCGTAATTCACTTTTACATCAATATTAATTATGCAATGTGTATCAGGTAAATACTACTTGGTTGATGCTAAATATCCATTGCAGCGAGGGTATATCCAACCCTTTCCTAATAAAAGATACCACATAACTGAATTTGAGCAAGCAATCAATGTAACAAGAGGAAGAAAGGAAATGTTCAATAAATGATATTCCTCCTTATGCGGTGTCATTGAGAGGAACTTTGGTGTTTGGAAGAGAAAATGGGCTACACTCTATGATATTCCTTATTACCCATTTCCAAACACGTGCAAACGCTGGATCTCCACAATTAAATTTGGCGGCATCCTTCCCACAACAACATCAACTTCAGTAGGGCGGACGAGGTAATGATGCTTCCACCACTTGTATTGATGATGGGGAATGTGCAATCGATATGGAAGAGTTAAAGGCCTAAATTTTATTCGTGCAATGGTTTTTGAGGATCTTCTAAATTGTGTTTTTTGGTGATATGCATACACGACCTTGGTTTTATATGGGTTAAAGGCAACCGAGAACCCTTTTTATACAATCTCTACTATTTTCTTATAGTAAGAAATTTAGTGGTTGGTATACTGAGTCACGCCTACACGAAACTGTAATTAATTACTTCTTTTATCAATTTCTTCTTGTTTAATTTATATAATTTATTTTTATTTCCATATTCTTGTCTATTTGTATTGATTTATTTTGTTTTTTTACAGGATGTGTAAGTGCTTTTTTTTTCCATTTGTATTTCATTTATTTTTTTTTTGTTGGGTCTGAGGGGTCCATGATAAGATGTTTGACCATTTGGATTCTTCTAGAAGACCTGGTTGTTGGTATTGGTTGGTGTTACATATAAAATCCTACTAAAAGCAACCAAGTTCCTCTTTTTTTCTTTTGGACAATATGACTTTTGAAGTTCTTCTGGATGAACTTATTTGGTGATATGTATATGTGACTCACATGCTTGATATTAAGTAGGCTTAGGCTAAAAGCAATCAAGAACCTTTTTTTTAACAAGGTCTGTTATGTTTTTATGGTGACAGATTTGTTGGTTGGTATACTGAGTTCTCTTAGACCCGACGCCTATATAAAACTGTAACTAACTACTTTTTTCATTAATTTCATCTTGTGTTAAGCATAATGAATTGTCTTTTAAGGCATTACAAAAAATGAGCTCTATGATTTCTGGGACCTCACGATGTTGCTTTGCTACTGTGGACTTAACACTTTCTTGCTGATGTCACGTGAGCCACATAGGTATGGGAGACAGTTCTATAGGTGGCCGTAGAGAATCACGTAGTAGTGTGACTTCCTCTAGTAGGCAAACAGTCTGGTTGATTCCACTACCGTGAGTGATTGAGAATGGATATTACACTGTCTGTATTTTAAAAATAATATTATCATATTATTAAATATTATTTTAATAGTTTTTTCATTATTTTAGTAATCTTAACACTCACTATTAAATGAGGTGTATTCTTATTTTTTGTACTATTCTGAAGTGCATTTTTTCTTCTCAAGTATTAAATATTCTGCTATGACATTTTTGACACATCCAGCATTACCACACAAGGACCAAAAGGGCATTCGTCCAGAAATAACTATCACATAGCTGTTTTGAAACTACAAAAAACAAACAACCAGCTAGCTTATCCGGAGCAGCTTCTACGCAGCAACTTATTGATAAGTTGCAGCTGCCTCTAACAGACCCGAAGAGGAAAGAAATACAAACTCATGATGTGATATTTATGAAAAATTTTTCAAATATTATAAACGATTTGTCTCAACTAGTTTATGCTAAAAATTAAAATTAACATAACTTTTAAAGCAACCTGAAAAAGAATTTAGACTTCATAAAATTTTATTTTTATTTTGAATAAAAAGTGAATACAAAATATAATTATTTTAACAAACAAAAAATCTAGCTAAGATTACATGATAGTTGAAAAAAAACTACTACCGTGACTTACTTATTTTATTTCCCCAATAACATGAACTTATGTGGAGGAGATTACAACTGAGTTAGCTTGGATCAGCATTACATAAAATACTACTCAACGTGGTATGTCCGGTCAGTCCACTAAATATAAGAAATCTTTTCTTATTTCCTTTTAGAAACGATATGTTCATCAACTAATTATAAAATTCACATAAATTCATCATTTATAGTCTCCATTATCGATAGAACTTTATGTATGAACCTAAATCATCATAGTACCTATCATTTTCAGAAATTGTTATGTTGGATTGTAAAATCTAATGATACCTCATTGGTAACTTAAATTATAACAAATTTTATGCTAGTTTAAGGATTAATTTGATTTGTTGAGTTTGGTTGTTAAATTATTATTTTTACTTATAATTTAATTTTTTTTTATTTTTAGCCCTGACTTAGATTTTATTTTAAGTTAACAATGAATTTTTTTTATTGGGAACATTTTGATTTGCATGAAATATCTAAAATATAAGTTTTGAATGACACAAGATATTTCAAAATAATATCAAACTACATCAAAATAGCTTGAGTTTATAACAAAAGTTCAAATTTTGTACAGCAGAGAACGCAACAAAACAAAAATTTTAAATTTGAAATGTTCATCTTTTTTGACTTGGTTGAATGGCGCATGTTCCAAAAGTATATATTGATGGTTCCCGAACTAGTCATTTTTGCCACTGATGCTCCTGTTCATCTAATTTTATATCTTCTCTCTCTGTTGAGATCAGTTGATGTTATTATGGCATCAAATATTCTTCATTTGGAATAGTAGTTGGCATATAGATTGGAGGACAAACAAAATCATATTTGGGGGAGAGGAGAGGAGCAATAAGGAGTCACTGAGAATCAGTGAGGGGGAGAGCAGACTGGGTCAGGTCGGTTTGATGAGAGTGTTTTGGTGGTTGATTTGGGGGGAGTGGTTAAGGGAAGAGAATGGAGGAAAATTTGAAATAGGGAGGGACATTTGATATTCAAGAAGCTAGTTAGGGTAGTGTTTGTCGCAGAAATATCGGTTTGGTGGATTCAGTTGAAAATAATATTTAATTGAATACATATATAATTTTGATTTTTGTTAAGAAGGTAGTATTTTTTAATTTTTTAAAATGAGACCAAATAAATCTCACACATTTAATAGTTTAGGTATCCGAACACTACACCATGAGCAATGCACCTATCCTAAGGAATAGACACATTTATTGGTAACGAGGCTCGATTAAAAAAACTAAAAAAATTATGACATTCGTTTGACTTGCGAACCTTTTTTATGTTGGCCGACAGTTTCTCTATCTAATATATGAATTAGATCTAGGTTATGTTTCTTGGGTTCCCTAGTTCCCTAAAGAAGCAAGCCTCTACAGTTAATTACATCCTAAGTGATTAAAACCACCTAAGAAAACTCTTGACAATGATCAGAGAAATTTGTCTTCAAGATTTCAAAGTTTAGTTTTTAGGGAAAGACTTAGAAAATTAAATGGAAGTGAATCGAACAAGAGCAATTATTCTAGGAATCAAAAGGAAAGTAAAGGTAGGGGATGCCACAAATCTCGAGGAGAACCTCGATAACTTACCAAACTATCCTATGGTTTGACTTCAGTTTGAAAATGATATTGTTTGATGTTTTATCTTGCCATTTTTATTACATAGGGCATACATCTACATTATATCTAATCATGCAAATAGCCTAGAAGATAGGAGGGCTTATGTCATTCCGAACAACAACCTCAGAATCTTAAAACATAATTATGCAAAAACCTAAAGATAAGGTGAGGATTTATATTGCACTAGGCAGACAACCTCAAAATCCTAAGGCTTGTTGTTTAAACTAGGAAATGTTGTGCTGATGTAGACCTTGATTGCTCTCTCAAAGATGTTCTTCTGTGCTTTCTGATCTCGTTGTACTGCCCACAAAGTTTGCTCCAAGCTCCTTATTGTAGTGATAACTCCAAGGTTTGCAGTTTATATGTCATGCTTTGTTGTTATGTCAGTTGTTTTAAAATTTTATATTTTATTCTTGAATGTGTGTTTTGTTTGTTCTATAGGTATAACAAGTAAAGCATGCAGGGTAACATAAAAGAACAGTGAAATAAAGTAATAAAAATTGCAGTAAATAAATTGTAAATACGCACTTGAGCCTCTGCTACAACTGCAAAAAGTTTAGTACAATAAACATAATATAATGACATGAAACTTGAAAAAAATTGGCAGAAAATCTGGTATGATGAAATTCAAATAAGTCGTAAGAAATCACGAGCTAGTGAAACAAAACCCGACATCACATATGAAAGACTGGGGCTAGGTATAAGAATTTGGCAAAGGTGGGCGCTCCGAGCTGGGTTATGTTCTTGATAATTCCAACTTCGGATAAAAGCTACCAACCCGGGAATCCGAAGAGGGGAAATTCCTAACCTCGGTCCAAGTAATTAATCCAAGGTTTTTTTATAGTTTTCCATCAAAATTCATTAATTTTCTTCATGCATGTAGAATTCACATTAGTAAAAAAAAGTAATATTGTTTGAAAAAATAGATTTTTGTCATCTTATGTTGTAAGCATATATATTTTATAAAGTAGTATAGTCCAAGAACTATTTACTCTAATTATGCTAGGACTACTAACAACATAAGAATGGTAAGGGCAACCCTTACCAAAGATTGTGAATAGTATCATCAATTATATACTCTCTCCTTATTGAGGATCCTTGAGTAGGAGATACCAATCAAAATTTGACTTTGTATCCCTCTCTTAGCAAACATAAGCAATGTCATCATCACCGTTGTCATCTAAACCTCCTACGTACATAGGCTCGGAGATCCATATGTGGGAAAGGATTCCCAGTTACTATTGCCTCACTTTTGGTTGAGGTCTAGGTTCTTCCTTAAAAGCCTATGATCTAGTCATATGATTTTCCTGTTGACTATTCCTAGAACAATAGTAAAGGAACTCTCACCATTAGAAATTCTAAAACTCTTCTTCGCTCATCTTGAAGTTCCACATGTTGGTTCTAACCTCTAGCATCTAGTAAGTGGAGCTAACATGAGGGGAGCTCAATATGAGTTCTTATAGGACTGTTTGGCCTTAGATTTAGCCCTGATTGGTTTGGTCTTTTTCAGTCTTGCACATAAACACTTGATACCCTTCACCTTCACTCACAACCCCAACCCTAACCTACTCATGCCTAGCTTGATCCCTTACTCTTTTGGAAACTCATGTGGATGGTCCCCTAAACCATTAGCCATGGGCTAGGGTTTGGCTAAGACTCACACATGGACAATCCATAGTGCGAGTTCCCTTAGTCTCATGGCTCAAAAAAAGGGTAATTTTATGATTAGCATCATGAATTGATCTCCTCCTACCCAAATACCCAACTTATCCTTTTGCCCCCAAACTTTCACAAAACTACCAAATTGCCCTTGAAACCTTAAATTTTCCCAAATTACCCAAACTACCCAATTTTGTTCAAAAATCATTTCAAATTATTAAAATTGCTCAAAACACCCCAAAATTTCCAAATTTCCCAAAACACCCCTAACTTTGCCAAAATTATCAAAATGCCCATCATACCCCAAAAATTTCAAAAATTCCCAAAAATCTCCAAAATCATTTCAAATGTCCCCATAACCAACTTAAACCACTTCATTGAGCCCAATTCGACAAAATTGACCAATTTTGACCAAAATTCCCAAATTGCCCCAAAATGCCCAAATTACCTCCAACTTTCACCAAATTCACTCTCACCCAATTTTAATTCTAAATTAAAGTTCATCATGTCCAATCCCAATTTAAATCAAATTAAAGCCCAATTGAGCAAATTTCAAAACCAAAATTCATGCCCAATTTTAAAAAAAACCCAAATTTTACCCTAAGACCCAAATGTCATCAAATTAAACTTTCTAACAACACAATTCCCACCCAATTGATGTCCAAAATCTTCATGACAATCTCTTGGACCAATTTGAACCATAAATTGAACCAAATCCAAACCTTAGCTCAATACAAACCCAACTATAGCCCAAATGTCCCAAAATTGACCATGAGCTAAATTCCATCAAATTGAACTTCCAAATCAATTCAAAATCACTTAATTCCTTCTCCAAACTTCTCATGACAATCATCCACATCAATGTGATCAATCACTTGTCCCAAATCTTAAATCAAGCCCAACCTAGACCGAAGTCCAAGCAAAAAAGACCAAATTTGAACCCAAATCCCAAACTTTACCAAACCATTCAAATTAACCAAATGATGGTTACCACAAACACCATTTGGACCCTATGAGCTGAGCCAGATCCAACTAGCCCATCTTACATGAGCCATGGACCAAGGGTCCCCCATATTATAGGATTTCCTTCCTAAAATGACTAAACCCAAGATATCTTTGCCACCAAACATCAAACCTTAGTGCAAATCACCATTAAGCCTCCTCTGACCCCTCTGACCTTGCTAGCCACTAGCCTTGGCCTAGTCGGCCGGCCTAGCGGCTGAAAAACACTAAAACAAAGAGATCCCCATAACCAAAACCCAAATTTAAAATGTTAATTAAATACCCTCTGGAATATTTTAATTCTAATTAAATAAATATTAATCACCATGACTTGAAATTTTAGGGGTTGATTCCCTATGTTAATAGAGATTTTCTCTTATTTTTTCTATGGTCAGAGAGCATCTTTAGCTTTGAAACCCTACATTTCAAGCCTAGTTGTCTATTTGTTTTTTTAAATAATTTTATAAATGAAAATTTTACTCAAAAAATATTGTACTTATTTTGGTAGGTTCCTCGTGGTCAGAGGACTCTATGAAAAATACAAATTAAGTTTAAATGTTTATGCAAATTACAGCGGTTAATTGAATCCTAAAAACTCACTAAAATTGAAATGAATAAAATAATATTCAAAAACTAATTACAATGATTCCACGTTGTAAATGATGACCACTTTGACTCACTATAAAATATTGAAATTTATTTGAATTAGTTTGAGCACTAAAATCTATTTTATAAGTAAAATGATGTTTTTGCATTAAAATAATTATAATAAATTAACTATAATTAGGAAAATTATGAAAAGTGATTTTCCGAGTTTCTAGTGATCAAGAGCACTTAGGAAAAATAAAAAAAATATTTTAAAATAAATAGTTCATTTTTTAGCTATATTTTGAATTAAAAATAATAAAAAATAATAAAAAAAATTCCAATAATCTAAAAATGCACCAAATTGTTCCTAATTATTCCCTGGCCACTTAGGGCACTTTAAAATATTTTTCTTAATTTTCCTGATTTAGTTATGTATTTCTAAATGCCAAAAATGTATTTTTATTAATTTTTCCATTAAAATAATTATAATAAATAAAATAAAAACTACAAAAATGAAATGTTTATTTCACTGAGTTATCTGGACTTAGGGATATTAAAGAAAAATTTAAAAAATGATTTTTAAAACTAAATTATATTTTTTATTTAAAATCACTAAAAATCACTATATAATTATAATAATTAAAATATAATTTGAGAAAACATTAAATTTGGTCCAAGTGGTCGTGAAACCTCCAATAGTTTTTCTATGAACAAAAAAAAAAAACATTACTATGATTAACTAAATAAATTAATATTGAAAATCCTATTTTTAAGCTAAAATTATTATATAAATTAAATAAAATTAGAAAAAAAATCACATTTTCTCCTCTGACATTTTAATTGACCTATGAGTGTGGTACCATAAAAATTTTAAAGTTATTTGAGTTATATTTGATGAGTTGGAGAGCTGATTGCGACTTTTTTCATGCTCGGTTTTATCAAGTTAACACTACTACTTGAAGACTTTAATCTCTGGCAATGGTACCAAAACTTGATGCGTACTTTCTATTTTTGATTAATTTTATGTCTTTTATTTAGTCACAATTATATAAACGCAAGTATATGTATCGCTCAAGTAATACAGGGCTCTAGTAGAGATCTGGTTATCGATCCTATTATAAAAGTTACGAAACTCTAAAGCATAAAGTGTAGTACAGAAATCCAATATTCAAATAACAATGCACATACTCTAGATATTAAAGTTGATTTAATATTTGGTTGTACTTAGGGGTTTGGCTATAGTTTGTTATAGATGATTCTATTTTAGTTAGGTTGATTTAAATTTTTGTTCATTTGATTTTAATTTTATTAAATTAAGGTTTAACACAAGTTTCAGCTCAAGTGAGGTTCAATTGGATATAAGCCAAGAATCATGGTTCACTGGAAAGTGAGGTCAACCAGCATCAGTTTAGAGTAATAGAAAACCACCATGAAACCTCTGTTGAATTAAGCTAAATGTTAATGTAAAATGGTAGGAAAAGATTAATACAATAAAGTTACCACTTCTGAAAGCTTTATCACAATTCCAACTCTCCATAACCTTCTAAGGAAAAATATTACATCTGGACTCCTAACGTTAAGCTACGTTCGGAGTCCAATGAAAAGTCGCCACGTGGAGGTGACAAAAAAATAAAAAAAAATCATTTTAGCGCAGGAGATTATTCTCTCTGTGTTATTTCGCATTATTCATGTGTTATTGTGGTGGTATACATGTGTTATTGTGTTTTGGGAGTATACCCGGTATTATAATAACATAATAACACATCAATACTACCACAATAACACCTGAATAACACGGAATAACACAGGAGGAATATTCTCCCGTGTTACCGTGCCAGATCACAAGAAAGCGAGCGCGTTTTCTTAAAGCCACGTGTCCGCATATCAGTGAACTCCGAACGTTGCTCTATGTTAAGAGTCCTGATGTAATATTTTTCCACCTTCTAAACATAGTAAATAAGCTCAGGTGTGCAAAGAAGTTTAAAATTTTCTCAAATTTGTAGGGAAAGTTATACTTGACCTCTCAAGGAAATTTAAACCTCCATGTTTATTGTAGAAAATTCTTTATAACTAAAAGTAAATTAATTTTTTTTTTTTTTGTATAAAATTTTGCATTACCGTCTATTACCGTGGAATACCATGCAACTTTGAAAAATTAATAAGACAAAATAATTTTAAAATAAATATTTTCTCTTTTTAAAAATTTCTAAACTGTTAAAAGCGATTTAGAAGTTTGGAAACATATGAAAATAGTCATAACATGAAGACCCGCATCACTAAAAGTTCCATGTTTTAGTTAAACTATTCAGTTCATTTTATTTTCAATTAAGTAATTTTATTCCGTAAATTATTATTAAACTCCCAAATACTATACTATATTCCCCATATTAGGAAGTTGCACTTTAAATTATAATTTAATTTATTATTAAATATATGAACTATTTCTTAATTTTAATAATAAAAAATTAGTTAGTCCCATTATTTAAATACAAAATTTTCTTATAAAATTAAATTCATGAAATTCATCCAAGCATGCCTAGTAAAATTAGGTAGCAATTCTATCAACATTTTGAATATTTTCTAAGAGTTCATTGCCATATTTATATCTTGATCTAGTTATAAAAATTTAACTGAACAATAAAACTTAGGCATTTAGCTTGTGTCATATAATTTGTTTCAATAGTTAAATTTTTAAGAAAGCCCTTAGAACAATATGCATATTTTTCACAAAAAACTTGTCAGCATGAATCTCAAAGGAATTCAACAAACTCAGAAGAAGTGATTTGGAAAGATGGGGCCCACTGAGAAAATGACTCGCATGGGAGCCAAGAAGCCAGCCGACAACCAAAAGCCAGATCGTCCAAGTAGTTGAAGGACCTCTCAGAACCTGAGTTAGCAGGCAATATTCATTTCTGCCGGATAATTTTCCCAATGAACTTATCAACTCTATCTGCCTGCCCTCTCAATACTAGCCAACTTGCAACACACGTGTCGCCAGTCGCTTTGCAGACTCGACTTGAACAATCAAACAACATGGCCTACCGCCTCATCCCAGTCATCTAAATTACTAGGCCGAGGATCTGAAAGGTCCCTAGCCCTACCAGGGGCGAAATACTCATAGCCCCCTATACATTCTCTACTAAAGTAGGGGCACCTATGTAATTTCATGTACAATGTCTCCTATGTCTATAAATTGGAGACCATTTTAGGAATAAAAGTTCATACAAACTTAGCAAAAAAGGTTAAGAAATGTCAAAGCACTTTTTTAAACTACTATTCACTGCGGCTCATTAGTGCATTCCTCTTTCCTTCTTTTACCCCCTCTTTGTTTCTCCCTCATTTTGTATGTTTTATTCCTTGGGTGTGACCTACGGAACAACTTTGATAGAAGAGAGCAAGATTCTTGGTAGCTGAACCTCTGTGAAAAAGAACCCGAACTCCAAGTGCACCAAGCGGCTCAGGGGACATAAGGATTAGCAAACTCCCAATACCAAGACAGTGTTGAGTCGACGCCGATGAGTAGACAATAGTTTGTGTGAGCTGAGGCCCACCGCCTGCTAGAGAATACATTCTCCAAATTAAATTATGATGAAGAACCATAGAACAAGTTTAGGATTCCTATGCTGGATATTTACAATGGTTGAAATGACCGGGCCAACCATATCACCCCATTTGAGTCTTTCGTCTGCCTCATAAGGATTTTTGACACACTAAAGTGTAAGTTATTCTATTTCATGCTGAGGGAGTTTGCGCTTAGGTGGTTAAATGGCCCCTTGACAGAAGTTGATTGCTCCTTTTCCAATTTCAAGAGAATGTTTCTGGTGCAATATTCTAGCTGGGCAGGCCCAAGAAGAGCTCATGAGCATTTTGGCAAGTTAAGCAAAGGCAGGATGAGAGTTTGCCCTCTTACATAAACAAATTTGTGAATGAGATTATAGAGTACAAATCTGGAGCTTGGATTTTTACACACTGCTATGACTAAAGGGCTCAACGGAGAAAGGTTTCAATATGACCTCGATCTACTACAACCAAAAACCCTGACCAAGCTGTTGGAGATGGCCAACAACTACATCATAGCTGAAGAGAGTAATGACAACTTCCATCAAAAACCAGAACCACTAGATTTTCTCACATAGATGAAAGCTCCCGTAGACAATGGGTAGAGGTAAGAGAATGGCCCACACCCATCCAATTATCCACCATACAATGACTAAAAACAACCTTAAGTAAAAGGGGGATGGGTGAAACTACCACCCTCGAGGTTAGACGATGAACTATGAGTAGCGGCCCGCGTTTTTTTTATGAGCAGCCAACACATGATCTTTGAGCATCAACATCATCTGTTTGAGGGTCTCCATGGCCTAAATTGTTGAGGCCATTTAAAAAGGGAATACATCAAGTAGGCTTGCTCGGTGAAAATTTGAGCTTTTCCATGATCCAAATAAGTTCCGCCAATATGGTAGAGACCAGGGTCATGAAACATAGGAGTGTAGGTACCTCACGGTCTAGTAGAAGAATTGCTCAGGGTCGAGAAGTAGGGAAAGGCCCAAAATAAGGAGGCATCAGGTGAACTGATTAGAGAAAACACCATCCATATAATGGGGGTGTTACTAACAATTATGGGGGAAGATGGACTTTACTCCCAATGAGCTAGTCAGAAAGCGGCTCTGATCATGATAGTTGTGTGCAACTTTCTTAGTAGTGAGATACAGGCCTCATCCACATGGGATCCACTAATCATCGATACCATTTTTCTCACTGCTCTAACAAGTGACTAACAGATTAGTAGTATCATAATCAACACCAGTAGTTCTGTGAACATCTAGTTCAAATTTATATTCAACAAAATGAACCGCTCTATTGATGGGAGGTTTGCATTGGTCTACCCCTTATATGGCTTTTTTGGGGAAAAGAAGGAAGCTTTGGAACTGATCCAATTGGCAGTTACCTGTGGAGAATGCGACAAACAGTTCACCTACATTGAGGATTTTCTTGTGATAGACTCACCACCTACCTACAACACCATCTCTAAGTGTCAAATGTTCAAAAACTTCAATGTTGTGGTCTTAACATGCTACATTGTGTTGAAGTTTTTGGCAATGGATAGATAATAATAATTTGAGGAGACTTGGAACATCTAGAACCAGAAAGAGGAGGGCTCTAAAATCAAAAAATCCACTCTAAAAACTTTTGTGGATGATGAAGATCTAAGTAAATCTTTATAATTAGTGAAAATTTTGATCCAAGGCATAAGGGTTTATGGTTCAAGGCTTTCTAGAGCCATCAAGATGTGTATGTTTGATCTATTATGGAAATTCTAAGCATATCAATTGATGTGGTCTGTCATTTCTTGAATGTCAGCCCAATTATCCGACCAATGAAGTAGAAATTGAGATCCTCTACCACAACATTGGTTGGGTTGATCTGAGAAGAGGTATAGAAATTGAAGGAGACCTGATATATCCGAGAGGTGCAATACTTGTCCTGGGTATTCAATGTGATAATGATGTTTTTGACCTCATTTTTTTGTCACATAAGATTTACACAGACATCACTCCTTGGTTTGGTGTAGCCATATTGGCCAAAGTAAGCCTGTATTTTGGCCTAGTGTGGTCACGCTAGACCTGAGCATTAACATGCCAAAAAGTACCTAGACGTAGTAACACATAGCTTGGGCATGACCACACCTGAATGTTACTCATTGTGGTCACTCTTGGCTTGGTCATGACCACATCTAGGTATAGTTTGTGTGACCTCTCCGCATGGCCAATCTACATGACACACCAGCGATTCGTGGCATTTGTCCATGGATCAGCCATGAAACAATGCAATGTTTCATTAACCGTGATTTATGGATCTTTAACCTTGCGATTCATCTCTATCCTCAATCCACCACTTAATGGAATGGCTAGGAACGCTCTCCCACTACCTTCCTAGCCTATAAATAGGCAGTTTTTGGTACTCTTCAGAATATCCCAACTTTTTGGCACTTACCTTAGACAACCCGAATAGAGGAAGTGGAAGAAAAGCATACGTGGTGAGCCTTCTCCTCTGGTCAGCCTTCCCCACCTGGTAAGCTTTTTTGTAAGTATGTTTTTTAATTTATAAGTTTTAATTTAATTTTAGGCCATTAGCGCTATATTATGCTTGGATTTGAGCTTGACTTAGGTCAACCCAAACCCAGCTGAACCCTAACCTCTCTAATTCTAGTCTAACCTAGCTGAATCCTCATAGCCAACCTATCCCTAAACCAAAACCTTAAACTAAATGATAAACCTTAAATTAATATTAGAGCTAACCCAACTCAGGTCTACCTCAAGGTAAAACTTAGACTTAACACATATTAGGTCTTGCCCAAACCCAACATTAGACCTAACCCAACCTAGGTCAAACTTATTATAAACATAGCATTAAACCTAACCAAACCCAACCTATTCCTAACCCAAACTCAACCTTAGACCTAACACAAAATAGATATAACACAAGACCAATATTAACCTAAACCAACCTATGTCTAAGCTTACCTAAGCTTAACCTTAAGACTAACATGACTTAGGTCTAGCAAAAAATCAACATTAATCCTAATCCAACTTAGGTCTATGTTGGCATAAAAGTTTTATGTTAAGAGTGTAGGGTGTTTGCTAGCACTACTCAAGATGGTCTACAACCCATCTGTAACATCCAGTAGCTCAAGACACCCACCCGTGACCTTTTGGCTCTTGTTTAGGACAAGTAGCTAGGTTCGATGGTAATTCAACCATACCTGTGAAAATTCTCTCTAGGAAGCCCATTCGGGATGTGAGACATGCTTGGTGCCTAATCTAAAGATTCAAAGGCACCACATGTCTAGCTAGATCCTCCCACAACCATGGAAAATCATAGAGTCAACCTACACGTGCTACAGGAAAATTAGGGTTCGGGACACCCGACCCACACTATGGCTTAGGACGACCGCTGGCGGTGATATCCCCATCATATGGTAAATAAAAATGATTCATTACATATTTAAGGGACTTTATTTCATTAAAATAGAGTCTCTCATAACTTATAGACCAAAAAAATTCTTTATCGGATGCTCTTGGCGAAAATCAAGGTTTTGGGCTAAACTGTCAGCTCGGCACAGACCCAAGAGGGTGTCGGTGCTCAAAATAACTTCTTAGATCATCTAACATGAGCATTCATAGGTCTAGTATGTCTTTAAGGAATTTAAACTTCATGTTTGGTGCCTAGGTGCCAATACCGAGCGCTTAGGTGATCCACCTTAAAATTACTTATTGTTTATGCATATTTTATACCCAATTTTGAGGATATTATGTTTTAATGAAAGGTATTTTGTGTATTTTTGGTTGGAGTTGTAAGAAAATTATTTTATGATTAAAAAGAAGCAAAAATACATTAAAAAGGAACAAAATGTGCCATACCAAAGGAAATTGACAAAACTAGCCGAATTGACGCCTAGGGGCTAGAATCTGGCGCCTAGATGCCACAGTTGTTTTCTAGAAGATCCATTGAATGAGGCTAAATTTTGAAGAGATGTCTGAAGTAACCCTTGGTCATTTTTGAAGCTCTATAAATAGGTATTAGTTCTAAACTTCTAGGGGGAGTGCAAGTGTGTGCTAGAGAATGTTTGTAGAGTTCTAGAGTCGCATATTGAGTGGGCAGCCACTTTGATGAGTCTTGGTGATTTCTGAAGTTTGGTGAGTCTTGTAAGAGTCCATTGGAGTCAAAGAAGTCAGAGAACTTCAAAGGAGTGCTTCGGTAAACATTTTAGATAAGTATTTGTATCTTTATCTTTAAATGTTGTACTTTCAATTTGAGTTTTATAAATATGTTTTGTTTTGTTATCTCCATATGTTCTGAGTAGTTTTTTCTCTTTCTCCTTACAATATGAAATGATGAAGTAGTGGTTTTGATTTGTTTGGAACTTCTTTTATTTTTAAAAATTTTGATGATATTTTCACCTGCCCTTCGTTTACATTACAAATTAGCCACTTCTATTGTTAAAATTTGTTGAGAAACTTATAGACCCGAGAGGGCTAAAATTTTTGTAACTATTATTACATTTCACTTTAGAAAGAGCCATGGTGATCGTTCGAGGGAGAGTGCAAATAAAGAGGGAGATAAAATTTGATCGGCATAGAATTGATGTTTCTAGAGTGTTAGGCTAGATTCTTTAATTAATTTGGTCTAGAGTTTGAAAATAAGGGTCACTGATAGGTTCAATAGAGAGGGCACAATGGGTAATATAGGAGTAAGAGACTAGAATCTACCCCGCACTACTATAAATGCCGACACCATCTTTAGATTAGCCATTATTCCTTACACATTGAAAGTCTCTTTTTATACATAGATCTTAAATTTTTTAAATCACTGCAGTTACTTTTACTTTCAATTGCAAGAACTAGTATACTTTATTTCATTGCTTGAACTAATTTAGATATTTTCTGCAGTCTTAAGTAAAGTTTTTTCTTAAAGTTAAATTTCTGAATTGTATTTCTTTCCCTTCATTTCCCTGTGGGATCGATACTGGTTTTTTAAAGAAAACTCTAAATTACTTGAAACGATACGTAGACTTGCGTAGTACCCTTAGTGAGTAAACTATTAATCTAAATTTTACAATATTACATTTGTTTTCACTAGCTACTAAATATAAATTGGGTCAAGAGTTTGGCTTATTAAGGAACATAAATATTCACTCAATTGTGGTTTGAGTCACTAGGCGTCCAAAACATGTGAAAAAATGACAATTTTCCCGAGAGCATGGAGTTCTGACACACTTGAATGCAACCTAGATGCCTAGACTAGCGTTTATGCACCCAGATGTGTGGTGCCTGGGTGCCCAATTTCCTAACTGGTGCCTAGGAGCCCAATTTCCTAACTGGTGCCTAGGTGCAACAACTGCCTGGAGCATTTTTGGTAGTTTGGGAATTCTGAGGTGGGGGATTGTTCGGAGGTGCTTAAGTGGTCGTAGAGCAATGTTTATGAGTCAATATATGCTTTGTTTTGGTGTTGTTGAGGGATTAATGCAGGTAGGACTTAAGATTGATCAAGAGGGGTGACTAGAAGGGATAAAAGGTGAGGATTGATGTGAGTTGATGAGCCTACTATGGTAACTCCTCCATCTTCTTCCAGTGCAGAGGATAAGGAGAATGTTCAAGAACAGCAATCAAGAGTGAAGAGGAGCATTAGTGAAGAATATTTGGTTGTAAAGGAAATGAAGATAAGTTTATTGTGCCTTTATTATTGTATTTCTATTCTAAACATTTGGATAGTGAAATTCTCTTTTTTTCAATGACTTTAGTGTGTTGTTTCTTTCATGCTTCTTCAGTATATTTCTTTACCTTACCTTGTGATGATTAAGCAGGATGTGTTGGAATATTAAGTGCTCTAAAATTGCTTTTAATTATTAAATGTGATGATTAACCTTCAGTTCTTCATTTACTATTCATCTTGACCAAGTGAAATGTTAAAATGTAATGTGAACCATAATTACTCGAGAGAATTATGATAAAATTAATGAGGGTTAGTCACATTAAACTACAGGGTATAAGTTAATATGCTTTGTAGGGACATGTAAATGTTAGAAAAAAATTTATTTGTGGGTTCAAATTAGGATTTAAGGAATTAAAGTCATTTTAACCAATATTTTTTATGCACTTGGAATTATTCTTTACCCAATATGATTTGTGCCATTGTTAATCATCCACTAAGAAAATTCTCACAAAATAGAAATATTCCAGTCAATTTCTAAAGTGGTCGGTGAAGCTTAGAGAGTTTGATATAACATATGTTAGAATTAGCATCAAATTCTAAGTGATCGCCAATTTATCAGTGAGCTTTTCGGTGATAATGAAACTGGTTGAAGGAAATATTGATAACAAATGAACATGGATCTTGTACATCAGTGGAGCTTCCAAAAAATTAGCCATTGGGCTGGGACTAGCATTAAGCAGTCCAGCCAGGGAGCATCTCTATCAGTTGATTTCGATAGAGTTTGATGCCATGAATAATTAAATGAAGTATTAAGATTTAATCTTTGGGCTTTCCATGTCATATAAAATAAGAACTCTAGATCTATTGGTAAAATCAGACTCGATGATGGTTATAAGGTAAGTCAATGAGAATTCGAAGCAAGAGATTAATTGATTTCTACATACCTTACCAAAACAAAGAACGATATCAAAAATTCAAATAGTTTTAGAAGGAGCATATTGGTCTGAAGAAAAATCATGTTGCTGGTTTCTATCTAAATGCATCTATTTGGGTGTGGTGTCTTAGAGGCTTACTTAGCCAACAACTAAGGAGCCTGAGACAATGAAGATAACAATCAAATGAACAAAAATGTGTTATATGGACTAGTAGATCCTCCATTTGGAGTTTGGGAAGATATCAAAAGAATGATACAGACCTATGGTGTTTCAAAATGAAGTCTGCTTTGTATCAAATGATAGAGGGAAATCTTTTCAGGTGATCAGTCACTTAAGTATACTTGAGGTTCTTAAGGGAAAACGTAGCACATGACATCCTTTGAGAAGTGCACTTCAGAGAATGCGGGAGCCACTATGGAGGAAAAACTCTATCCTATTAGCTGCAACGATAAGGTTAATTCTGGCTTATTCTTCTTAATGACAAGGAAAAATTTTCAAGGATGTGCGCGCAATGTCAGAAATATGCACCATTGCATCATCAACGAGCTTGGAAGTTTCAGTCGATGGCCAACCCTTGGCCTTACACCACTAGGGGGTTGGGCATCTAGGTCTACTATCAGAAAGCCAGTGAAAGTTCCACTTGACGGCGACTGGCTACTTTTCAAAATATATTGTGGCTAAGCCACTTGCTCGAATCACAGTCGAGGCGATAAAAAATTTATATGGACGGATATCATCCACATATATAGATTGTCATTGATCATTCTCACTGATAATATAATGCAGTTTCTGACCAACGAGTGAATAAATTTTGCAAAAGATAAGGAATTAATTTAAAGTTTAATTCAGTTAATTACACTTGAATGATTGAGCAAGCTGATGCTGATAATAATTCCATTTTAAATTTGCTGAGGAAGAAAGTCAAAGGACTGAAGAGAAATTAGGTGGATTTACCATCATTAGTACTTTGAGTGATTCAAACAACACCCTCAACAGTGACTAACCAAACTTCATTCATGTTAACTCAAGGAATGGAGGAGATGTTACTAGTCAAATACAACAAACATAACCAAAGGGTCTTCACAGTTTTTTCATTCACAGATGAGAATCTGTCCTAATGATAGGAAGCTAACATTGAGGGTGCCATGCTAGCTCCCGATGTCACATAAAAAAAAAAAATTGACTCAGCCCTTCAAAAGGAAGATGTGAGAAGACGGACCATTTCATACTTCAAAAAATATGTCTGAGAGAAGGTTTTTGCCCTCGGAGGTTTGATTCTAAGGAAAGTTGATCAAGGTGCTCATGCACAGACGGTAGGCAAGTTGGATAAAAAATGAAGCAGGTCGTGCATAATTAACTGATGAGTCTCTTCAAGGGCTTACAGGCCAAAGACATATGCTGGAAAGAAACTTCATCAGACATGGAGTGGAGATGAGTTGATGAAATTTAACCTATTAGAAAATGTTCTTATGTACGTGTAGAAGGGAGCGTTGTTACCAACTTTTAAATTCTATCAATGCAAAACAATTTAGAGTTGACTAATTTTTTTAAAATAATACCTAGGTCCTCCTGCACTTGGGGAACTTGATCCAATTAAGTGATGTTGATGTTCGATTTTAATGCTCAAGGTACTTATGTTGATCAAGAAAAATAGTGGAACGATAGAGTATAACAATGTAAATCGCTCGACCACATGAATAACAAGTAAAGGAAGTTTTGTTAAAAAATAAAAAACAACTAATTTTATTAATTTCAGTCAAAAGGTGTAAGATATCAAGTCAACAATGAACACAAAAGGTACACTTGCTAAAATATTAAGACTAAGAACAATATTTAATGAGGAATGCGAAAGCTCTATTGGAACTCAAAAAACAAGCCCTCACCAAAAACTCTCATTTTCTTAGCTATCTCTACATTCTCATATTTTCCTTAAAACAGAGGAACACCCGAGAGATGGAGAAAATGAGGAGAAAGAGGCTACTTTCACTAGAAGGCTTTGAAGTCCCACTCTTATGCCACTACTGGCAAGGAATTGACTTATCTTGTAGCAACTATCAAATAGATGTATTGCACTTCCTAGAAACATGTGCTCTAGCACCACCATTCCTAAGAATTCATCACATCCATTTATAGAGAGAATTTCCCTGGTGTCAAATCTTGACAATGTTCCATTCGACACTCGACCCAGAGAAAGTCCCCTCATTCAACACTCGACTCGAAGAAATGGCAAAGCTAACACGTGGCCTTCACATGGTCCATCACTCCCATTGATGGAAGCTCACATCTACCTCTAACTCCACATAAGAACCGAGAAGATGCCTACAAACCATACTAACCTACTTTCTTTTCATGAGTATGGATCCAATCCATAGAGGCTTGCTCTACCCTTTTTATAGGGTGGAGGTTCACCAAATAAAGAGAAATCTCCCGATAAAAGTAAACAAAGGTCTCATCTCCTTACAAAAGCATGTGGATGCTCCATCATGACAAAATAATTTAACAAACAGTTCCCACTAAAAGGAAGGAAAAATTTGATAAATAATAAAGAAATCTTTAAAGATGGCCCACTAGAGGTCAAGAGATGGGAAAGAGAAGGTAATGGGATGGAGTTGCCGGTCAAATGCAACCACCTTTAGCAATCTCCTCAAAAACTTTGGGAACCCAACCCAATTGAACGATGTCCAATGGTCATTTTGGTATGCGAGGAACTCAAATTGGTCTAGTAAAAATGTATGAATCCAAGAAGATTGATTATGATAAATTGATTGTTTATATATAATGTTGTTAAATTATAAACCAATGCCTCCGAGATAAGAAGGTTTAGGTTTCTAGAGATGGCTTCGTACTCGCTAGCGTCAAGATCTACAAAATAGTATAGTGTAAATCATCCCTGAAATAAGTATTGGGGGTTATTCTCATAGGCAACAACAAGATCCATACTAATAAGAGGAGTAAAACTCAACTGAGGTAAGGATTTGATTGGATTAAACACAGTAGGGTCAGCATTAGCAAAGGCTTGTGTAGATTAACCAAAAAATTATAAGTTAGTCAATCAACATAATAATGACTTGCGTGTGAGGCTATTCACTAAAATTGAAAGTGGATTAGCAATCGACAAATATTAATATGAACAATCTATAAAGTTCATAATTGAATAATGTAGAACTTTTTTTATTCAGTCAAATTGTGGGATTTAGCTCTAAGGTGGTTCATTATTTACTAGCAAAATGATCCATGGAAATTACAAAAATCATCGAGATGCAAGTTTACCCAGAGGTGGTAATCTAATTGAACGACTCAAATAATATACACACAATATCTATTAATTGATTAATAACCACAAACTCACTTTTGAGGTGAGTAATTATCAATGATAAAAGATCTATCCCAAGCATCACATAGAAAATATTAAAAAAAAATTTGCGAAAGACCTTTTATATATAGAAAGGTGATTAAAAGTTTATTCCTTTTTTCGACTAAAAAATAAAGAAAAATAAAAAATTTCTTAAGTACAGAGGATTGGTGTGTAGTCATGTGATTTTCATTGCTGAAACCATCCTTGATCTCTTGCTTAAAAGAATCTTTAACTTTGTCTGGAATAAGGGTTGCAAATTTGTGTGACATAGAAAACTTGGTTTCAATCAAGCCATGGTGTATAAGTCTTTTGAATGTGTACTCCATGCCAAGTCTGAACTGCTTCCATGTGCTCTTCATTCAAAATTGACAAGGCAACCTACTCCTTTAATGACTTTCCCTCCTTTAACAGATTATCTTGCATCTCATTCAACTCCTTCAATTCGGTGGAAGAACTTTCATACTTATGCTTGAGGATATTCTTATCATCTTGAGCCCTTTTAAAGTTGGTTTCTAGCAAAGTGATTTTATTATGAGCCTTGGTCCAGAAGTTCCCCAAGTGTCTAATGCCAATCCATGAAGATGAGCAGCTTACGCCACCATCATATGAAATCAAGTAGAGTGATTAAAGATCCACTTGTGGCTCATTTTCATCAAGGCTCAGTAAAAGTTTTCCGACTAAGCCAACTCCACCAAGATTGGTGAGATTCCCTCTATCACTTCCGAGTTTGGGAACTAGTCCTTCAAAGTATCCACTAGGCAAAACTGATCATCAGTGCCAACCCATAGTCCGTCCTCCCCCTTTATTGGGCCCCATTGAAAGGGCTCCCTTCTTCTCTTAAGTGATGGGGGAGGAGGGATGTCCAGTACATCTATCAGTTGTTTTTCAGTCGAATAGACTTTATCTTTTTTATGGGATAGTGTGGATGCATAACCGGAAGATATTTATGTCTCTTGATTAGGAGCTGAATTAGATATGGAAGCAGGATTAGTGTGAGAAACTTTGCTCCTTTCTGCTAAATCAATAAATGATGAATTAGCCGACTGTGAATCAAGATGAATGGCAGTAATTGGATGTGGATCAGACGGTTTCAAGATGAATGGCTGAGTGGTGCACGAAATAGAAATGTTGGGAGCCTCAGCTCCGTTGAAAACTCTTTCATCAAGTAGACTACTTTCCTCTATTTCCTCTTGCATCATTTGATTGAGATCAGACAACAATGATAGCTTCATCGGTCATCATATTTTGAACAATGAATGAGGTTTTAGCACAAAAATTTACAAATTTTGCATCATTGGTGTTGGTCGTCATTGGTGCAACAACATTAGGAAGCTTACTCTCTTAAATACAACCTTTTATAAGATTAGTTGTCAGTGAAGGATGTTTTAGCTTTTATTGCTTTGTGACCATTTTTTCCTTCACCACCTTCACCCGAGTGACTTCAACGACACCATAATCTATCCTTACATGTTGAGCCATCTACCCTTTCATAATCTGGGTTACAGTTCTCTCAGTAGTTTACTGGGGTGCTAAGAGTTGGCGCCCATCCAACGTTTCCCCAGCCGCCGTAGTTATTTTGGAAGAGATTTTGTCTTGTCCCTCGTTGTATCCACATGCATGGTTAGGATTCTCAGTAGCAAGATCCGGAAATAAACACCAATTGTTTCCTCCAACTCTTTATCTTATTTATGACTCCAGGCAGTTGGAGTTTCTTCCAGGTAGAAAAGATGATGAAGAACTCCTTATTAATCTTGAATGAGTAAAAATGGCTAAACAGATTGTCCGACCAAGGGATCACATCTCGTCAGTAGAAAATAACAAAGGTCCAGATGGTAGCAATGGAGTTCATAAGTGCTTGTGCCATAATAATTCCATTCTTACTGAAAATGCTCCTTAACTCGAAGCATAGAGATAGTGAAAGGCTATGTTTGAACTTATCTTGACTGAAGACCAGATTTGTAAAGACACTGTCGTTCTGGTGCTTTGACTCCTACACCTTCTGAAGGATGAAGTTGTTTTAAAAACATACAACCTTTCCATTTCCTTAACATTATCTGCGGATAGGATCTATACATTTGTAGCGGGGTAAAAGCCAAAGAGAGTGGGGGTGTACTTGGGAGACATCATAGCATGAAGCAAGAAAAAGATCAAAATATGGAGAAAGGAAATAAGAGTTGGTAAATGAAAAGAAGGAAATCAAAAAGCATAAAGCGTAATAAGAAGCCTCATGCTCTATTTATAGAGAGAGAATGAAAATTGAGGTGTCTCGTCATGATAAGTATCACACCAAACTTCACTTCATATTAAATTAATTATTATTTTAATACAAATAACATGTTTATAGATTTAAAAGGAAAAATATTATAAAAGGATCATCCACCGCTTCAAAAGAGACATACTCCTTCAAGAGCATCATCCAGAAGACTAACTCTTCACCTAACAAAAAATGCTCTACCTAGTCGGCATCTTGATTGAATCTACTCGAAGCAGTTGACTCTTGGAGAGGCCCCAACTCAGACCGCACATCACTCACTAAGCCTTGGATCAATACAACCTCCTCCTTTAGCCTAACAATGTCAGTTTCCTTATGCTTTAATATGGATACCTCTGCCTCTAGCTGCACACAGCAAACAAACCACTTCGGCGCAGACACTTTGGTATGATCACCTATCACTTTGGTGGAAGGGCAAGCCATCTCTGACATCTGACACTTAATCAAATTGGAAGACAACTGCTAACCTTTCAAATGTGCTTGGTAAAATCTTCTAAAATGGTTAATTGATGGCCATAAAAGTTGTTTGGTCGTAGGAGGGTGAGCAGTGATCACTCCTAATCGTGCAGTCGTAGCAGTTTGGGCAAAAATATTAATGTTCTTAGATGGCCCATGACCCGACCCATAATTATGTAATTATTTAAGTCCAAAAAGAAGGCCAAAATGTTGTCCCAATATATATTTAGCGACTAGTGTGCAAAATAAATGTGTAATTTAGTTGATTAATGATTTACACACTAGGGGTACTACGCAAGTATATTTGTCGTTTCATATAATATAGAGTTTTCTTTAAAAAGATCTATTATTGAACCCACAGGAATAAAAGGATTTTACTATGCTAACTTTGAAATATTTTTACTTAAACTGTAAACTAAATTTGCAAGAGAATAAAATCGAACTGTTTGTAAAAGGGTGTAACTAAAGTGGCTGCTTCTACTAAAAGTAAATGCAAAGTATCTAAATTAAAAAAAATGTAAAGAAGTACGATTATAATAAAAAGTATTTTTCCTTGCAAAAAGATTGTAAATCAGTGTAGAAATCAAATGATTAAAGATGAAAATGTGGTATTATGACAAATAGAAGTGTAACTAAACATTACCCCTTCCGAGCATAAAGAAAAATGGCTAATCTAAAGTTAGTTCAAGCTTGTGTGGTAGTACTAAGTAGATTCTAGCCTCTCTCTTCTAGATTACCTACTATGTCCTCCCTATATGATCTATTAGGGACCCTTAGTTCCAACAAAAGACAAAATTGGTAAAGGATCTAGCCTGTCACCCTAGAAACACCAATTCTACGCCCATCAAAACTTATCTCCCTATCTATTTGATCTCCCCACTGGACTTGGTATCCCTTTCCTCTAAGATTTAGTGTGGTAGTTACTAATTGGTGAATCATAGCCCTCCCGAATCATTATGTTTCACAATGGGTTTTAACATTACAAATGGCCAGTTTGCAAAGTAAATGAAGAATCAGTGAAAATATCATCACAAATTGTTTGAATAAAAGAAATCTTTAAAACAATCTAATCCCATACATCATTACTTTTCATTGCAATTAGAAATAAAAGAATACTACTAAAAAATCATGAGGATAACAAAACAAAACATCATGTATATAAAAACTAAGTTTACAAGACAAATCTTAAACAAAAGTACAAATGCTTATCTCAAACTTCTCCCCAAGCAATTGTATGAAGTTTTCTGATAGAACTTGACTCCATAAGACTTAGGCAAGACTTCTACGATCACCACACTCCCACTATATTGCCCGTTCACCCCTATAATGGTCTTAACTACTAATTAAAATGATGTTTTTCTCCTTTCTTCTCTTCTAAACGTGTAGAAATGCCTTCTATATATAGATCTCTAAAAATAACCAAGGGTCACTTGAGGCACCTTTTATAAATTCATCCAAATTCATTAAACATTGGAAAAACCATTTCCGATGGCTAAGCCCCTAACCGTCGTGCCTAGGCAATGATCTTCTAGAACATCCTGGCTCCCAGGCGCCAAGTCAGCTTTTTTGCTTTAGCTTCAACTGACCCATTTTTATCCCATTTTTTTTCTTTTTAATTTTTATTAAAGCATAATATCATTAAAAATAAGCATGAAATACATAGATAAAAAAACGTAATTTTAAGGCATGTCAATTCCCTAAAACTTTAACATTACTTGTCCTCAAGTAACCCTTGTACTATATAAAGTAAATATAATAACCTATGACAATGGGTTTTTGTTAAAGATTCTTATTGTTTTGTCCCATTATTGTGATAGTGAAACCTTTCGAAAAGTTTTAAATAAGTCAGGTTAAAACTAAAATATAACGACACCAGTAATGAAGTTAGGAATTCTGATTTCCTATTCATTTCAAAAATAACTTTAATTTGTCACACTAAGGAATTTTAGAAGAATTAAGAGAAAAGAATTTTATGAGAACTCTACTATTGTAGGTACTAATACTTTTTTAATAAGTTTAGAAGTGTAAAAAAGTTCTTTCCTTTAAGATAATTCAAGTGAAGCCAATTTTAATTAGGCATCTCCTAGAGCTTCTCCCCACATATTTTTTTCATTAATTTTTTTTTTGTTTTTGTTTTTCTTTTGATTTTGCTTTACTTTTTCTTTTTAGTTCCATTTTCAACCTTTCTTTTCTTTTCCATTTCTTGTGAGGATTACTTTATTTTGATGGCCTTTTAATGATTTTGAACTTCACTATCCTCTTCCTAAAGTTAAAAACTTCTCACATTTCTTTACTTAAAAATGAGTATTGGTGCAGTAATAATTTTTCATAGAGTCTCGAATTCTTTTTAGAAGTGTAGCTCTAAAATCCTTAATGTTTCAAAATATAAATTTTCTTACTCTGACTAGTAAAAGCATATTCCTATTCTTTTATACTAAATGTCTTAATTTTTAGAATTACCCTTTATCACTAAAAACTTTTACTTAAGTTTACTATAACATTTATAAAATAAAAAATATAATTGTCTAAAGTTAAATCCACATACCACAGGTTATATTAAAATAATTTTGAAAATATAAAGTTTATTGAAGTTAAATAAATTTTAGGTTTAAAAACTTTTTCTCCCTCCCCCAAACTTGAATTTTAAAGTAGTGTAAAACATTAAAGTATAAAAAAATATGAAGAGAAAAAATTTATCATTTTTAAACACCGTACTAAAAATGTAAACAGTACAGGTACATGTAGTAACAGGCGTTGAGTTGTAGTACATATAAAAATCAATATGTATATAATAGAAAGTCCAACGTATATGACTACTCTAACACATAGGTAATATAAACTAAAGAAGAACAAAAGTAACATTAATATGAAAATAGAAAGTGCAACTAACTCATTCTTATATAAAGACATACAAGTAGTGTCTAAATAGAGAAAGTCTACATGAAAGATCTATAATAGAGAAATAAACTCTATCTAGTCATCCTCAACATCATCAGCATCATCATTAGGAATGTCCTCATCCATCGGCTTACAGCGTTCATATGGAGAAAATCTAGCGCAAGTTGGAAACTGAATTGAATGATCACCCTTTAAAAATTTCACTAATGATTCATCATAAGTCGCATAGTAGTCACTCTTCCTCTAAATGTATTGTTCTACATGATCATATTTGTCTTCCATATCTTGCATTTAACATTGTATTAAGAACAACTCAGATTGGTGTTCTGAATATCTCTCACTCATCACATCTCAAAAATCAAGAGGTGGAATAGAAGTACTGGAGAAAGAAGGTTCCAAAGTCTCAAATTTTACTCTGGAGTCTTTAGAGATAGTAAACATAAGAGAAGGAATACCCAAACCTGTCAAAGAACTGGATCTACCAGAGTTGTATATACCCTAGAATATAAGAGATCCAACATCAAAGGGCCTCATCTTCTGAATGTAGTATTTCAGAGTAGCTCTCTTACAAGTTTCCTTGCTCAAGTGGTTTGAGGGAATTAATCTAGCGGAAATAAAGTAGTGTCATGCCTTTGATGGGTCATTAGGAAAGGAAGAAGAAATGTTCACATTATGTTCTTTCCCGATCATCCAGACTCCACACCCATTAGTAAGGTACACTATAATTTCATCGAGCATAGTCTCAGTAGGCTCAAACTCTAAATAAAAGTAGTCCAAAGAAGGAGTTAAACCATATAACACATTTATCTGCTTGGGGGTACACACAAATCCTCTTCCTCTAACAAATACCTCATCCTTGGGAGCTTAAAATAAATTTGCATAAAATTCCCTCATGATAGAAATAACTGCTATGACAGTGAATTAGCAGAATACATCCCACTTGAGAACAGCAATCAGGTGTTGCACTACTCCACCAGAACTTGAAAAAATCATCTACATAATTAATTTTCATGAGAATAACAAGTCATTGTATCTGTTCTGAGCCTTGCAATTCACGAATTTGGAGACATTAAAAGTTTCCTTCTCCTTACCTGCCTTAATTTTAGGAGCAATTCTTCAAATCTAAGAAAAATCCAAATAATTCATATCTATAAGTTTTAAAAGCTCCTAAAAGTATCTTCCAAGCAAATGAAGCTTTTATCCATGGATTTTCACCACAATATCTAAAATTTTACAATTTTCGGCCTTCAATCATTGTGGAATAAATACATGGTGATACCAAAAAATTCTTATACCAAAATGAAGATCTAACCTGGAGAAGATGAAATCTAGCATTTTTGGCCTCTAAAAGATGGAGTCTTGAGCTATGGGGAGCCCTAGATGTGTCTTACAGGAACTAGAGAAAGAAGAAAAAGGAAGAAGATGAAAAATGGTGTTGGGTTGGTTTAAATCCCAATTTTTGCCCCATTTGGTCTTTTTGAAAAATGATGTCTCTATGCCAATTCTAGTGCCTAAGTGGCAAGCCCAAATTTTTGGAGAATTTGTTTGTAAGTGTGGCACAACAAACTTAAGGCCTCCAAATCAAAATTTAACATTAATTTAACCACATTCTATTAATTTTCTATCCTCCCATAATCATACAACTCCTATTTACTCCATTGTAATTTCAAAACTCCTTTCATTCCAACATTCAAACATGCCAGAATTTTCACAAACTTATAACATTTTCATTGCCAACAAACAAGTTTTAATACAATGAACATATCAAAGCAATACAACATAACAAACCAATACCAATACAAACTAGAAACTTCATGTAGTACCGAACACACCCTTAAATAGAGGCGACACACTAATTGCAATCACACACAAATCTAACACATAAAATTCCAATGAAGCCCTTCCAAATATTAGTAATTGTTGACGCGATTATTCCCCACCTTTTTTTATTGATAGGAAGTTGCAATCGTACATGTGATAGGAAGGAGCTTGAGGGTAATCTTCAGCAACATTATCACTGATCCACTTATTATTGTGATACATACTAACCTTAAAATTTTGATAACATGCCATATGATTGAATTGGAGTTTATTCTAACACTAAAAAAGCTCATAGGTGGTACATGTCACTTAGCTTATTGTGTAGAATTCCCATCTTCTCTTCAATCTTCTTCAGTTTGTCGATGATTTGATCCAAACACAGTGCCAGGAAGCCATTGAAGTAAGGTTGGGTGCGCCTGGGCACAACCTTTTTTTCACTTGCACCACCATTTTTTCTACTCTCATTTGTGCAAGATGTGTCAACTAAGCACTCAAATCATCTCCAATTCTTCTTCTCTCATGCTAAACATTGAAGGTCTGACTTCAAGGGACGAGTTATGGGGGCTTTTAATAGAAAAATTTGGGTTAAAAACATTGTGGGCAATTTTCTCCACAAAATATAACTGTGGGGCCTAAGCGCCGGATTCAGGCGCTTAGGCGCCAGATTTGGCGCCTATGCGCCAAAGCCTAGGTAAACACCCTTTTGCCTTGCGTCAAATATTTCACTTCCCAATCTCATTCAAATCATCAAACTAGTGTATTTGAGCCTCCTCACATCTAGTAGGTATCATTACTAAATCATATAGTCCATAACAACACAAATCATAAATCAATCCACACAGATAACTATGGGTTGCCTCCCACAAAGCACTTGATTTAACATCGTCAGCCCGACGTATCCAATGTTTTACTCTGGTTGACCTAACATCAGGATCTCTTCATGTAAAGGCTTGTTCCCACAAATGTATGGTTTCAGTTGATGTCTATCTACTTTAATTATTCATTCAATTTTTGGACCTTTAATATCTACAACACCAAAAGGATAGGCTTTTATCACAACAAATGGCTCCGACCACCTAACTTAAGTTTTCCAAGAAATAATTTTAATCGATTATCGTATAACACGACCTCTTGTCCAGGCTCAAAATATTTTCTTAAACTATTTTAAACATGCTATTTTTTCATCTTTTCCTTATAAATTCTAGCATTCTCATAAGATTCATTTCTAATTTTCTCATGCTTATTTAACTGCAACAATCATTTCTCACAAGCTTCTTTCATTTTATAATTAAATTCCTTTATCGCCAAATAAGCTTTATGTTCTAATTCAACTAGTAAGTGACAAGCCTTTCCAAATATGAGTCTATATTCCTATATGAGTTTTATAAGCATTCCTATAGGCCCATAATGTAGAATCAAGCTAAGCAAGCCAATCATTCCTGTTTAGATTTACAGTCTTTTCCTAAATACTTTTGATTTCATGACTGGATACTTTTGCTAAACCACTTTTTTGAGTGTGATAGGCTGTGGAAATTCGATGATTAATTATATATTATCTCATTAATTTTTAAATCCTAAAGTTCTTAAAATGGCTTCCCCCATCTGTAATGGTCACTCCTAGCTTTCCAAATCTTTCAGCATCACAATGAGGTAAGGCAATAGCTTAAATCCAATTTGAAACATAATCCACAACTAATAAAATGTATAATTTCCAAGAAGATGGTACAAATGGTCTCATAAAATCTAAACCCCATACATCAAAAATTTCAAATTCCAAGGTAAAATTTAAGGACATTTCATTTATCTTAGAAATATTGCCTACTCTTTGACATCTATCACATGTGTTTACATAAGTATTAACATTCCTAAATAATGTAGGCCAATAGAATCCATATTGTAAAATCTTATATGCAGTTTTATCAACTCCAAAATGTCTTA
Organism: Phalaenopsis hybrid cultivar; assembly: GCA_002079205.1. Classification (NCBI taxonomy): domain Eukaryota; kingdom Viridiplantae; phylum Streptophyta; class Magnoliopsida; order Asparagales; family Orchidaceae; genus Phalaenopsis; species Phalaenopsis hybrid cultivar. The sequence goes on along the minus strand of JXCR01146999.1, from coordinate 125,137 downwards.
AAAAATCATATTCATCAAATTTTTTAATGATTTCTTTGGTTTCTTTAAAAGGAACACATCTTCTGATCACTACATCCTTACATTTCCTATATAATTAAGGGTCATCCCAAAAGTATAATCTTGCATCGTTCATGAACTTTTCTTTTGGTGGATGTCTAATTTGTAGGGTAAAATATTACTAACAAAGAAGTTAACTATATCAGCATACCATGGAATACATCACTCAAAAATAGAGTATAAATGTTCATCAGGAAAAATTTCATTTATGTTAATATCATTGATACTGTAGTTTTCCTATTCTAGTCTCGATAAATTATCAACAATTTGATTATTGATACCCTTCCTATCTACTATTTGAAAATCAAATTATTGCATCAAAAGGACCAATCTAATTAATCATGATTTCAAATCCTTCTTGAGCATCATATATTTAATAGCAAAATGATCAGTATGCACGATATATTTTGCCCCAATGACATAAGGCCTAAATTTATCAAAAGCATATACTATCACTAATAATTCCCTTTCAGTCGTATTATAATTAATTTTGAGCTTCACTAAGTGTTTTACTTGCATCGTATAGAACTTTGAATATCTTATCATGTTTTTGCTCTAATACTTCCCTAATAACATAATCACTAGCATCAAAATTAATTTAAATGGTTTTTTCTAGTCAAGTGAAATAATATAAGGTGCGGTGTTTATTTTATCCTTTAATAAATTTAAAGCATTTAGGCATTCCTCTTTAAAATCAAAATTCATGTCTTTTTTTAATAGATGGCATGGACGCTTAGCAATTTTTGAAAATTCTTTAATAAATCACCTGTAGATCCCAACATGTCCTACAATACTTCTTACTCCTCTCACCGACGTAGGATGTGGTAATTCAATTATAACTTGAATTTTGGTTAGATCTACTTCCATGCCATTTTTAGAAGTCTTATGTACTAACACAATTTCTCTTGCGAACATAAATTGACATTTTCCCTAATTGAGAACTAAATTGTTTCTTCACAGCATTTTAGAACCTTAGCTAAATGATCTAGACATGAATCAAAACAGGTTCAAAAAACTGATAAATTGTCCATGAAAACTTCAGTTCCTTTCTCAATTAAATCACAGAAAATAGACATCACACCCCTTTGAAATGTAACAGGCGCATTAAATAAACCAAAAGGCATTCTTCTAAAAGAGAAAGCCCCATATAGACTAGTAAATGTTGTCTTTTCTTGATCCTCAGAAGCTATAGGTATTTGGTGATATCCAGAGTATCCATCAAAAAAGCAGAAATAGTGATGCCCTGCTAGCATGTCCGATATTTGGTCCAGAAAGGGTAGAGAAAAGTGATCCTTCCTAGTAACAAGGTTTCATTTCCTATAATCAATACAAATGCAACACCTAATGACTTATCTTATTGGGAATAATTTTTTCCTTTTGTTTACAATTATATTCACTTCCCCTTTCTTAGGAGCATAATGAATATGCCTAAGCTAAACAATATCACAAATAGGATAAATAATTCCAGCATCCAACCACTTAAATTTTTTTTTTTCATAACATCTTTCATTATTAGATTCATTCTCTTTTTATGTTCTGTTGTAGGTTTATGATCATCTTTCGTTAAAATTCTATGCATACAAATTGAAGGGTTAATTCCTTTTATATCAGCTAATGTCCAACCAAATGCTTTCTTATGATTTTCAAAGTGTCCATTAACCTTTCTTCTTGATCTTTAGTTAAACTTGAAGATATTATTGCAGGTAGTGTAGACGAATTCCCTCAATAAGCGTACTTTAAATGAGTAGGGAGCACTTTCATCTCAAGCTCAAGATGTTTTTCTATTGATGGAACCAGAGGTTTATTTTTTTCAGTAGTGTCCAAAATCTCAAAACATTCATGAATATAATTTAAATTCTCAGTATTTATCTCATCTGATTTATCTTGAAAATTAATATTATTTTTATCCTCCATTTCTCATTGATTTAGTTTGACTTCATAGTTCTCTTTGAAATGGTTATTAATTAAATAATCAATAGTATCCATTCTATAACATTAATTATCTTTTTTAATAGTTAGATACTCTTTTGATTTTAGCACATTAAAAATAACTTCCTGGTCATTAACTCTCACAGTTAACTCTCCTTTTTTTACATCTATTATCGCTCATCCAGTGGCTAGAAAAGGTCTTCCCAAGATGATAGGTATTTCTTTACTTCCTCCATATCCAAAACAATTATATCCATAAGAATGATAAATTTATCCACTTTTACAAGTACATCTTCTATAAACCCATTCGGTTAAGTAATAGATCGATTGGCTAACTGAAGGGTTACAACTATAGGAGAAATATCTCCTAAGTTTTATAGAAAATGTCATGCAATTAATGCTAGCTCTTAAATCACATAAAGTTTTTCCATAAAATCTATCTCATATTACACGAGGTATAGTGAAGCTACCGGGATTCTTAAGTTTTTGAGGGAGTTTTTTTCTGAATTATTGCACTACATTCTTCACCTAGTGTAACATATTCATAATCTTCAAACTTCCAATTATTATTTAAAATTCTTTACATAGATTTAACATAACTTGACATCTGTTCCAAGGCTTCAGCAAAAGGAATTTTAATTGCAAGCTTTTTAAATATCTCAAAAAATCTTGAAAATTGTTGATCCAACATATGTTGTTTAAGTATTCGAGGAAATGTTGGTGTTGGTCTATCTAAATTTATCTTAGTTGGAGAAACAGGCTTATCTACTTCCTTAGGAACATTTTCATCATGTGTTTTAGTTTTTTTCTTCTTCTCCTCGACTTCAATCTCTTTTTGAATTCCAACATTTAATACATTTCCACTCCTGAGTTTAACAGCTTTAACTTGCTCTTGCTCCTTGTTTTTTTCCTTAGAATTTATTTCAAATTTAATAGGAAGCGTTCCCTGAGGCCTATTGCTATGTGCATTAGCGATTTGCCCCAGTTGATTCTCAATATTTCTTATGCCAACACTTTGACTTTGTAATTGATTTCTCATATGTAACACCACATCTTCTATAGACAACTTCTTCTCCTTAAGTTGTTGGTTTTTTGTAAATCCTAGAGGATAAGAAGTTCTATAGCAACTACTACCTTGGTTGTTCTAGTTTCATAATGGGTTTACTTGATTGATCCCCCATTGTTGATTTTCGCCACTCAAATTATTATTTCAATTAAAGTTAGGGTGATTTTTCTAACCTGGTTGTAATAGTTAGTATATGGATTATTTGATCTATTGTTAATTGCATTTTAAGTCTCTAATGATGGTTGAGAGTCAATCATCTGGCCTACTAAATTTTCTTCTATCACATGAGGTGTTTGAGAAAAGTTCATTCCAAATTGTTCTAACTTCCTAGATATTGCATCAACTAGAGATGCTAATATAGAAATTGCATCATTATCATGAATTCTGGCTACTTTCTTAGGATTTACCCTTTTAAAAAGCCATTGAAAATAGTTTGTAGTCATCTCTTCAATTAATGCATAAGCTTCATCAAAAGGCTTTGACATTATTGATCCTCCAGCAATAATATTAATAATAAATCTAATGGATCCTACTAACCCATTATAAAATGTTTGAATAATTAACCAGCCTTGCAAGGCATGATTTGAACACTTTTTATATTCTTTAAATTGTTCTCATGCTTTGTATATTGACTCACCTTCATAATGTGTAAAACTAGTAATATCATTTTTATGCTTAGTAATTTTTTAAGGTGGAAAATACTTAACCAAGAATTTTTGTGCTAACTCCCCCCTAGTTCTAATAGACCCGGATGCTAATGAATTTAACAACATCTTAGCTTTATCTCTTAAGGAAAAAGAAAAAAAGTTTAAGTCTAACAGTGTTTGTTGATACGCCATCATAATTAAAATAGCTCAGAGTTTTAAAAAGCTTGCAAGGTTTTAGTTTGGATCCTCAGATGGCGTTCTCCCAAACTGATTGGTTTGTACCATTTATGGAATAAAAAGCTTATGTTCAAATGAGTTAGGCACTACAATAGAGGTTTGTATACTTAAGTAAATTTCATATGCTGTAAGGTTTGCATAGTCCCTTAAAGGTCTTCGTAAATCATGATGTTCATTTTCAATAGTTTTGTTATTTAAGGGATTTTGTGATGTGATTTCCATTTCTTAAAAATTATGAAGTTCTTTTTGTTTTTGAATTTTTCTAATGGTCCATTGTAACTCAGAATCATAGGGCTCTAACCTTCAGATCAAAAACTATGCATGCACAATTAAAAATTAAAATATTAAAAATAAAACAAAAAACTTAAAAAATATATTTTTGTAATTTTTATTTTTCAATTTTTTGTAGAATTTTTGATTTTTCATACTTTTTATGTTTTATATTTATATATTTTTAGAAAATACTGATAAAAAAATAAAATACAGTTCTCCCAAAATAAATCTACAGACAAATAAAAAAAGATTTCTAAGTCTGAAAATTTTGTTATGTTCCCCAACAATGACTGCAAGAACTTGACCCAACCTACAATTACTTAATTATTTAAGTCTGAAGAGATGGCCAAAATGTTGATCCAATTTATATTCAGCTAGTAGTGTGGAAAATAAATGTGTAATTAAATTGATTAATGCTTTACAAACTAGGGGTACTACGTAAATATACGTATCGTTTCAAGTAATATAGAATTTTAATTAAAAACCTCAGTATCGAACCAATAGAGAAATATGAATTTTACTATGCAAACTTAAAAATATTTCTACTTAAACTATAAACTAAATCTGCGGAGAATAATATCGAATTATTTGTAAAACGGTCTAACTAAAGTGGATACTTCTACTAAAAGTAAATGCAAAGTATCTATATTAAAAATATGAAGGAAGTATGATTATAATAAAAAGTCTTTCCCCTTGTAAAGAGATTGTAAATAAGTGCATAAATAACATGATTAAAAAAGAAATGAGGTATTTTGATAAATAGAAGTATACATATTCTTCACCTGCTCCGAGCATAAAGAACATTGACTGATCTAAAGTTAGTTCCACCTTGTGTGGTAGTGTTGACTAGACTCTAGCCTCTCACTTCTAGATTACACTCTGTGCCCTATTTATAGGACCTACCAAGGACTCTTAATTCCAACAATAACCCAATGGGTAAAGGATCTAGCCTTTCACCCTAAAATCACCAATTCTACACTCATCAAAACTTATCTCCATATCTATTCGCACTCCCCCTGAACTAGGCATCCCCTTCCTCTATGGTTTAGTATGGTACTCACTAGTTGGTGAATTAATATCCCTCCTAGGTCATTATGTTTTGCAACGGTTTTTAACATCACAAATGACCAGTTTGTAATGTAAACGAAGAACCGGTAAAAATACCTTCACAAATTGTTTGAATAAGGGAAATCTTTAAAACATTCTAATCCCACACATCATCACTTCAAATTGCAAGGAAAAGTAATAGAAAACTACTCAGAATACATGGAGATATCAAAAGAAACATCATATATATAAAAACCAAGTTTACAAGATAAATCTTAAACAAAAGTACATAGACTTATCTCAAACTTCTCCCCACGCAATCCTCTAAAGTTTTCTGACACAATATGACTCCACAAGACTGAAACAAGACTCTACAATCAGCACACTCCCACTGTAGTGGCCGCCCACCCCTATAGTAGTCTAAAAAACTAACTAAAACAAAGTTTTTCTCCTTTCTTCCCTTCACAATGTGTAAAAATTTCTTTTATATATAGAGCTTTGAAAATAACCAAGGGTCACTTAAGGCACTTTTTCAAAATTCTTCGAAATTCAGTGAATATTGGGCAAACCATTTCCAGTGCCTAGGCGCCCAACCTTCACGCCTAGGCATCGGCCTTCTAGAACAACCTGACACATAGGTACTAGGTCACCATTTTTTTATTTGTCTTCAATTGACCCATTTTTTCCTCCATTTTTGCTTATTTTTCTCTTAAAATTCATTTCTTGCACCTGAAATAAAAAAAAAAAACACAAAATACCTATCATTAAAGTGCAATATCATTACTAATAACTCTAAAATACATGAATAAAAATAGGTAATTTTAAGGCGTGTCAGCCTACCATTCTTTTGACCCTCCGGGGCAATCAACTCATTTATATAAAAATGGTATTAAAGAATTAAGAAAAAAAATTTGAAGTATTTTTGTTTCACATACCCTATAATCTGTTTATATTAGAAAGAGTCATGGAAAGTTCATCCACTCCTTGAGCTGGAGAACCCATACCTTTATTTGGCAAGGGATGCTAAAAAGGGGGGATGACCGAATTTCCATTCATTCCCTATCGACCACCTTGGCGGGAAGATCAATTCATTGGCTTACATCAACAATCACACCAACACTCAGGCCAGAAGTCAGATGGGGGTCCACCATCAATGATTTCTTCAATGGCTGTGTATCAGGGCTGTCCAGAGAGGCAACTTCGTAGCGGACTCAGATGCAGGTGCCTTTTGCCTATGTTTCCTTAAAACATTTCTCTTTATGTTCTCCACTGTTGATGATGCATGAAGTACAAAGCCTTCCAATTCTAGATAGTGGACGTCCATATCCTTCTTGCTTCAGCCGTCGACAATTGTGTCGATCGAGAAATCTAAAGAGCAGATAAGGGAATGAAAGAATCAGTCTCAAACCCTATTTATAGAAGCCATTGAGCAAGGCAAAAAGGGATGATTGATTATTAAATTAATTTTCTCGATCTTTCTGTCCTTTACTTCTTAGTAATTTTCTTGTCCTTATCGTTGCTGCCGCCATCAAGGAGAATGAAAATAAAAACAATAATACTCATACTACAAAAATGTCAACAGAAATCTTGAGGGGATAGAACAACCGGGAATAAGGGCATGCGAATGAAGTTGCAGACTAAAGGATTAAAACCTTATCTACAATTAATTGCGTGATTTTATGGCAAAATTGACCGGCATGGAGCTTCCTCTGACGGAAGCATCCAAACGAAAGAACCCGAACAATTGAACATTTACTTCTAACAAATTAACGGATCTATCCTAGAGGCTTGTGGTGGGTCGACAGAGTTAGCTGACCCAAACAACAATCAGTTGGCATGGTAGGTCAACACGCACATTAGACAGTCTACCGACATCAGATTTTAACTTACATTACAATGTAAATTTGAATTCAACAAACACGTTGCTTCAATTCACATGACACTTATAGTAATTGTTTTTTCCTTTTATATAACTGTATCTTGAGACATCTATAAATAGGAGGTCATGACATCAATGAATGACCTTCCCTTTCGATCCTCACACGGGAAATTCTTTGACTCTCTTCTCTTTCTCTTTCTCTTTCTCTCTCTCTCTCTCTCTCTCACTTCTCTCCTTACAAGCTCCAACACTTGGGGCATATGTCCAAAAAATTATTTAGAATTCAACACATNTTATTTGCGTAATGAACTTGCTTTCTTAAGCTGAATGATGGTTATTCTCAAATATATTTGAAAATGTCACAAGATAGTCTGACTGCCATTTTGTTTTTGTTGTTCTGGTATTAGCTTTTTTTTGGAAATTTTACATACATATCACTTAATGCCTTTGTATTTACCTATCTAACACTGAAAATTGAATTTTTACGTACATGCCACTATTGTATAAGTTTAGATGTTAAGATATGTAAATACACATGAATTTGGTGGTCTGAGTGTTAATCTAAATCTCATACTGGAAATATTTGGGAATTATATATATATATATATATATATATATGATGTTGACCCCATGATCAAACTTTGGATCCTTCAAATCAGAACTAGTAAAGCCCTTAGGAGGTGGATTTGGGAAACTTTTGGCAATATTTTTACTGCTGTTAACACTCCTGAAAAAGAGGTGGAGCAATTACAGATGAAAGTCTTAAATGGGCTTGCTGAGGAAAGGGATCTACTCACTGCACAAACTAAGCTTCTCACTACCATTGAATATCAAGAAATGTTCCTCAAATAGAAGGCCTCTCACAATATCTTCACTGATGGTGATAGGAAAATTAAGTTCTACCATGCTTATATCAAATATAGAAGGAAATGTAATACTATTCATTCTATGCATTCTAATGAGGGAATTTGGCTCAAGGATAGTGAATCAATTGCTAGAGATGTTATCTGTTATTATAAGCAATTGTTAAATCACATTGAAGACCATAGATCACCTATTGACGGGACTCACTTCACTGCTGATAGACCATATATTATGGAACTCAAACTCACTGATCCTCCAACTGAGCAAGAGATTTTGTTGGCCATAAACTCCATAGATAGTTCCAAATCAACTGGCCCTGATGGTTACACTACTAATTTTTATAAGAGATCTTGGGATGTCATCAAGAAGGATGTTATAAATACTATTCAAGGATTTTTCCAAGGTAATAATCTTCCACGGTACTTAAGTGAATCTAGTCTTATTTTAATTCCCAAATTAGCTTTTTTAGAATAAATGGGATCACTTTAGACCTATTTGCCTCACCACTATCATCATCAAGGTCATTAGCAAAATGATTGTAAAAAGGTTACAACTACATATGTACAGACTTATTTGTCCCAATCAGTCAGCCTTTGTCAAAGGAAGATCTAAATTTGATAATGTTCTTCCTTCATAAGAATTGGTTTTAAATTTGGATAAATCTTGTAGGGGGGCAACCTGATCTATAAACTTGATATCAGAAAGGCCTATGACTCTATCAGCTTGTCTTTTATTGTGGAGATCATGTCTGCTAGAGGTTTTTCTGCTGAATTTTGCTCTCTTATACACAAGTGGCTTGCTAATAATCATCACTCAATTCTTATTAATGGGCAGCTTAGGGGTTCATTTACTGCAACTAGATGTCTGAACAAGGGGATCCCCTTTCACCAACTATCTTCATATTGGCCATTGACTACCTGTCCAGACTCCACAATCAAAACCTTTTCACTTATAACTACTCTAGATATCACCATAGGTCTAGTTTAGCTATTTCCCGCCTAATTTATGCTGATATCATGGTTTTCTCAAGCTCCCATAAGGCTGCTATTAAAAAGGTTATCAAATGCCTCAATACTTTTCAAGATAACTCATGAATGTGCTTCAATCCCGACAAATGTCAACTGATATTTCACAAAAAATGCTTCTCCCAGCTGCAGGCTGTGGACATCTGAGTATACTGGGTTCTCTTGCACTCAACTTCCACTCAAATATTTTGGGGTCCTCCTTATTATGGGCAGAACTAAGCAGATTCAATTTGATGAGGTCCAAAATAAAATCATCTCATATATCTCATGTTGGACTAATTCCTTTTTATCTAATGGTGGTAGAATCACTTTACTTAAGAGCATCCTCACCACTTTCCTTTCCTATATGCACCAAATGACTAACATTAAGAAAAGTACTAAATTACAATTGGAAAGGCCATTCAATAGATTTCTATGGTCTGGGCAAAGACAACAGCTGCATTGGGCCTTTTAGCAGAAGGCAGCTAAACCTACCATTGCAGGTGGCATTGGCTTGAAAGGACTTCCAAAAATCTTTAATGTTAATCTATGCAAAATATGGACTAAATTTAGAGCTCAATCATCCTTGTAGGCAAAAATTTATGCTGGGAAAATATTGTAAAGATCAGCAGCCCTCTCTTACTGTCAGGAAATTAAGAGATTCTAAATTGTGGGTTAGTATGCTCAAGGTTAGAGACCAAGCTAAAAAATTTTTCCTTTAGGATTTGGGCAAAGGAGATGTTAATTTTTTGTTATATCATTAGTATTTTGAGGATTGGCTCACTCCTATTCCCAACCCCCCTGACACTCACATTCAAGTTGTTGATTGCTAAGAAAATGATCATTGGTCCCTCACCAAGCTAAGTTCACTGTTGCAGGAACCATCCATCACTCACATCTCCAACTAAATTTTGATAGGGGCAGACACTTATAGAATCATCTGGAAGGTTCATGCTAATCAAAGCCTCACCAAAGCCATTTATTCCAAACTATTCTCCTGGGATCAGATCTCTTGGGGCGAGGTTATCTGGAATAAATATCTTTAACCTTGTATGTCTTTCTTCAGCTAGAGAACTCTTCATAACCTTTTACCTACTGATGATATACTCAAAATGAAAGGTCCGAGGGGCCCTTCAATATGTCATTTGTTCCTGGATAAGAAGGAATCCATTTCTCATCTATTTTTTGAATGCAGATTCTCTCAGGATGTTTGGACAATACTATTTACACAGCTAGATCTGAGGTAGTCAAGCTTTCAGTGGGATCACTTATAGGGGTGCTGACAAAGCTAGAACACTAAAAAATTTGTCTCCAATCCATTTTTAGTTGCTTGGTTTATTTGGATGGCCATAAATCTTGCTAAATATGAGGATAAGCTTTCTTCTGTTGTTGGGGTTGTCAGAAACTGCATGTCTTTTATCCAAAAACTGATAAAATACAAGCACTTCCTTAACATTTGCTTCTCTTCTCTTGGAATTTCATCCCATCGCCTTATTTGTAAAGTGTTTTGGAGGCCTCCCAGCCCATCTACTATCAAAATTAACACATATGGGAGTTTTTCAGATTATGGTGTTGGTGTTGGAGGAATCTTGAGAAACCACTTTAGGAAGAGTCTTCTATTCTTTCATGCACCTGGAAACTGAACTTATAGTAATGTATTGGGCCCTAATGCTTACAGTAAAGATGAATTCGACTCATCTATGGATTGAGGTGGACTCTATTGTACTAATTGAACTAGTAGAACAAGAAGGACAATCTTCCTGGCAACATTCTTATTGAGCACTGAAAATTAAGTTGGTTAGATCCCAGACCACCACACAACTTTCATTCAATTACAGAGAAGGGAACAGACCTGCCAACTGGCTTGCTAGACATGGGCTAAATTCCAACTCCCTTTCTACCTCCTCTACCCCACCTCCCCCTCTCAATTTTTTTTATTTCTGGGGACATTCTAGATGTCCCTCATTTCAGAATTGTAAATTGATTTTGTCCTTTTTGAGGATNGTTTGTTAGCTAAACCTTCATATACTCCTGCAATTTAAATTCCCTTCAAAATTATATACATGCCTTGCAAGTACTAACCTTTCAGGTGAAGGAACGAGAAAATTCGACAGGTACGGTTTTAGATTGTTGCATTTACCTTTTATTACTTCTTGCCTCGAGCTTGCATGTTAAACAATGATGTCACCCTGCATGAAAACCAAAACTGCTATAATAGTCGTGAAAGTGAAACCAAAACTAAAAAATAAATCAAGGTAAAATTTACCGACACAACATTCAAAATATAAGACAGCTAAAAATTTAATCACAAACATCATAAGAAAAAACTACGAGTAAATTAAAACATCTTTAGAATTAAACATCAAATCCATAAGACTTCAAGGTTTTTGCTTATGCAACATAAATCCTCACTTATCTTCAGACTTTCGTATGGTTCAGCTATACAAAATAAACCCTAACTCGCCTTAGGATCTGAGGTTGTCAATCGTTACAACCTAAATCCTCACATCTTTTACGCTATTTGTGTTATCATTTTAGACGAATGTGAGCCCTAATTAATAAATTGACAGGATGAAACATTTAATGATTCTAATCTCCAAAATGGAAGCCTAACAGTAGGATAGTTTAGGAAGTCATCGAGGTTCTCTTGAGGATTTATGTATCCCATTGTTCTTCCTCCTTTGGATTCCAAAATAAAACGTTCTAAATTTGAAGCATTCCCCTTTCACACCTCTTTATCCTATTTCATTGAAAAGTGTTGTCCTTTTGATCTCTTTGAAGATAATATTTCCTGATTTTTATCGAGAGTTTTCTTAGGTGACTTCGGTTTTCTAAGATGTAATTAACTATAGAAGTTTGCCCTTATAGGAACCTTTTCCGAACCCAGCTTAATATAAACCCTATTTAATTCTTCATATTAAATAGAGGAACTTATCGACTTATAAATAAAATGGTTTTTGCTGACCAAACGGATGTCATATATTTCTTTATTTATTTGATCGAGCCTCACGCTCAAGTCTTATGTTTATTTTTTGAGATAGATACATGGCTTGAGCTACAGTGCTCTTTCATTTAAACAATGAAAGAAATTGGATTGGTTTGATTTCATATTTTTTTAAACTTATATATATATATATATATATTTATATATATATATATATATGTGTGTGTGTGGAGCTAGTGCCGAAGTTCATACTGACATCTTAGAAATTTTCATTTTTTTACTTATATAGTGCATATTTGAGCATTATATATATATATTTGGTGGAAATAAGATATCAGACTTTGCAGGAATTATTGACTACTAATAACCTTTTCATAATTCCCAGCAACTTTGATGGTTGCTAACAATTCAACAAGACCAAGTGGATGAGATCACAAGTGAGTGAGTGTTCCATTTTATTTAACGGTGGTGGTGCTAAAGTCAATGGTTGATGTGGATAACACTTATCATGATATATCAATTCATTAACTACATTCTTAATGCTCAATTTTAATATCATTAGCTCTCGTAATAAGAATCTGGTGAATAATATATTGCAGCAAAGCTAAAGAGAAGAAGAATACTAATTAAATTTTTGTCTGAAGGCAAAAATTTGTTAATAATTTTCAAAAGAGTGGGGATAGAGCTGACAAGATGGCTGGAAGGGTTAAATGTATCCGACGTTGAATACGACCTCGTGCATGCTGACAAATCTATTCAGGCCTTTCTTTTTATTCAAATGACATTTTGGACATAAATAGAAAAGCAAAAGATTAATTAGAAACTGAGAATGATATCATGTTGTTTGACTATTGAACCATTTGCATTTCATTATTTTACACGTCAGTTTTCGAATCATAAAATTAGATTACAGAGTACGTCTTCCTTTTATAATCTTCGAAAATAATTATTTCTTAAAGCAGTTTGTTAAAAATCCAACGCACGTAAGGATAATTTAAAAATAATTGAGAAAGACAACAGGACTTTTTATATAAAACATATTGGAAATGAAAAAAATTATGAGACCGGGATTAGTGAATGTAAGCTATTATTAGTTTGTAAGGTCTCATAAGTGAGAAACAAAGTGTTATAATGTAACACCAAGTACGGCACTTGTTGGTGAACAGTGAATAAAAAAGTCGGGAGTGTGAATCATGTTCTTAATATATCAATTGTAAGCGATTGCCATCGGGATTTATCCCAGGCTCTTCAATACAACATTTTTGGAACACATCTTTCCACAATATTCAAGATACTTGATTATCCAGTAATTGGGATACATCTTTACCCGTAGTCGGGATACTTCGTTACATCATATTCAACAAACTTCATTATCTGATAATCAATGTACTTTATTAAACCATATTCAGGATACTTCATTAGATATTATTTCGGATATGTTGTTACAAAACAATGTTTACCGACAATGACGAGCACGGAGCAGCTGACTAAGGTCGACGACAGTCATCAGGCACTGCTCAACTGTCATTGGCGACTACAAAGTCCGAAAGTTATATTCGTGTCTTCATTCATGAACAAGATTGAAATTTGTTCGTTCTTTAAAAACATTTTTCTAGGACATTGTTGTTACGTCCAGGTTGGTATTGCCATTTCTTCTTAGTTTTTATTATCCAACATCGAAGTTCCTTTTAGGTTGTTTTTAAATTATTTTTTTAGTGGTTGTTGCCTAAAATTAGAGCCCCTTTTAGGTTATTGTTGCCTTAGTTTCTGGGTTATTATTACCCAATATCGAAGTCTCTTATAGGCTGTTATTGTCTTACTTTATGAATTGTTGCCAAACATTAGAGTATCTGTTAGTCTATTTTTGCGTAACATCTTCATCCCTTTTAGGCTTTTGTTGCCTTACTTTTTGGGTTGTTGTTTCCTAACATTGGAGTCCCATTTACGCTGGTTTTGCTTTACTTTCTGGGGTAATGTTGCATTTTCTATAGCATGTTTTGTGTGTTGATTATTCTTCAAGATCCCAATGTCTAAGAAATCCAGTCCCCCAAAAAATATAAGTATCAAATACATGAGGAGGAGAAATCAACACTTATATAAGATGCTGTGATATTGTTTAGGCAAAAGATTTCAGTTACCAAAAGACATGGTGGTGATGTTGCCAACTCGAACTGATCAGGCATGTTCGCCTCCTTATAAATAAATTGCATTTTCTGAAGTAATTTAATGAGTCAGCTAGTCATTTCAATTAGTGTATGATTTGATAGATATTATAGAGGCTATCAATGTTCACATTTCTTAGTTCTCATTGTGTGTGATGATAATCATTATTAGGATGGTCTCTTCCTTTATAAAATTTGGTGTGGAGATTTTAGCCAGGATTGTCAGTTTTTTTTTTGAGATACACAAGGTTGTATATCTTTTAACAGTAAAGTACTGGGTGTTTTCACACGATGATTCCTACATGACCTTGGTATGTCAAATTTTATTTGTAAAGAACAACTGGAGAATTTGTGAAGGTTAGGGGAAACTGTAGGAGCTCCCTATTCATCTCAGATCTCGGTGGATGACAAACTACAAATGCTCAGATTTTATGTCCTCAATAATCGATAGTTTGAGGTACATTATATCAAAAACTTTGTGAATTAGAAATTTTTATTCAAAATAGGTGTTTCCATCCATCATGTATGGTCTTTTCTATGATGTTGAAGAAATGAACGAAGAAGAGCCTTCAACATGCCTTATTATTTCTTTAAAATGTCCCCAGTTGGATAGTGAGTGAAAGATTCTTCCTCTTAAGTAGAGTAAGTGGAGTGATGGACTGAAAACACCTCCAATTTGTCCTTTAAACATGATAGNTATTTCTTTAAAATGTCCCCAGTTGGATAGTGAGTGAAGGATTCTTCCTCTTAAGTAGAGTAAGTGGAGTGATGGAATGAAAACACCTCCAATTTGTCCTTTAAAAATGATAATTTAGAGAGTGTAAGAAAGCATGCATGTATTTGGTCCCAATTGATTGAAGAATGCATGAGTCTTTTTAGTATATGTCAATCTCTTCTTTGCTATGTTCCATTAATCTATCTAATATGAAATTGTATATTTTAGAAGGAAGAAAAGATGGAACCTGAAGTAGTTTCAATATTTCCTTTACAACGTGGAACATGAAAATTTTCAAGATTAAATTTCTCCAAGGCGTGTATAAAAAAATATACAATTTTAAGGCTAAATAAATTGGTGCCTAAGAAAATCAGCTGATGAAGTGTACAAATGAGATTTCTACCATAATGACTTCCCTCTTGTTAAAGCATTAGGATCTTGAGAGAACTCAGACGGAGCTAGTGTAGTTACAAGTTAATCTTCATCAGAGAACAAGAGATTGAGGTCTAAGAAGAAAGTTGACATTACAGGAGTTTACTCGAAGGTAGTAGAGGACTTCAAGAAAGCAAATTATTTTGGGAGTTTCATTGAAAATCAAGTTTAAGCGGCTTGTGATCACATCTACAAAGTTGAAGTTAGGGGGCTATAGTGTGAAATCATTGAAGAAGGATTCATACAAGATTTCTTGATAGGGACTCGATCAGTGCATCATTAAACTAAAGCTACTTCAGAGGGACTCACTCCCACTCAAGCCTTTGAAGATCCCCCTCATGCTCAGATCATGAAGAAGCTAAAAGTAACTTGTAGGAATGTATCCTCACGAGGATGAGGGGGACATTAGCACAGGTATTTTTTTTATTTATATGTTAATATGGATAGTTTTTTCTATGCATTTTGTGCTAGTGTGTCAATAAATAAAGATTTTTATTTCTTTGATATTTTTTTTACATTATGTTAGAATCTTTGTTTATGTTGTTGTTTCTCTGCTTAATTTATCTCTTTACACCTTTTGTGAGGTTCATTAATATGTTATTTATCTAAGGCTTTTCTAAGGTAACATTAATATGTTATTTATCTATCCCAATAGATAATTCCAACTCTGAAAAAAATTTGAAACTTCATCTTAAGGTGTATTATAGAAATCATAGTCCCAAAGATCATTCGGAGAGGTGTTCCAAAGGTGGCATTTTTTTTTTATTCAGAGTTGATAAAAATGAAGCGAATCATGTTAGTTGCCTATCGAGGGAATACTCCTAATGTGATTGGGAGAATAGTTATTTCCTCGACACTAACATGTTGGTTATCAAATTCATAAAGAAGATTGGAGGAAATTTATAATTTTTCTTAATCAACAATAGACTTAGAAAACTTGAATAAAAAAAGAAATCAATAGAACTCTCTTTGTCAATTAAGAATCTAGTCATGTTATAACAAGGTTTACCGATTCCAATGCTTATAATAAGAGGTTCTTAGAGATGAGTCTGAACCCTTTTAAGAGAATATTTATTAAATGTGATGGAGGGATTAATGCAAGTTTTATTTGATTAAATTTCTTCAAATGTAGAGATAATAACTTGCTTGTACTATAATGGTCCTCTCTCGCTTTACTAACATCATGAAGATTCTCTCCCTTTTTCTTTTGAGCATATTTTCCCAAATTAGGGATCTTACTTTGAATGAATTAGCCTAATAAACATTGTTGGATTAGCCTTTCAATCTCCTATTTGAGTAAAAAATATGGTTCAGTATTATGACCATGGCATCAATGAAAATGATAATATTGTTCTTGATTTAGTTGTATTTGGCCTTAATAGATGCAACCAATTAAGAGTTTTCTAATTCAAAATTTCCATCAAGATGTTCTCACAAGAAGTGCTAACCAGTGTGTACTCTTCCTCTAGTTGAGATTCACATCTCTGTGGCTAAGGAGCAAATCATAGTTTACCAATGGCTTATACTTCAACTTGTTCATATCCTTGAGCAATATCTACAGGTCCTTCTTTAACTTTCCTCATTGCGGTTAAAATTGACTTTTAAGTTTATTAATAGCTTCATTAGTAATAATTTAGCTCTCATTACACAAGATGAGGTCAACATATGAACAAAATATCTATTGCAACAAAGATAAGAAGAAATAATCAAGGTGTGGTCCCCATAAAAACACATCTCTAAGTAACTCTGGCTCAATTCTCAATATATGATGAGCTTTGATAGAGAATCTCAAGAAATATTCCCTTAATGAGTCCCCTTCACTTTGACAGAACTTAGAATGCGAAAGGAGTCTTTGATAATCCTTCTTTTTATTAGGAAACAAATATTATGACTAACTCATCAAAGGTATGAATGCTCCCCCTAGAAGTGAATAAAATAAACTACGTGCTTAGCCTTTAAAAGTTGCAAAAAAAGTCATGATAAAGGAACTCATCTAAAGCTTCTTGTATATGCATAATGGTTCTATAATGATCAATGTGTTCAAATAAGTTAGATATCCATTTATAAACATCAACACATGAAGTCTTAAACTATGGAATAGAGTGTTGAAGGATCTGAGCTACATTGAAAATTTACTTCCACATAGAATCATAAGCAAAGAAATATGTAGATAAGATCACAAAGCACAAAAATTTTGCATGTTAAAGCATGCTAAATACCTAATTTTGATGGTAAACACATAATTTGCATGGTAGACTCAAAATTTGCATGTTAGACATAATTTTTATGATGAAAACTCAATTTGCTTGGTGAACACATAATTTGTGAATAATCACATAAACATATAAATGCATGAAAATCTCACTCTCCTCCCTTATTTATTATTATTATTATTATTATTAGTATTTTTATTNTCTTTTTGACATAAAGTTCAAATTTAAGAAAGCATCCTTTCCCTTACAACGAGCATATGGATTGTGAAGAAATTAAAGTCATTTGAGAATATATATAAGAACTGTTTTGTGTTAAATAAAAGCAATCCTATTATTTACCCTCTTTCAAGTGATATAAAAAACATTGACTAATCCAGAGTTTGGTCCCTTAATCTATGGTTAGGCTGGGAGTATACTGGCTGCCACTCAAGAGCTACCACTAATCCCTCCCCTGAGGGCTAATAATCTCGCATTAGTTTTGAATCAACTGGACCAAATTGCGTATTTTAATGTGTCAGTTTAAAATCTCCAATTCTGCATCCAATAAAGTATATTTCCCTATTTATTTGCACACATGTCTATGGACGACATACTCTCCCATGGAATCAAATGTGATTCTCCCTATGTTGTAGAAATCATAGCCATTTCGAAACATATTTTTCTCAACACGTTTTAACATTTTAATTTGCTAGATCGAAAAAAAAATGAAGATCGGAGTTCAAATCATCACAAATTATTAACATTTAAAACCGTAGAAAACTAAATTACTTCTTCACAAAACCAATTTTTAAAGTAAGGAGAAGGATAAAGAAGACTATTCAGAATTCATGAGAAGGATACAACAAAACATGGATTTCATATAAAAAAGCAAGTTTACAAAAAAAAAGAAATAAAAGAAACAACTTATCTCACAATCCTTCCCAAGCAAATCTCTAGAAGTTCTCTCCAAGCCTTTCTCTCTTTACAAGCACTCTAGATTCTTTCTTAGAAGTGTAAGACCTTCTCTTTCTTCTTACAACCCTAGAAGAAAATCTCCAAGCCCTTGACTTTCTCTCTCTATCTCTTTCTCTTGCCTTTCACGCCAACCCCCCTTTCATGTCACACACAAACTCCTTGAAGTCTTCTTCTTTTATTTTGGGCTACCTCCTTTCAAAATGAATTCAAAATTCCCTCCAAAATTCCCTCTAAAAGTCAACTCTTTTGAATTCAAAAGATGTGTTATTTGATCCAAGAGACATATCCTTTCATAAAAGAACCTTTCAAAGTGTCCAGATGCATTGAATTACTACAAAAGTTGTTTAGAACAAGTGTCCATATGAAAATTTTAGTAAAATTTACCTCGAACAGCCTTAATTTACAAAANCCCTCCAAAATTCCCTCTAAAAGTCAACTCTTTTGAATTCAAAAGATGTGTTATTTGATCCAAGAGACATATTCTTTCATAAAAGAACCTTTCAAAGTGTCCAGTTGCATTGAATTACTAAAAAAGTTGTTTAGAACAAGTGTCCAAATGAAAATTTTAGTAAAATTTACCTCAAACAGCCTTAATTTGCAAATAGTTGTGTGTGGCGCATCTGACGCCAAATCTGGAACATCATGTGCAAAGTCAAATGGTGCATCATGCACCAAGCTGACACATCATGCGCCAGATCTCCAAATTTTATCTTTTTTGCTAATTTTTCTCAAATTGCATAAAAATTTTATACCTACAATAAAAACACAAAATACCCTTCTTTAAAGTGCAATATCACAAAAAATAGGCATAAAATACATACTTAAAACATTATTTTATTTTGGTGTATCAAAATCCCCCAATTGACACTTTAATTACATAAAACATATGACTTAGGATAGAGACCAACTCATAACTTCTACAAATTAGTTTAATAAATAGAATAGCAAAATTTAAGAAAAGCTTTTATTAACTTAAATTCAAACTCTAAGTCTAAGAGTACTTAGTAATCAATTTTAAGATTTTTGAGTCTCTACATTTTAAGAAAAATTGCAATTTATCATATTAAGGATATTTAGAACATTCATATGAAAAAGGACTTCATGAAAATTTTATTAGTAATACTACTAATACTCCAATGCAAGTTTAGAAAATGTAATAAAGGTCCTTCCTTAAGTTAACTCAAGTGAAGCCAATTTTTAATTAGGCCTCTCCTCAAGCTTCTCCTCACTTATTTTTCTTTTCTTTCTACATTTTTCTCTTTTTTTGTTCTTATTTTTCTTTTAGGATCTTTTCAATCCTTTCTTTTATTTTTTTCATGATGATTAGTATATTAGGATAACCTTTAATAGTTTTAAACTTTACTATCCTCTTCTTGGAGGCAAAACTCCTTACATTTCTTCATTTAATAAATTAATAACAGTTTATGATTTTTCATAAAATTTCATTCCTTTCTTCTTACATGAAACTCTAAAATTCTTAACACTTCAAAAACATAATTTTCTTTACTTTAAATAGAAAAACATAGTCTTATCCTATCATAAAAAATATCTTTAACTTTAGAATTGACCTTCATTATTAAAAACTTTTTATCTAAATTTACCATTATTATTATAAACATAAGTATAGTCATTTAAAGTTTAATCTCAATATTCTAAGTCATGTTAAATTAATTTTAAAATTATAGTTAATTGAGGACAAATAAGATTTAGTTTATNCAATATTCTAAGTCATGTTAAATTAATTTTAAAATTATAGTTAATTGAGGACAAATAAGATTTAGTTTATTTATTTTCAAAAGAAATTTTTCTTCCCCCCAAACTTAAGCTTTTAAGTAATTTTAAAAATATTTTAGTACANAGTTTATTTCTTTTCAAAAGAAATTTTTCTTCCCCCCCAAACTTAAGTTTTTAAGTAATTTTAAAAATATTTTAGTACGAAATTTAGTAGGTGAATGAAAACAGTAAATGCATGAAAATAAAAACTGACCTGTAGATGATTTCTGATTATGAAACTGGGCTCTGGTATATTGCAGGTACTATCTTTAAGAACATACACACATGTTTTAAAGCATTAAAGGAAATATAATATATTCTAAAGAATTTGCTANAATAAAAACTGACCTGTAGATGATTTCTGATTATGAAACTGGGCTCTGGTATATTGCAGGTACTATCTTTAAAAACATACACACATGTTTTAAGGAATTAAAGGAAATATAATATATTCTAAAGAATTTGCTGAGAATTGAAAATATAAATAAAAACTGAAAAATACTTAAAATACAGAAAAAGTAAAAATCTACAGTTACTACCACAACACAAAATAAAATTCTTTACTACAAAAGTTCCAAAATAAAAGTAAATCACAACACAATCATAAATAACAAACAAAAATCAAAACAAATTAAACTATACTCNACACAAAATAAAATTCTTTACTACAAAAGTTCCAAAATAAAAGTAAATCACAACACAATCATAAATAACAAAAAAAAATCAAAACAAATTAAACTATACTAATAAAAATATCATTCTTCATCACCTTCCTCATCATCATCATCTTCTTTTTCTTCCTCCTCATCTTCACATGAATAGGAGCATAAGGAGTGAAACTGGGGCAAGGAGGAAATTCCACATTGGTTTCACCCCTAAGATGTCTTACCATAGCATTCTCAAAATCTATATCATGTTGAACTCTCCTCTGCTGATATTCATTTTTATAAGTATTTCTTGCTCCAATCTCTCCAATCTGACCTTGAATATTAACTATGTCCATTTGCTGAATCATTAGTTGGTTCATAATTCTTTCCAGTTATGTAGAGAGAGAAGTAGATGCTCCTGCAACTGATCTAGAGGGTCTATCCCTTCTACCACCTCTAGATTCAACAAATAATTCAACTCTTTGAATTGTATGCTTTCCAATAGGATTTTGTGGGAGTAATCTTTCTTCATTTCAATGGGAGTCTACTCTTGATTACTCACATAAAGTGGAGGGCAGGATATCCCGAGCCACTAGTTGTAGAACTACAAAAGCATGATGAACTATGAGTGCGCCAACATTTAATGCTTTCATGTTCTGAATGCAATAGTTCAACACCGCTCTATCATTTTTAACATTAACATGATGATTCATTGGTAATAACTTAGCGGAAATGAAGTGATGTCGTACCTTTGACTGACTAGTCAACAGGGAAGCGGAGAAGTTAACAATTTTATTAATCTTAATCTTCCATTCTTTTTTTCCATCAGCCAAAAAGGAAATCACTTCATCCAGTGATGAATCAGTCATCACGAATGCATCATACTCATCATGATATACATTCCTTAGCCCATAAAAACATTCATCTGATCAGTAGTAAATTCAACTTGCTTACCTCTTACAAAGTTGTGATCACTAACAGTGAACCTCAGGTTAGCATAGAACTCCCGAATCATGGGGACAATTGCTATTGCCGTGAAGTAGCAGAATATTTCTCAGTTTCTAGCGAGGAACAACCATTCGATCTCTCCACCCGGGTTTGCAAACGTTCATTCTTAGATCAATCTTCTGGTCTCTATTTGAGTATTATAACTATGTTGGGCGTTGAAGTTAAATAATCTTCTTGAATTGAAATCCTCGGAAGGCCTTCCTCTCTTCACTCGGGGAGCCATTTGAAAATCTATGAAAATCTAAATAAATTACTAGATCAAAAATCTAACTCCTCAAGCAAGATTATTTTGTAAGAAATGTTTCACCATGAGTTTTCTTTAAACTTTTTCATCAAAAATCCCATATTTCAGATCTTCCACAACGCAGGAAAAATCCATGGTGATAATAAAAAATTTTTAAGTTAAAGTGAAGTTCTTACCACGAGAAGATGAAATCTATGAATTTGGGCCACCAAAATCTTCTCTACCGTCGTCAATGTAATGGTCTAGGTCAAGGTTTAGAGGTAGGAGATGACCTAAGCAGTGAAAATGGAGCTTGTCCGTGCAATTTCAATGTTTTTTAGGCATTGGTGCATCATGCACTAATGCTTTGTAAAATGGTGCATCATGCAAAATTTTGGCGCATCATGCTCCAGAGCACATATTCACCAGATTTTAATTTTTGCAGAAATTTGCTCCGTATCGCTCTAATTCAACCTCTAATTTACTCAAATGAACATTTATAAAAATAGTTAAACACTATTCTAACAACAAACTTTCACGAACAACACAAAACTTACTTTATATGTAAAATCCGCGCTATTACAAACTAACTTATTTTAAGCCAACAAACATCATATTCAGTGTTTTAAAGCAAGCCAAACATCCTAACACTTAAATTTAAAAATCGAAATATAAAGCATAAACATAGATAAAGTTCAACAATAGTAATAAATGCAATCCAACACAACAAAATAACTAAAACAAATAGTACTAAGCAAAACATTTCGTGCATAAACTAAGTACAAACATCTTCATCACTCTCGTCCTCCTAGATATTTCCCATTGATTGGTAGTGCACATAAATGTTGTAGATGGGACGGTAAGGAAACTCATCAGTAGAATCCCCCCCATTCCAAGCATGTTTCTTGAACATACGCACCAAACCATCTTCAATAAGACCAATATCCTCAAAATATTCTTTAAATCTCCAATCCAGATGATCTAACATTTCAAAAATATTTTCTATTGCATGCATAAGATTCTGCCCTTTTTTTATTTTCTTGATCCTCTTCAAAAGTGGATTCAAATTGAACTAAGGTTGAATAATTAATGAATTCTAAGATTCTTGATCCATCAGTACATTCATATCGTTTTCATTTCCCATTGCAATACAACTGCAATAGACTTCTAGATCCACCGGCTTCCAAGGAAGAAGCACTTTTCCCAACTTTCATAAGGTACTTGCAATTGATTGCACAATAGGAAAATAGTAGATGGATGTCCCAGTCTAGTTGCAGAGCCATTCACAATCAAAGCCAAAACTAATTTCATAATAATTGCTCCAATATCAATAGGTTTTTTGGTTTGAATACAAAAGTTCAGAATGACACTCTCCTTAGTCACCTTATTGATCTTCATACTAGGTAGTAATTTTGATGCAATAAAGAAGTTTCATGCCCTACAAGTACGATTTAACAATAATGACAAAAAACTTACATTTCTATCATCTCTGGCCTCCCAATTTGCATCTTCATCCATAAGGTACCGGTACAATTCATTCATATTGTCTCTCATATGGGTAAAATTCATATAATGGAAGATAGGCACATTCTCAATCATAAACATCTCATTAATTCTTAAAGGAGTGAAATGCACAAACCTGCTTCACACATGGACAATTCCTTGGTTGATTCCATGAAGATCTGCATAAAACTCTTTCACTATAGGGACGACTACAACGGCAGTGGTGTAACAAAGCACTTCCCAACATATCTGCATAATGATCTCTTCAACTCGAGTATTCAGTGTGTTGAATCCTTGATTCACAAATCCCCTTTCTCTCATTAGCCTCTTATTTACTAGAACACAATCATGCAACTTCTGTGCATCAAAACTGACGAACTTTCTCAGATTGAAAATTCCAAATCTCACAGTATGTTTAGAGCGAGATGCCATTGGATTTGAAATCTAGTGGGTTTTCCATCATTTTTGCTCTTAAAATAGACTTAGGAGTCAGTTTTTGGGAGTTATAAGAAGAAGAAACCGCCAAAAATCATCTTTAAAAAAATTTTAAGTCATTTTGGTCACCGCAACGCATCATGTGCCAATTCTGGCACATCTTGCACCAGTTCTCCGGAATTTGGTACATCATGCGCTAGTTCCAAAAGCTGCACTGTTTCGATTTTGATTCAATAAATTCTCAATTTTTACATAAAATTACATAAATAAAGATGTTTCTAAATATTTTCATAAATCACAGAAGTATATATGGACATAGATATAAATATATGTAAAATATTTCGAACAAAAACTCAAAAGCAAACTAAACAACCATACAAATGGGTTGCCTCATACTAAGCGTTTGGTTTAATGTCGTCAGCCCAATATTTCCAATCTTTATTCTAGGTGAACCAACATTATAGTCTCTTTAAAAGTTGGCCTTTGACCATCAAACTATGGTTTCAATATGTGTCCACTCAATTTAAATATCCTTCCAGTCTTGGGATCTTAAATATTAACTGCTCTATAGGGATAGACTTTTATAACTCTAAATGTCCCTTTCCACCTAAACTTCAGTTTCACTGGAAATAATTTCAACCTTGTATTTTATAATAAAACTTCCTATCCAGGTTTAAATTCCCTTTTTATTATCTTCCGATCATGTCATTCTTTCATTATTCCTTTATAAATCCTCGCCTTATCGTAAGATTCATTTCTAATTTCTTCAAGCTCATTCAATTGTAATAATCTTTTCTCACCAGCTTCTTTCAAATTAAAATTGAATCCTTTATAGCCTAATAAACTTTATGCTCCAAATCTACTGGTAAGTGATAAGTCTTCCCAAAAATTGAATTTCTATAAGTGTTTTATAAGCTGTCCTGTATGCCCAAAATATTGTATCTATTCTAGCAGACCAATCCATTTTACTAGGATTAACACTCTTTTCCAAAATTCTTTTAATTTCACAATTATATACTTCTACTAAACCACTAATATGGGGTCAATAAACAGTTGCAATTTCATGCATTATGTTATATTTTTCCAGAAACTTTGTGATTGTTGCATTTCTAAAATGAGATCCTCCATCGGTAATGATTACTCTTGGTATTTCATAACTTGTAAAAATATTTTTAATTAGAAATGTTGAAACACTCCGAGCATCACATCTAGCTAATGTGATTGCTTCAATCCATTTTAAAACATAATCCACTGCAATCAATATATAAATATTTCCAAATGAAGGTATAAATGGTCTTATAAAATCCAATCCCCATGCATCAAAAATTTCAATTTCTAATTTAAAATTTAGAGGCATTTCATTTNTCTTAGATCAATCTTCTGGTCTCTATTTGAGTATTATAACTATGTTGGGCGTTGAAGTTAAATAATCTTCTTCAATTGAAATCCTCAGAGGGCCTTCCTCTCTTCACTCGGGGAGCCATTTGAAAATCTATGAAAATCTAAATAAATTACTAAATCAAAAATTTAACTCCTCAACAAAGATTATTTGGTAAGAAATGTTTCACCATGAGTTTTCTTTAAACTTTTTCATAAAAAATCCCATATTTCAGATCTTGCACAATGCAGGAAAAATCTATGGTGATAATAAAAAAATTTTTAAGTTAAAGTGAAGTTCTTACCACGAGAAGATGAAATCTATGAATTTTGGCCACCAAAATCTTCTCTACCGCCGTCAATGTAATGGCCTAGGTCAAGGTTTAGAGGTAGGAGATGACCTAAGCAGTGAAAATGGAGCTTGTCCATGCAATTTCAATGTTTTTTAGGCATTGGTACATCATGCGCTAATGCTTTGTAAAATGGTGCATCATGCACAATTTTGTCGCATCATGCTCCAGAGCACATATTCACCAGATTTTAATTTTTTGCAGAAATTTGCTCCGTATCGCTTTAATTCAACCTCTAATTTACTCAAATGAACATTTATAAACATAGTTAAACACTATTCTAACAACAAACTTTCACGAACAACACAAAACTTACTTTATATGTAAAATCCGCACTATTACAAACTAACCTATTTTAAGCCAACAAACATCATATTCAGTGTTTTAAAGCAAGCCAAATATCCTAACACTTAAATTTATAAACCAAAATATAAAGNAGAGAGTATATATATATATATATATATATATATATATATATATATTAAGATCTTTAAATAGAGTAGGCCAATAAAATCCAGATTGCAAAATTTTATGAATAGTTCTTTCATTCCCAAAATGTCCTCAATTCTCAGAATCATGGCATTGTTTTGATAATTTCTTGAATTTCTCTATAAGACACACATCGACTCATTACTAAATCTTTGCATTGTTTAAATAAATAAGGGTCATCCCAAAAATATGATTTTACATTAGAAATGAATTTCTTTTCCTGTTGTTTAGTCAACTCATAAGGTAAAATATCACTAATAATATAATTTACAATATTAGCATACCAATGTATTTCCCATCCTTTTACAACATAAAGTTGTTCATCAAGAAAAGTTCCATTAATTCCTTTTTCTAAATTGAGTATTTCTTCCTGTTCTAGTCTAGATAGATGATAAAAAATTTGATTATCAGTCCCTTTTCTATCGACTATCACAAAATCAAGCTCTTACATTAGAAGTACCCATCTAATTAATATTTGTTTTGCATCCTCCTTTTGCATCAAATATTTAATAGTCGAGTGGTCTGTATACATAATACATTTAGCTCATATTAGATATGATCTAAACTTATTAAAAGCATATACAATAGCTAATAACTCTCTTTCAGCGATGGTGTAGTTAATCTGAGCATCAATAGGAGTCTTACTAGATAATATATAAATTTAAAAATCTTATCATATTTCTGCCTTAAAATTGCTCCAAGTGCATAATCACTAGCATCACACATTAATTCAAAAGGTTTCTCCCAATCAGATGAAACAATTATAGGAGCAGTGATCAAATTTTCTCTTTAATGTTTCAAAGGCTATAAAGCAATCTTGGTTGAAGTCAAATTTTGTATTTTTTTCTAGAAGTTGACAAAAAGTTTTAGTAATTTTTGAAAAATCTTTGATATATCACTTGTAAAATCCAACATGTCCTAGAAAGCTCCTAACCCCTCTTACTGTAGTAGGTGGAGGTAGGTTTGATAGGACCTAAATTTTTATGCCCAAGCACAATTCCTCCTAAAACCATAAATTGACATTTCTCCCAATTCAATATGAGATTAGTTTTGTCACATCATTCCAAAACTTTCTCTAAATGATTTAGACATATTTCAAATAAATTTCCAAACACAAAAAATCATTCATAAAGACTTTAATCATTTTTTANAATTGACATTTCTCCCAATTCAATATGAGATTAGTTTTGTCACATCATTCCAAAACTTTCTCTAAATGATTTTGACATATTTCAAAGGAAGCTTCAAACACAAAAAATCATTCATAAATACTTTAATCATTTTTTCATTAAATCACTGAAAATTGACATGATACATCTTTGAAATGTTGTAGGTGAATTACATAATCTAAAGGGAATTCACAAAAAAAAAGTTCCATAAAGACTATAAAATGTTGTTTTCTCCTGATCCTCTAGAGCAATAGGTACTTGATGATAACTAATACACTGAAAATATATGCATTTTTAGAACCATATTTTATACCTATTTTTGGTGATATTGCACCTAAATGGAAGGTATTTTGATGTTTTCTTGCAGGTTGTTGATTTTTAGGGCTTAAAACAAAAAAGAAGCAAAAAGGATGAAATTTGGATTCAAAATGATGTTTCTGAAGAAATACTCAGCGCCGGAAGCACCATCTTCAGCGCCGACAGCGCAGAACAACCAAAAGCTGGAGGATTTTTATGCAGCGCCGACGGCGCCAAAGGCCGTTCAGACCCCGTTTCTTGATGATAAGTCAGATAAGTCATATTTTTATGTAGTAGAGAAGTTGCTTGAGGAAAAGTAACATGTACGTTTGGGGGATTTTGATCCACTAAAAATATATGCATTTTTAGACCCATATTTTAGACCTATTTTTGGTGATATTGCACTTTAATGAAAGGTATTTTGATGTTTTCTTGCAGGTTTTTGATTTTTATGGCTTAAAGCAANATAGCTGATACACTGAAAATATATGCATTTTTAGAACCATATTTTATACCTATTTTTGGTGATATTGCACTTAAATGGAAGGTATTTTGATGTTTTCTTGCAGATTGTTGATTTTTAGGGCTTAAAGAAAAAGGAAGCAAAAATGAAATTTGGATTCAAAATGATGTTTCTGAGGAAATACTCAGCGTCGGAAGCACCATCTTCAGCGCCGACAGCGCAGAACAACCAAAAGCTGGAGGATTTTTATGCAGCGCCGACGGCGCCAAAGGCGGTTCAGACCCCGTTTCTTGATGATAAGTAGGATAAGTCATATTCTTATGTAGTAGAGAAGTTGCTTGAGGACAAGTAACATGTAAGTTTGGGGCATTTTGATCCACTAAAAATATATGCATTTTTAGACCCATATTTTATACATATTTTTTGGTGATATAGCACTTTAATGAAAGGTATTGTTTTCTTACAGGTTGTTGATTTTTATGGCTTATAGCATAAAAGAAGCAAAAAGGATGAAATTTGGAGTCAAAATGATGTTTTTGAGGAAATACTTAGCGCTAGCAGAGCCAAGGTCAGCGCCAACGACGTAGAAGAACCGAAAGCTTGAGGATTTTTACTCAGCCCCGATGGCGCCAGACTAGCACTGACAGTGCCAAAGGTGGTTCAAAACCCGTTTCTAGAAGGTTTTATGTATTTAGACAATTTTTGAAGAGTTTTTAGGGGAACCTCTTCGAGAACCGACCTTGGGCTTTATTTGGGGCTGAATTTCATCAGAAAAGGGGCTCCTCTACGTTCATTTTACGCTCTACAACATTCCACCACACTACATTTCCATAATCCATCTTCATTCCACCACATATTGGAGTTAATTAGTAATTTTGCTTTCACATTTTAGATTTTTTTTGGTGAGAGTTAGTCTGAAACTTTCTGTAAGAGTGTTAGAGAAGGAGAAGTGAGAGAGTTCTTCTACCTGCATTTCTAAGGAAAAGCTACAAAGGATTTTCTTTGAGAAAGAGTTCCAGATAAGTTTGTTTGTTTATTTAGTGTTGTACAAACTTTATTTTATCTATGAAATTTTTGTTTTACCATATCTTTCTCATGAAGTTTGATTAGTTTCCTCTATCTTTCCCCCTACCCTGAGATGTGGTGAAATGAAGAGATAATATGAATGTGCCATAATTGAAATATAAGATAAATTGTGATGATTTTTCAACTCCAAACTTAATTTAATTTTCAATATGGACAATTGATTTGTTAAAATATATTGTAAAATATATGATACGAGAAATAGAGTATGCGTTCTACAATAGAATGAAGATCAAATTTGATTTCATGAAGGAGAAATTTGTTCATGAAATTAAGTGCAAATAAATAGGAAAAATATTGTTTGTTGGGTGTAGAATTGGAGAATCTTTAGGGTGACAGAATAAAATCCCCAATTTGGTCTTAGTGTTTAAAAACTAAAGTGAGAGTTAGCCTTCAGGTGAAGGGAAGTGGGGGCTCTAGAGTGGGAGCCGGTATCCTCCTAGGCTAGCCACGGATTTAAAGACTAAACCTTATTAGATAATGATTTTCTATGCACTGTATCAGGGTAGAGAATTAAAATTGCTCCTATTTGGCACAATACATACTATAAACATTTATCTTATCTCATTTCACCAAAATTTCATTGTAGTGGGAAGGATGCTTTTTCACATAAGAAATGTTCATTACATAAACATAGTTAGTAGATTGGTAGTTATTATTAAAAATTTGCATTTCAATTTTGCTAATAGTTAAGTAGTTTAGTTTGGTTCACATATCAACATTTAAAATCAGTGACAGTGATTTCGTTTGATTTTCTATAAATTTCTTGGTAAAATTTATTGTTGCTAATTTACACCTTTCTTGTGGGATCGATATTTGGGGCTTAAATAGAAAATCCATTATTACTTGATAAAGATCCGTATACTTGCGTAGAATCCCATTATTAATTACCTATAATTATATATATTTTACACAACTTACTTTTAATTTAAGGATCAAGTCTTTGGCGCTGTATTGGTGTCAACTTCATAAATCCTTATATATAAAAAATCGGGATCAGGTTTTTAGCGCCGTTGTCGGGGAAGGTAATAGTTAAATTTAATTAATTAAGTAGTTTTGATAAATTAGAAAATTTAGAGAATATATATATACTATGAAAATATAAAAAATCAAAAACAAAATCCAAAAAGAAATTTAATTCAAATTATATTTTTAAAGAATTTTACTTAGCTTACTTTATTTGTTTATGCAAAATATTGGATCTGAATGTTTAGTACCTTACAATTCAAAATTATAACGTACTATTAGAAAAACTCAAAAAAAACAAAGAGAAATTTAGAATTTGAAAGAAATGGCGAATAATATAGAAAATCTAATAAATGAGAATCGACAAAGACCTTTAAAAGATTATGCGAATCTGATAGCAGATGAACTTCATTTAACTATTCAAAATCCTGATGTTGCTGCTAATTTATTTGAGCTTAAATCTGCTATTATCCAAATGATACAAAATAATCAGTTTGGAGGATCACCTACTGATGATCCTAACTTACATCTTGCTAGTTTTCTTGAAATTTGTGCTACATTTAGATATGACGGAATGTCTAATGATTCTTTTAGGCCTAGAATTTTTCCTTTTTCATTAAGGGATAAAGCCAAGGTTTGGTTAAATTTATTAGCACCTGGAACTATTAGAACTTGGGGAGAACTATAACAAAAATTCTTGGCTAAACATTTTCCACCCTCGAAAACATGGTAAGCTTAGAAATGAAACTACAACTTTTTGTCAGTTTGAAGTGGAATTAATATATGAAGCTTGAGAAAGATTTAAGGATCTTCTTAGAAAATGTTCACACGATGTTTTATCAGATTGGTTAATAATTCAAACTTTTTATAATGGATTAGTAGGATCATTAAGATCTATTATAGATGCTGCTGCGGGTGCATCATTAATGTCAAAAATTTTTGATGCAGTTATTCTTTAATTGAAGAAATGACCACTAAAAATTTTCAATGGCCCTCTGAAAGGGTAAATCCTAAGAGAGTAGCCAATATTCATGAATCTGATGCAATGGCTATTTTGGCATCTCAAATTGTTGTTATTTCTAAAAAGATTGATCAAATACGAGTGAAATATTGTCAAATACCTCCAGTATTATAGGAAATTCATTAGGATAGATTATTGATACTCAACCATCTTATGAAACCTTAAATGCTATAAATAATCAAAATAGCAATCCCAATTCTAACTATTTTAACCTTGGATGGAAAAATCACTCTAATTTTAGTTGGAATAATTATAATAATTCAGTGAATCCACCTGGAAATCTGAACAATCAAGGAAATCCTAATTTTTGACCTTATTATCTTTCAGGATTTAAATCCAATCCTAACCCACAATTTAAGGAAAAGAAGTTGATGATGAAAGAAGTGATGTTGAATATGGGAAATCAAATACAGAATCAAGGGGCTGTTATTAGAAATATTGAAAATCAATTAGGACATATTGCTACTGCATTTAGTAACACAACTTCTGTAATTCTTCTGAGTACTATGGAAGTTAATCCAAAAGATCAAAATAAAGAGCAAATTAAAGTGATTCAATTATGAAGTGGAAAAGAAATAGAAACAAGGATCAAAATAGAAATTGAAGTTAATGATGGGAAGGAAGAATTGGNATTTTTTTGATAATTTCTTGAATTTCTCTATAAGACACACATCGACTCATTACTAAATCTTTGCATTGTTTATATAAATAAGGGTCATCCCAAAAATATGATTTTACATTAGAAATCAATTTCTTTTCCTGTTGTTTAGTCAACTCATAAGGTAAAATATCACTAATAGTATAATTTATAATATTAGCATACTAATGTATTTCCCATCCTTTTTCAACATAAAGTTGTTCATCAAGAAAAGTTCCATTAATTCCTTTTTCCAAATTGAGTATTTCTTCTTGTTCTAGTCTAGATAGATGATTAAAATTTTGATTATCAGCCCCTTTTCTATCGACTATCACAAAATCAAGCTCTTACATTAGAAGTACCCATCTAACTAATATTTGTTTTGCATCCTTCTTTTGCATCAAATATTTAATAGCCGAGTGGTCTGTATACATAATACAGTTAGCTCATATTAGATATGATCTAAACTTATTAAAAGCATATACAATAGCTAATAACTCTCTTTCAGTGGTGGTATAGTTAATCTGAGCATCAATAGGAGTCTTACTAGATAGTATATAAATTTAAAAATCTTATCATATTTCTGCCCTAAAATTGCTCCAAGTGCATAATCACTAGCATCACACATTAATTCAAAAGGTTTCTCCCAATCAGATGAAACAATTATAGGAGCAGTGATCAAATTTTTTCTTTAATGTTTCAAAGGCTATAAAGCAATCTTGGTTGAAGTCAAGTTTTGTATTTTTTTCTAGAAGTTGACAAAAAGTTTTAGTAATTTTTGAAAAATCTTTGATATATCACCTATAAAATCCAACATGTCCTAAAAGCCTCCTAACCCCTCTTACTGCAGTAGGTGGAGGTAGGTTTGATAGGACCTAAATTTTTGCAGAATCTACTTTCATGCCATTTTCTGAAATNAAGGATGTACTAAATAAGAAAAGGAAGTTTACAGATCATGAGACCGTTGCACTCAGTAAAGAGTGTAGTGCTATTATTCAAAAAAAGCTTCATGAAAAACTAAATAATCTTAGTAATTTTATTATAACTTGTGCAATTGGTGAAAAGTTTTATGGAAAAGCTTTAAGTGATTTAGGAGTGAGTATCAATCTTATGCCCTTATCAATTTTTAAACTTTTAGATTTGGGAGAAATTTCCCCTACTACTGTAACTCTTTAGTTAGCTGACTTTAGGAGAGATTTCCCCTACTACTGTAACTCTTCAGTTAGTTGATCGATCAATAACTTATCCTAAATTAGTTATAGAGGATGTACTAGTAAAAGTGGATAAATTTATTTTCCCTGTAGACTTTATAGTATTGGATATGGAGGATGATAAAAAAATTCCTATT
Organism: Phalaenopsis hybrid cultivar; assembly: GCA_002079205.1. Lineage (NCBI taxonomy): Eukaryota > Viridiplantae > Streptophyta > Magnoliopsida > Asparagales > Orchidaceae > Phalaenopsis > Phalaenopsis hybrid cultivar. Next base: position 91,925 of record JXCR01146999.1, on the reverse strand, counting down.
ACTTTAGGGAGACCGTTTCTTGCAATAGGAAGAGCTATAATAGATGTACAAAAAGGAGAATTAATAAAGAGAATTAATGATCAATAAGTGATATTTAATATAGAAAAAGCTATGAAATATCCTACAATAGAAAAAGATAATGAATGTTTCTATATGGAAGTAGCTGATTATCTAAGTAATGAACAGTTTAAGAATTTTGAGAATGAAGATGAAATTAACGAAGAAGATTTGGATTATATTCAGGGCAAATTTGAAACGTTAGACTTGATGGAAAATAATAGTAAAAATCTTACTCCTTCAAGTATTGAACCACTTGAACTTAAATTAAAGATGTTACCTACCCATTTAAAGTATGTCTTTTTAGGAAAGTCATCTACATTGCCAATTATTATATCTTCTGAGTTAACTGAGATTCAGGAACAAAAAATGATAGAAATGTTAAAAAAGTATAAAAAGACTTTTGGATGGACTTTATCAGATATTAAAGGAATTAGTCCTTCAATCAGTATGCACAGAATTTTATTAGATGAACAACATGAACTTAAAGCTAATCCTCAAAGAAGATTAAACCTAATAATGAAATAAGTTGTTAAAAAAAAATTTTAAAATGGTTAGATGCTGGAATTATATATCCTATTTTAGATAGTTTTTGGGTAAGCCCAATTCACTGTGTACCGAAAAAAGGAGGAGTGGATGTTGAAGAAAATGAGAAAAATAAATTAATATCAATAAGACAAGTAACTGATTGGTGAATTTGCATTGATTATAGAAAATTAAATATGGCCACCAGAAAAGATCACTTTTTTTTACCCTTTCTAGACCAATTGTTGGATAGATTGGTTGGGAATAAGTATTATTTCTTTTTAGATGGATATACCGGTTATCACAAAATTCTAATTGCTCTATAGGATCACGAGAAAACAACATTTATAAGCTCATATGAAATATTTGCTTTTCGTAGAATGCATTTTGGACTATGTAATGCACCTGCAACATTTAAAAGATGTATGATGTCAATTTTTAGCAATTTCATACAACATGGAATGGAAGTGTTTATGGATGATTTTTTTTGTATTTGGAACTTTGTTTGAATTATGCTTTAATAATTTAGAAAAAGTTCTGGAAGTGTGTGAAAAAGTCAATTTAGTATTATATTAGCAAAAATATCAATTTATGGTTGCAGGATGTTTTGTACTTGGGCATAAAATTTCTGAAAAAGACATGGAGGTAGATCCTACAAAAATCCAAGTTATAGAAAAATTACCACCACTACTAATGTTAAAGTGGTGAGAAGTTTTCTAGGACATACTGGTTCTTACACATGCAACATAAAAATTTTTTCAAAAATAACTAACCCTCTATGCCAACTTTTAGAAAAAGATACGAAATTTGATTTTAATGAAGAATGCATAAAAACATTTGAATTATTAAAGAAAAAGTTAGTTACTACAGCTATAATAGTACCACTTGACTGGGAAAAATCAGTTGAAATAATGTGCGATGCTAGTTATTATGCTATTGGGTCTGTATTAGGACAAATACACGATAAAGTTTTTAAAATTATATATTATGCTAGTAAGACTCTAAATGATGCTCAAATTAATTCTATCATAACTGAAAGAGAGTTATTAGCTATTTTTTATGCCTTTGATAAATTTGGACCTTACTTAATTGGAACTAAATGTATAGTGCAAACAGATTAGTCTGTTATTAAATACTTAATGCAAAAGAAGGATGCTAAACCAAGATTAATTAGATGGATATTTCTATTGCAAGAGTTTGATTTTACTGTGATTGATAGAAAGGGAAATGATAATCAAATAGATGACCATTTGTCTAAAATAGAAATATAAATAGAAATATTAACTAATTTTGTAAACAAAATTTTAGAAAATTTCCCTTGATGAACAATTATATAGTATTGATGAAATGGATGTACCGTGGTATGCTGATATAGTGAATTATGTTGTAAGTGATATTCTACCTCCTAATATAAAAAGTCCACAATTAAAAAAAAATTATATATGATTCAAAATTCTATTTTTGGGATGACCCATATTTATATAAACAATGTAAAGATCTAATTATTAGAAGATGTGTGTGTTATGAAGAAACTCAATAGATAATTGAAAGATGCCATGATTTTGAATTTGAAGGGCATTTCAGAACAAATAGAATTGCATATATAATTTTACAAGCTGGATTTTATTGGCCTACTATTTTTAATGATCTTAATGAATATATTAAAACACGCAATAGATGTCAACGTGTAGGAAATATTTTTAGAAAAAATGAAATGCCTCTAAATTACACATTAAAAGTTGAAATTTTTGATGTGTGGGGATTATATTTTATGGAACCATTTATGTTCATTTGGAAACCTATACATATAACTTGCTGTCCAAATGGATTGAAGCTATTGTTGTACCTAGATGTGATGCTCGGAGTGTTTCTAAATTTGTAATTAAAAATATTTTTACAAGATATGAAATGCCGAGAGTAATTATTTCTGATGGAGGATCTCATTTCAAGAGTAAGAGAATCAAAGAATTAATTAAGAAATATGATATTATGCATAGATTATTTACTGCTTATCATCCTAAGACTAGTGGTCTAGCAGAGATATCAAATCATGAAATTAAACGCTTTTTAGAAAAGGCTATAAATCCTTATAAATTGGATTGGTCTGCTAGACTTGACACAACATTATGGGCATATAAAACTGCTTATAAGACTTTATATGAATTTCCCCATAAAGACTGATATTTGGAAAAATATGCCACTTACCAGTAGAATTGACATAAAGCATTTTAGGCTATTAAAGAATTTAATTTTAATTTAAAGGATGTTGGTGAGAAAATGCATAAAGCATATTGGGCTATTAAGGAATTTAATTTTAATCTAAAAGATGCTGGTGAGAAAAACATTTTGGGCTATTAAGGAATTTAATTTTAATTTAAAGGATGCTGGTGAGAAAAGATTATTGTTACAAACTTATTTTTGGAAAAACATGTCACTTACTAGTAGAATTGGAGCATAAAGCATTTTGTGTATTAAAGGAATTTAATTTTAATCTAAAAGATGCTGGTGAGAAAAGATTATTGCAACTCAATGAACTTTAGGAGATTAGAAATGAAGCATATGATAATTCAAAATTCTATAAAGAGAAAATAAAAATATGCCATGATTGGAAGATTATTAAGAAGAAATTTGAACCTAGACAATAAGTTCTATTATATAATTAAAGATTGAGATTGTTTCCAGGAAAATTGAAATCCAGATAATTAGGGCCATTTAAGGTAATTAAAGTCTATTATTATGGAACTGTTGTGAATAAATATCCTAACACTGGAAAGATATTTAAAGTTAATGGGTATTGTTTGAAATATTATTATGAGGGGCACATACCACAATTTAAAGAAGTTTTATTGTTAATTCAAACCAACTAAAGAAATAGTATGTCGGGCTGACGACGTTAAACCAAGCGATTTTTGGGAGGCAACCCATACTTATATGTCTATGTATTACTATTTAGTTTATTAAGTGTCTTATAAATTAGTAGCTAATAATCCTACACAACTGCATTTATTATAAATTAAGTCAAATATTAGCATTGGAAGAAAAGATGGAATTCAATTGAATGAAAAATGAAAATCACAAAAATTTGGCCACTGGCACCGACAACGCCTAAGAAAGCGGATCTCAGTGCCAGCAGTGCCTATTGGGAGCGCCGGCGGTGCCGAGAGAAGTTGGATGGCTTTTACAAGTTTTGCGGACTTTGGCGGGATTTCGGTCCATAATAACCGCCACGAAGTGTTTTTAAAGTCCTAAAAACTTCCTAAGATGCCTAAAAACTTTCTATTTTCGGATTCCATGGCTTCCAATTCCAGAAATACTTCAAGGTATCGAGTTTTCAATAGAAGAAAATTTATTAGTTTCGACGCGCAGAGATTATATAATAAAGTTATTACAAAAAAGAGATTAATCATAGAAAGAGAATTTGTTAATCATCGGTTGATCAATCCAAGTGCTCTAGTTGACAAGATCATTCTGCAAAGGCGATGAGAAGTTATGTGTTACACTACCGCTGTGATTGTTATACCTGTGTGAAGGAGTTCTATGCAAATCTACATGAAATTACCCAAGGAGTTGTCTTCGTACGAGGTTAGGCTGTACCATTTACTCCTGTGAGGATTAATGAATTGTATATGATAGAAAATGTTCCAATGTGTCATTATGCAAATTTTATTCCTATGCAAGGTTTGATGCAGAATATTTATAATTTTTTGACGGATGAAAGTGTATTGGGAAGTACGAGATGAAGGATATATTAGTTTTTCTGCTTCATCACTTAATCCAATTTTGAAGAAGTGTCATTTCTTTATTTGTGCAAAATTACTCCTTACTATGAAGATCAGTAAAGTCACCAAGGAGAGTGCTATTTTAAACTACTGTATTCAAATGGGAAAACCTATTGATATAGGTTCTATTATATTTAAATATGTGATAAGAATCATTATGAATATGCCAATTTATGGACTTGGGCATCCTTCTACAATTTTTTTGATTTGTAGTTAATCCAAAGTGCCATATGAAAGTTGGGAAAAAGTTTTACTACCATGGGAGCCCATGATCCCTATTAATGATCGGTATGTTGGTAATGGGAATGAAGCACTAAATGCTACTATAGATCATTCTTCACATGCTTCATCTCCATTAATGCCACCAACAGTAAGAAGTTCGCTTGCTTTAGAGAAGAAATTGAAGAAAATTGAAAGAGAACTTCAGAGTATTATGAATGCAGTGGGAGATCTCAAGTACGTTTTTGATCACCTAGATTTGAGAATGAAAGTGAATTTTGATCACACTGGAACTTTTGTAGCAGGATTAGTTCGGATGTTTAAAGAAAAGGGGTGGATCGAAGAAAATTTGACAGATCAATTCCCATATGAATCCTTCTACAACCTATATGTTCATTACCAATCTATGACAGATATTAGAGGAGGTGATAGCACTAAAGATGAGGCTGAATGATTGAATATTATGAATTCTCTACTTATTTAAAAATGTTTACGTGTTTAGTGTAATTGTGTGGATTTGATTAGGTTATATTTGGTTTATTCTGAACTTTGATTATGTGTATAGCTTTGTGTCAGTGTTTAGTGTTGTGGCTTGATTTCAAGCCTGATTTATAATTACTTTACTTCATAGGTGTGAATTTGTGATTTGTGAAATGTGTTTGTAAGAAATATATTTTCATATATAAAATTTAGTTTGTTGTTATTTGTGAAAATGATTTTTTTTGTGAAATATGTATTTATGATTTTAGATAAAATTTGTGTTTAAAAATACTAAAAAAAAAACTTTGGAGAAAATTGAAAATTTGAAAAATCAAAATAGTGAATTTTGGTCCTTCAGCACCGACGACACTGATATTGGCCTCGACGGCACCTTCGACCTGAGAGCGGCAAATTAACCCTTTAATTCTTGATTTTCACACTAAGCCTCCTTTTTTACCCCTTAAGTCACCTTCAACCTTAAGTTTTGCACCTAGAGCTTGATTTTGGGCAAATTTGAGGCAAAGGAAGTTCGAATTTTATCTTCTTTAGGTAAGAGCTACACTTTAAAGTAAAATTTTTTTATTTTCACCAAAGATTTTTCTCACATTGACTAGATCTAAAATTTTGAAATTTTTTAGGAGATTTCAAGAAAATGCTTTGGTGAAAAACTCTTACTTAGTGGATTTGAGTTTAAAGTGGTTTAAATTTTTTATTTTTGGAATTTTGGGATTTATTCAGAATTTTATCAAATTTTTCTAGATTTCCCATGGCACCTCGTTCGAGCAAAAGGAAAATAGAATATGACAAGCAAATAATTATTGGCTTTAGAACCAATGCTTGATTTCATAGTCTTCAAGAAAATAAAAAAATGATTTAAGACCGAGGTTTTAAAAATCCAGGAGGAGAAGTTGAACGATTGATTATCGCACGGTAGTGGGAAAACTTCTGCTATTTTACTGCTGATGCGATTGTTGAGATTGTGATGGAATTTTATGCCAACCTTTCTGAGGCTTCTGATGATTTTGTTTTTGTTCGAGGAAAAAGGGTGGAGTTTACTCCAAGAAAAATTAATGAGTTTTATCAATTAGAAGATGTTTATAGATGTCAGTATCATTCTTTTTCAGCTTCAGATCAAGCCTTAGATGATGTTATTTCTTTTCTAACCAGTGAGAAAATGTTTTGGAAAATAAAAAATGGAGTTAAAGTTAATTTTCCACTTTTATTGTTAAATTTAATGTCTAAGGCTTGACATTATTTTATTTATGGAAGGATGATTCCAATGAACCATCATAGTGAAGTAACCAAGGATAGAGCCATCCTTAACTATTATATTCAGCAAGTGATGGACATAAATGTAGACTCTATCATTTATATGAACATTCAATCTATTTCTTTAGGAGAGACCATTGGTTGATTAACACACCCTGCTCTCATTTACACACTTTGTGAGCATGCAAGAGTTGATTTCAGACTTGATGAGGAGAGGATTAAGCCTCAGAGACTGATTGGGCCTACCAACATCAAGACTTATGAGTCCCATGTTGATTGGAGATCTGGAAGATAGGCCATGGATATTCCTTCTACTTCTAGAACCCCTACTTTTAGTGAGCCTACTTCAAGTGACCCCAGCAACAGGGTGTTATTGGACCAAATGATGATTCAATAGAGAGATATTTTTAAGATGGATCATAGGATGCAGAATATGGAGGTCAGAAATGCTCACACTAATTATCTGAGTCACCAGAAATTTGAGTATGATGCTGCTTATGATGATGCTTTATTAAGATATCTGAAGGGTGATCATACAGTTCAATTCCTTATTCACCCTACTAATACTCCATATCAGCAGCAGAAGTTACATATTGATGATGAAGAAGATAATGATTGGTGATCTTTTTATTTGTTTGTTTGTGTTTGTACTATGTGATTGTATTGTTTGTGTTGTGATGTTGTTGAAGACTTTGTTTGTTATGTAATGTGAAACTGTAATGTGGAAAACTGTTTTAACTTTTAGAGTTTAGTTTAGTTTTGTCGTTATTTTCAGCACTTTGTTATGTATTATGATTAGCTCTTTCTCAGCAAATTTTATATATATTATGTGAAATTTAATGTTTTTAGCTTTGTAGTTTTCATAATAGCACCTGTAGTATTTCAAAATTTATTTTCAAAAATCAGAATCTCCAATAGGTATGATTTTCTTATGCATTTAATGTTTTCCTTCACCCTTAATNTTAGAAAAAGCGAAAGAACTTAATTTTATTTGTCCTCACTTAATTATATTTTCAAATTTTTTAATTTAACATGACCTATGGTATTAGGGTTTAACTTGAGATAACTATTTTTATGTTTCTAAATATATAGTAAATTTAAGTAAAAATTTTCAATAATAAAGGTTAATTCTAGGGGATAAGATATTTGGTAAAAGAGAATAAGACTATACTTTTCTATCACTAAAGTAATTTATATTTTTAAAGTATTCGAAATCTTAGAGCTATGTTTTTCTATTTTTAGTAAAGGAATTTTGTATTTTTGAAGTATTAAAAATCTTAAAAGATTCATGTAAAAAGAAAAAGAATTAAAGTTTATGAAATCTTTAAGTTAATATAAATTTGTTAAGTGAAGAAATGTAATAAGTTTTTAAAGAATTAAACTTTATAAAATCTTTAAGTTAATATAAATTTGTTAAGTGAAGAAATTTAAAACGTTTTTAACTTTAAGAGGAGGATAGTGAAGTTCAAAATTATTAAAGACTATCCAGATATAGTAATCCTCACATTTAGAAAAGAAAAAGAAAAGAAAAAGAAAAGATGTGGGGAGAAGCTTGAGGAGATGCCTAATTAAAGATTGGCTTCACTTGAATCAACTTAAGGAAAAAGACTTAAGACACATTTTTCTAAACTTTTGATTTGAATAAGAAATTAATTATTAATAAAGTTTTTATGAAGTTCTTTTTCATATGAATTTCTTAAGTGACTTAAATATAACAAATTGTAATTTTTTTCTTGAAAAGAATGGATGATCAGAAACCTTAGACTTAATTAGTGAATATCCTTACACCTTTAGTATTAACTAGAGTGGTTTTGAATTTTTCTTAAGTTAAACTATTATATTTAGAGAACTAAAAGATGTGTGGAGAAGCTTGAGGAGATGCCTAATTAAAGATTGGCTTCACTTGAATCAACTTAGCAAAAAGACTTAGACACATTTTTCTAAACTTTTGATTTGAATAAGAAATTAATTATTAATAAAGTTTTTATGAAGTTCTTTTTCATATGAATTTCTTAAGTGACTTAAATATAACAAATTGTAATTTTTTCTTGAAAAGAATGGATGATCAGAAACCTTAGACTTAATTAGTGAATATCCTTACACCTTTAGTATTAACTAGAGTGGTTTTGAATTTTTCTTAAGTTAAACTATTATATTTAGAGAACTAAAGTATGGAAGTCTAAAAGTTAAACTCTTTACCATAAGTCATATTTTTATGTAGTAGAGAAGTTGCTTGAGGACAAGTAACATGTATGTTTGGGGGAATTTGATACACTAAAAATAAATGCATTTTTATACCCATATTTTATACCTATTTTGGGTGATATTGCAATTTAATGGAAGGAATTCTGATGTTTTCTTCCAGGTTATTGATTTTTAGGGCTTAAAGCAAAAAAGAAGCAAAAAGGATGAAATTTGGAGTAAAAATGATGTTTTTGAGGAAATACTTAGCGCCAACAGAGCCAAGGTCAGCGCCAACAGCGCCAAAGGCTATTCAGACCCTGTTTCTAGAAGGTTTGATGTATTTGGACAATTTTTGAAGAGATTTTGGAGGCACCTCTTGGAGAATTGACCATGGGCTTTATTTGGGGTCGAATTTCATCAGAAAAGGGGCTCCTCTACGTTCATTTTTTGCTCGACAACATTCTACCACGCTACATTTCCACAATCCATCTTCATTCCACCACATATTAGAGTCAATTAGTAATTTTGCTTTCATAGTTTAGAATTTTTGTGGTGAGATTTAGTGTGATACATTCTGTAAGAGTGTTGGCGAAGGAAAAAAGTGAGAAAGTACTTCTTTTTGCATTTCTAAGGATTGGCTATACAGGATTTGCTTTGAGAAAGAGTTCCAAAAAAGTTTGTTTATTTATTTAGTGTTGTATGAACTTTCTTTTATATATGAAATTTGTGTTCTATCGTATCATTCTCATGAAGTATTAATAGTTTCCTCTATCTTTCCCTTTACTCTGAGATATTGAGAAATGAAGAGATATTATAAATGTGCCTAATTAAAATATAAAATTAATTATGATGATTTTTCAACTCCGAACTTAATTTAATTTTTAATCTGGCCAATTGATTTGTTAAAATATGTTGTGAAACATATGATCCAGGAAATGGAGTATGAATTCTACATCAGTGTGAGGATCACATTTGATTTCATGAAGGAGAAATTTGATCATAAAATTAAGTGCAAATAAATAAGGAAATATTCTTTATTGGCTGTAGAATTGGAGAATCTTTAGGGTGACAGACTAAAATCCCCAATTTGATCTTAGTTTTTAAAAACTAAAGCTAGAGTTAGCCTTCAGATGAAGGGAAGTGGGAGCTCTGGAGTGTGAGCTGGTATCCTCTTAGCCTAGCCAAAGATTTAGAGACTAAACCTAATATTAACCAATGATTTTCTATGCACTGTATTAGGGTAGAGAATTAAAATTGCTCGTATTTGGCACAATAAATATAATAAACATTTATCTCATCTCATTTCACCAAAATTTCATTGTAGTGGGAATGATGCTTTTTCACATAAGTAATCTTCATTACATAGACATAGTTAGTAGATTAGTTGTTATTATTAAAAATTTACATTTCAATTTTGCTAATAGTTAAGTAATTTAGTTTGGTTAACATAACAACATTCAAAATTAGTGACAATTATTTAGTTTGATTTTTTGTAAATTTCCTGGTAAAATTTATCGTTGCGAATTTACAGCTTCCCTGTGGAATCGATATTTGGGGCTTAAATAGAAAGTCCAGTATTACTTGATAATGATTCGTATACTTGCATAGAATCCCATTATTAATTAACTATAATTATATATATTTTACACAACTTACTTTTCATACAAGGACCTAGTTTTTGGTGTTTTAGTGGTCTCAACTTCATAAATCCTTACATATAAAAAATTGAGATCAATAACCGGTGTAACCATCAAGAAAACAAAAATATTTGTGCCTAGTCAGCCTATCCAACATCTGGTCCAAAAAGGGTTTATTAAAATGATCCTTTCTAGTTGCAGAATTTAATTTTCTATAATCTATGCAAATTCGACAACCAACGACTTATCTTGTTGATATTAATTCATTATTCTCATTTGTCACTACAATCACACCTCCTTTCTTTGGGAAATAGTGAATTGGACTTACCCAAGCACTATCAGAAATAGGGTATATTATTCCAACATCTAACCAATTTAGAATTTCTTTCTTAACAACCCCTTTCTTCATTGGATTTAATCACATTTGAGGATCAGCCCTTGGTTTATGATGTCCTTCCAATAAAATTTTATGCATATAAATTGAAGGACTGATTCTTTTAATATCAACTAATGTCCATCCAAAGGCTTTCTTATATCTTTTTAATGTTTTCAATAACTGTTGTTCTTGTGTATCAGTTAATTCTGAGGATACTATAACTGGTAATGTAGATAAATCTCCTTAGAATGCATACTTTAAATGTGTAGGAAGTGTTTTCAGTTATAGTACAGAAGGTTTCTCAATAGATGAAATCAGATTCTGGTTACTTTCTGTAGGATCTAAGATCTCAAATTTTTCCTGAACATAATCCATATCTTCTTTACTCACTTTCATAGATTCATCTTGAATTTTATACTCATCTTGATATTCCATATATTCCTTTTCAAATTTGCTTTCATATGTCTTCTTGAAATATTCATGGCTTAATTATTCATTGATATCCATTCTCAAGCATTCAATCTCTTGCTCTTTTGCATGGCATCTCATTGATTTTGCAATGTTAAATGTAAGCTCTTAATCGCTAACTCTCATAGTTTGTTCTCCTTTTTGCACATCCATAAAGCTCTTCTAGAGGCAAGGAATGGTCTTTCTAAAATGATAGGAATTTATTTTTCTTCCTCCATATCTAATACAATAAAGTCCACAGAAAAGATAAATTTATCAACTTTTACCAACACATCTTCTATAACTCCTTTAGGATAGGTAATCGAACGATCAACTAAGTAAAGAGTTACAATAGTAGGTGAAATATCTCCTAAACCCAACCTTCTGAAAATTGATAACGACATATTATTAATGCTGGTTTCTAAATCACATAAAGCTTTTCCATAAAATCATTTGCCAATACCACAAGGAATTGTAAAACTTCTAGGATCTTTAAGTTTTTCAGGAAGCTTTTTCTGAATTACAGCGTTACATTCTTCACTAAGTGCAACAGTCTCATTATCTACAAACTTCCTTTTCTTATTAAGTATATCCTTCATAAACTTCACATAACTTGACATTTGTTCCAAAGCTTCAACAAATGGATTGTTTAAAAAATTCATTGTCTCTATTTTTTTACTTCATTTTTGAGGAAATAGAGGTGATGGTCTCTCTACAGTGATTTTCATTTGTTTAATAGGATNGATAAATTTATCAACTTTTACCAACACATCTTCTATAACTCCTTTAGGATAGGTAATCGAACGATCAACTAACTAAAGAGTTACAGTAGTAGGTGAAATATCTCCTAAACCCAACCTTCTAAAAATTGATAACGGCATAATATTAATGCTGATTTCTAAATCACATAAAGCTTTTCCATAAAATCATTTGCCAATACCACAATGAATTGTAAAACTTCTAGGATCTTTAAGTTCTTCAGGAAGCTTTTTCTGAATTACAACGTTACATTCTTCACTGAGTGCAACAGTCTCATTATCTACAAACTTCATTTTCTTATTAATTATATCCTTCTTAAACTTCACATAACTTGGCATTTGTTCCAAAGCTTCAACAAATGGATTGTTTAAAAAATTCATTATCTCTATTTTTTTACTTCAATCTTTGAGGAAATAGAGGTGATGGTCTCTTTACAGTGATTTTCATTTGTTTAATAGGACATTCTGACACAAAATGAAAATCTTCACCCTATTTTTCATTTTCCACCTCATTTTTTTCAATTTCAACTTTTTTTTGAACTCTATTCTCTACTTCTTTTCCACTTCTAAGTTGTATAGCTTTAATTTGCTCCTTATTCTGATCTTTAGGATTTACTTCAACATTACTAGGCAATGTTCCTGGAGGTCTATTGCTAAGTGCGATAAAAATAAATCTCAGTTGATTTTCCTTGTTTCTAAGTGCAACTCCTTGACTTTGTAATTGACTTCCCATTTGCAATATGAAGTCTTCCATTGAAAACTTTTTCTGCTTACTTTAAAAATTATTAAATCCTTGGGGGTAATAAGGTTTATAAGTTGGATTACCTTGATTGTTGGAGTTTCCTAATGGGTTCACAGTATTGTTTCCGCATTGTGGAGTTGCAACATTAGAGTTATTGTTACTCTAACAAAAATTTAAATGACTCTTCCAATCGAAACTATAATAACTACCATAAGAATTATTAGAATGATTATTTATTTCATTTAAGATCTCATTAGAAGATTGAGATTCTACCATTTATCTTAACAAGCTCTCCTCAAGTACAGGTGATGTTTGAGAATAATTCATTCCATATTGATCTATCTTCTTCGATATAGCAGCCATTTGTGCAGCTAACATAGATATTGCATCAGAATCATGAATACTAGTTGCTCTTTATGGATTTACCCTTCCAGAGGGCCATTGAAAATTATTAGTAGCCAACTCTTCAATTAATGAATATGCTTCATCGAATGGTTTTANCTTCTTTTTGAACTCTATTCTCTACTTCTTTTCCACTTCTAAGTTGTATAGCTTTAATTTTCTCTTTGTTCTAATCTTTAGGTTTTACTTCAACATTACTAGGCAATGTTCCTGGAGGTCTATTGCTAAGTGCGATAAAAATAAATCCCAGTTGATTTTCCATGTTTCTAGGTGCAGCTCCTTGACTTTGTAATTGACTTCCCATTTGCAATATGAATTCTTCCATTGAAAACTTTTTCTCCTTGCTTTAAAAATTATTAAATCTTTGGGGGTAATAAGGTTTATAAGTTGGATTATCTTGATTGTTGGAGTTTCCTAATGGGTTCACAGTATTGTTTCAGCATTGTGGATTTGCAACATTAGAGTTATTGTTACTCTAACTAAAATTTAAATGACTCTTCCAACCGAAACTATAATAACTACCATAAGAATTATTAGAATGATTATTTATTTCATTTAAGATCTCATTAGAAGATTGAGATTCTACCATTTATCTTAACAAGCTCTCCTCAAGTACAGGTGATGTTTGAGAATAATTCATTCCATATTGATCTATCTTCTTCGATATAGCAGCCATGTGTGCAGCTAACATAGATATTGCATCAGAATCATGAATACTAGTTTCTCTTTTTGGATTTACCCTTTCATAGGGCCATTGAAAATTATTAGTAGTCAGCTCTTCAATTAATGAATATGCTTCATCGAATGGTTTTGACATTAATGATCCACCAGCAGCAACGTCAATTATAGATCTAAGAGATCCAACCAATCCATTACAAAATGTTTGAATTATTATCCAATCTGGTAACACATGGTGTGAACTCTTTCTAAGGAGATCTTTGAATCTTTCCCATGCTTCATAAATTGATTCCCCTTCAAACTGACAAAAAGATGTAATATCATTTCTAAGCTTAGTAGTTTTTGAAGGTGGAAAATATTTATGTAAGAATTTTTGTGACAAATCTTCGTAAATTTTGAAAAATCAAGGTGCTAACGAGTTTAATCACATCTTAGCTTTATCTGTTAATCAAAAAGAAAAAAGTCTAAGTCTAACAACATCATTTGACACTCCATCATTTTTAAATGCAACAAAAAAATTTAGAAAACTAGCAAGGTGTAAATTAGGATCTTCAGTTGATGTTCCCCCAAACTGATTATTTTGAACCACGTAGATAATAGAAGGTTTAAGCTCAAATAAATTGGCAGCTACAATAGGGTTTTGTATACTCAAATAAATTTCATCTGCTATAAGATTAACATAATCTCTTAATGGTCTCTGATGATGTTCTTTTTCATTTCTAGCATTATTCAAATTGCAAGCTATTTTGCTAATATGATCTATCTCTTTTTGTTGTTTTCAAATTTTTCTAATAGTTTTTTCTAATTCAAAATCACGAGTTACTAAATCTTCAGATCTTACACTACGCATAAAGAAATAAACCAAGTAATTGAAAATAAGCAAACACACTTAAATAAGAAAATGTTCAAGCTAAACTACAAACACTTTTTTTTTAGTTTTTAAATTAAAAATAAAATAACTTAGTACTTTCTGTTACTTGCCCGACAACGGCGCCAAAAACTTGATGCAGACAGATTTATTATGTTAATTTTACAATTATTTTTCAATATTACAAAATACACATCGTAGATATAATAAGGAATATGCAATGTAATCCCAACAAAAATAATGTTTATAAGAATATTTTATCTTTAAAATTCTTTTAAACTTCTAAGTACCTTTTTAAAAACAACGCAAGTATACGTATCGGTCAAGTAATAAAGGGCTTTAATAGTGTCCTCGATATCGATCCAACAGGCATATTAGAAATGCTTTTAAATAGTTCTTAAGATAATAATTATAATTTAAACTAAAAAGAAAGTAAAGTGCAAAGTTTGAATATTAACTAAACCAGAAACTAAAATTTCAAAGGGAAAGTTCAAATTTAAGAAAGCATCCTTCCCTTTACAATGAGCATATGGATTGTGAAAAAATTAAAATCATTTGAAAATATATATAAAAACTATTTTGTGCCCAATAGGAGCAATCCTATTCTTTACCATCTTTCGAGTGCTATAAATAACCTTGACTAATCCAATGTTTGGTCCCTAATTCTGTGGTTAGGCTGGGAGGATACTGACTGCCACTAAAGAGCTCCCACTACTATCTCCCCTAAGGGCTAACAATCTCGCTTTAGTTTCCAATCAACTAGACCAAATTGGAGATTTTAAATTGTCACCTTAAAATCTCCAATTTTGCATACAACAAAGTATATTTCCTTATTTACTTACACTCAACTCCATGGATGACATACTCTCTCATGAAAACAAATGTGATTCTTCCTNCTACTATCTCCCCTAAGGGCTAACAATCTCGCTTTAGTTTCCAATCAACTAGACCAAATTGGAGATTTTAAACTGTCACCTTAAAATTTCCAATTTTGCATACAACAAAGTATATTTCCTTATTTACTTACACTCAATTCCATGGATGACATACTCTCTCATGAAATCAAATGTGATTCTCCCCATGTTATAGAAATCATAGCCCTTTCGGAACATATGTTTCCCAACACATTTTAACATATCAAAAAATAAAAGAAGATTAGATTTCAAATCACTACAAATTATTGACATTTTAAACTATGGAAAATTGAATTACTTCTTCACAAAAAAAAAATTTGAAGTAAGGAGAACGATATAGAAGACTACTCAGAATTCATGAGAAGGATATGACAAAACAAGGATTTTATATATAAAAACAAGCTTACAAAACAAAAAAAATAAAAAACAACTTTCTCATAATCCTTCCCAAGCAAATCCCTAGAAGTTCTCTCCAAGCTTTTCTATCTTTACAAGCACTCTCAATTCTCTCTTCGAAGTGTGATGAAAAAGAAATCTCTCACCTTCCCCTCCTCTTACAACCTTAGAAGAAAATCTCCAAGCCCTTGACTTTCTCTCTCTATCTCTTCCTATTGTCTTTCACGTCACCCGCCTTTCACGTCACACACAAACTCCTTGCAGTCTTCTTCTTTTTTTTTGGGCTACCTCCTTTCAAAATGAATTCAAAATTCCCTCGAAAATTCCCTCCGAAAGTCAACTCTCTTGAATTCAAAAGATGGGTCATTTGATCCAAGAGACATATCCCTTCATAAAATNCAACCTTAGAAGAAAATCTCCAAGCCCTTGACTTTCTCTCTCTATCTCTTCCTCTTGCCTTTCACGCCACCCGCCTTTCACGTCACACACAAACTCCTTGCAGTCTTCTTCTTTTATTTTGGGCTGCCTCCTTTCAAAATGAATTAAAAATTCCCTCCGAAAGTCAACTCTCTTGAATTCAAAAGATGAGTCATTTGATCCAAGAGACATATCCCTTCATAGAAGAACCTTCTAAAGTGTCTAGATGCATTGAATTACTCCAAAAGGTGTTTAGAACAAGTGTTCCTTTGAAAATTCACACAAAATTCACCTCAAACCGCTTTAATTGGCAGAAAAAGTCATCTCTGGTGCATCTGGCGCCAAATTTGGGACTTCATGCGCAAAGGCTATGTCAAACGGCGCATCATGTGTCAGATTGCCAAAATTCACTATTTTGGCTCCAAATTTCATTCTTTTTGCTACTTTTGCTCCAAATGCCTAAAAATGTTGTACCTACAATAAAAACACAAAAATACCCTTCTTTAAAGTGCAATATCACAAAGATAGGCATAAAATACATACTTAAAATGACATTTTATTTTGGTGTATCACAGGGTTAGGTAGGCTTAGTTTAGGATCAGTAGAGATTTAGGTTAGATCTCTTTTATTAGGGTTTTGGTTAGAGTAAATTTGGACTAGGTTAGGTTTGGTGGAGTTTGGAGTTTTTTAGGTTAGGTTTAGTTAAGTGTGAAGTGGGCTAATAATGGTGTAGTTAGACCTAATTTTTTAGTTAGGATGAATTAGAACTAGGTTCGATTCAATTGGGTGTTTAGTGGGCTAGGTTTGACTAGAGTTAATGGGTTGTGTGTGTGTGTAATTGTTTTGGGAAGGTAAATAAATTATGGTTAAGGTTTAGGTCTTGGGTATAAGAATAAGGTTGGTTTTATGTGGGTTCGTCTAAGCTTAATATTTTAGCTCTTAGTGTCAGTTCAGCTAAGGTTAATGTGTTAGGTTTTAGTGTGGGTGCACTCATTAATGTCAGTAGGATCAGTTAGGGTTACTGTAGGTGTGAGTGATATGTTTTTGATAAAACTAGGGCTAGGGACAGTTTTTCAGTGTAATCTATGAATAAGCATAAAGTTAGGTTTAGAGTTTAGGCATGTTTATGGGTAGGATTTAATTAGGTGTTTCAAGTAGTGTAAATGATGAGTCAGTTGGTTTAGATTTTTAAGTAGTGTAATGGATTAATGGGCTAGGTGAGGAGTTATCGTGTAAGAGTGAGGTGGAGTGTGTGACTGTATGTTTAGTGCGTGAATTTGTGTTTGTTTTCTAGGTTGTTGTACAGTGAGGAAAAGGCATGTGAGTGGGGTATTTCGATTTAGGCTAGGTTAATGGATGAAGTGCATATGGTGAGCTCGGATAGGCTTTATGGAAGAGGAGGTGTAGGGTGTTTTGCGATGGGTTGTTTATGGTTTCTTTTTTGTTTTTTATTTGTGTAAGGAAGGAAATACAAATGAGAGAAAATATGAGTAAAAATGAAAAGAGAAAGGATAAACGTTCAACATGCATGGTAGAATGAGGTGAGAAATTAATGGACATTTGCTTCAGAGGAGAAGAAGAGAGGGAAGGAGGAAAACAAAGCAAAACCACACTATGTTGACTGCAAAATGTACTATTGAAATTGGGTATTGAGTAATTTTAGCTTAAATTTAGGTTGGTTGACATGTACTTTCAATTTGAGTTTATTTTGCTGTGAATTTTTGCAATATTTATTTTATTATCTAAATTATCATCGTAATTATTGTCGGCTTAACGACCTACCAAATGGACTCAGATTTGAGCACAGAGGGGTTTATTTAAAAGATTATGAGGATATGTATGTAATGGAGAAATCCATTTTGAAAAATAATGACTCAACAATTTTAGGTAAGACTGCTTTTTTTTGCATAAAAAGCATAAGTATAAATTTTTTGNATTGAGTAATTTTAGCTTAAATTTAGGTTGGTTGACATGTACTTTCAATTTGAGTTTATTTTGCTGTGAATTATTGCAATAATTATTTTATTATCTAAACTATCATCGTAATTATTGTCGGCTTAACGACCTACCAAATGGACTTAGATTTGAGCACAGAGGGGTTTATTTAAAAGAGTATGATGATATGTATGTAATGAAGAAATCCATTTTGAAAAATAATGACTCCGTAACAATTTTATGTAAGACTGCTTTTTTTTGCATAAAAAGCATAAGTATAAATTTTTTTTTTAAAAATGGTGTCCAATGACCTCTAAAATGGTTTGCAAGCTCCTCATAAATGAATATGAACATTGTTATCTTTACAGAATATAATTATGAACATTGGATTTGGTTGTTGAGAAAAATGATAAATTTAGGGTGTTCAGAGTATTATTCATGCATGAAAATTTAAACTGAAAAGTTTCTTGTAAAAATTATCTCATATGACTGTCAAACTTGTTTGCAAAATTTTTAATTAGGACAATAACCATCATGCAAATTTTTTGAAAAAAGTTTCAAACCACACATTAATCTGGAGAGAGAAAATGTTAATTGAGGTGTTTGCTCATTACGATTGATTTTTATGTCAATTTTAGGGTTTGTTAAAGTTAACTATATTTAGGTATTTTCAAGTTTGATTTATCTAACTTTTTGCTTAGTAAGGTTTAACTTTTGTTGAATTACAGGTTTGCTCATGATTCAGCTCAAGTAAGGCCAACTTTGATGTCTACTAGAAAGGATTAACAAAAAAAAGAGATCAATAACAAGTAACAACAACTCACCTTCAATATGATTCATATAACATAGCAAAGCCAATTAAATACAATAACATAAAGAGAAAATTTAATCTTAACAACTATAAAAGTTAAAAAAATATCATCCAACTTAACACTAACCAATGTAATATCAATATTTCCATTGCAATCTTTAGCAATAATAACAAAAGTAAGATATATTTATTTCATTCTAAGCTGATAGTTGCATAAGAATTCTGATTAAAGAAATAATTGAGAGTTAATAAGAATATCATTTCATAATGATTGAACACTAACTGTTGAAACACGATTGGTTTGCTATTATTTGAATGTTCAAAATTAAGCAAAAAACAAAAGTAAACTAATCATAAATTTAACTAAAATATAAACAAGGCTAATCATAAAAAGGTACATAGGAATTAGATTTCATATATGATAATTTGGCTTACTAAAATGTAATTAAGGTAAGAATTTTGTGTGATTCTATCAATCTTGGACCAGAGGTAATTGCTATAATTTTTTGCAGAAGCTCAGGGCTTCTATTTTCTTGCACAAAGTACCAACCTATCGGTATATATCTATTTAAAAAAGGTTATAGATACTATAATGAACTGTATAAGTTTCTAACAGTTATCTATAACCAATGATTTATCTATTATAGTATTTTGCCTTAAAAGAGTACATTATCCACTTTCCAAATTTGAATGGATCTCCTGAGCAATTGATTGATGGACAATCAATTAATAGTCGTTATGGTACGAAATAAAACACAATAATTATAACAACAAGAACTTCATAACTTTTACATACAATTAAAACCATCAAAGAGTTAATGTTGCATCCAAACTCAACAAATAAATATTTATTCAACATTAAATAGATACAAGTGGATAATAAAGGAATATTGGCCTGATTCTAATAAAAACTAGAAGAAAAAAAAATATGAAATTTAAACTCTTGCTTTATGATTAAAANAAACTCAACAAATAAATATTTATTCAACATTAAATAGATACAAGTGGATAATAAAGGAATATTGGCCTGATTATAATAAAAACTAGAAGAAAAAAAAAATGAAATTTAAACTCTTGCTTTATGATTAAACTCATCATCTTCAACTTTGCATCAAAACCTCTTTTAAGTCTTCTATATGATTGCCTTTCAGAAGCATTGAAGAACCCTAGAAGATTACTTAAATCTCAATAATGATAACCGAAACAAACTGCTTTTGATTCCTCCAAAACCCCCCTAATTCATCATTAAAATATCCTTAAAAATTATCTACAACAATTGCTTTAAGTATAGAGAGATTTAATGTTAAATTGCAATGAAAAATTGGGTTGGAGCCTAGTCAACACCAAGGCCCGAAGCTTTCTATTTCACATATTCTACTTCAAATTGGTTCCAAAGTTGTCACCTTGATGACGAAATCTTAGTTTCTATGTGTTGTACTAATGTCTAGGCACCTAAACCTCGCAGTGTTGGCCTAATCGTTTGCTAAACTTATATTGGTTCATAGGATCCTAAATTGGGCATCATGACATTGGCTACTATATTCTTGGCGCATGCAGCCTAGTTGTTAGCTATATCTCTCAAACGCATAAACTCGATTGTGCTCTAAATCTTGTCGATTGCATTGCAATTCACTAGAATGGCTTTAGAACCTCAATGTCAACCTTTTTATTATTATTATTATTATTATTATTTTTAGCTCAAACGTTCCGCTCAACTATTTGCGTTCATAGGTGGCAAAATTGATTAAATCACATACATATATATGTATAAAAGTACTATATATATATATATATATATATAGTCACGGAAAACTTTCCATTTTTGGGGAATTACGAAAATGCTCTTTTTCATTATTCAGGTTAATTCTCAATGGACAAGTTTAGTTGAAAATGATTTCTACCCGTTCCTCTATCCTCTATCTAGTCTCAGTTACGTACAATGTCGTGTTAACTTGGTTCGATAAAGATTTACTTGACTGACTCTATCAATCGNGGACAAGTTTAGTTGAAAATGATTTCTACCCGTTCCTCTATCCTCTATCTAGTCTCAGTTACGTACAATGTCATGTTAACTTGGTTCGATAAAGATTTACTTGACTGACTCTATCAATCATACATGTAAATTATTTTAATGAAATATGTATTTGTTTTCATGCTTGTCAATTCAATCTCTAGTTAGTCTATCTGTCAAGTTAACTTGGTTCGATAAAGTTTTCTTTGACTGACTCTATCAATTATACATGTAAATTATTTTTATGAAATATGTATTTGTTTTCATGCTTCCCAATTCAATCTCTAGTTATGGTCAATTTGAGAGAATACTCGCACAGATGTTGACAAGCACAATTATAATTAATTAAGATGGGCTAAGACTTTCGCGCAACGACTACAGATATTTACCATTTTGCAAGTCATCGTACAAAACGATAACCACATCTTTTGCAAGGTAAAGGCTTCCTAGGGATAAATCCAAGACTTAGGGTATAATATTACGCGAGTGATGCCTGTCGTTATTGTGATTTCCAGTCTGCGATTTCCATATAACTCCTTTCAGGGTGACATCAGATCGCCAGGAAATACTTTAGCCCTGGCAGCAGCGATGCAAGTAATAATTAACCATAAATTACAATAAATTAATTCATTTGACATTCTCATCTCTTGATCACATCTTGTTTTACCAGATCTACTGGATTAATCTTTTATAGGTCCCTACAGTTGATAATAAAATTGTATTTTTTTAAAAAAGAAGTTGATGAAGGATCAAAGCAGGGAGATATTCNTTAAAGGAATATTGTTTTTATGCTTATTTTATAGGTCTATCTGTTAGAAATGCAACGCAACTGAAATGGGGCAAAACGAAGTTCAAACAAAACAAAATGGTGGAGTTGCGCAGGGTGGGCGCTGACGACGCCAGAGTGCAGAGAACGACGTGAAAATCTCACCTACCAAAACAATGTTGACAGCCCCTGAGACAATTTGGATGCGATGCTAGGCAAATTTCTAGAAGATTCAATATATTTGGATACTTTTTGGAAGGTTGCTTGAGGCAACTCTAGGGAAATTCATCCCTACACTATAATGGAGTTCTTTTATGTTGGAAAAATGGCGTGTGTGAGTGGGAAAATTTGGAGAATGTTTAGAGATCTTAGAATAGGAGTAGAAAAGTAGATTTTTTCCTTTTTTGAGAGATTGGTGAGGGGATTTTGGGAGAATCTGTAAGGGAATGTTCTAGCATTGCATGGATCAGCGGGAGACTTTATGCGAGAGATTTCCATCATTCTTTCAAGGAGAAAAAGCTAAGTATTGTGTTCTTCATTATCTTATGATTTTGTAAACACTTATCTAGTGAATTTGCTTCGATTTAATGAAATTTTTCATTATGTTTTCTTCGTGCATTGTGATGTGTTTCTCTTACTCTTCTTCTCTTATGGAAACAGTGACATGAGAAGATTATGCCATTATTTTTCTTTTACTTTTCTTTTGCAATGAATATGATTCATGTTTAGGATATTAGGATGCTTTCTTGAAGAAGTTTTAATTATAAATGTGATGATTTTTACTTGCACTTCATTTACATTACAATAAGGGTTCATTGTAGTGTTAAAATTCGTTGTAATTGCATTAAGATTTGAGAGGGCAGTGTAATTCTCAACAAAGTGGAACCACATTCAAATTTCATGGATGGTGAAGTTCATGGGAGTTGAGTGCAAATAAATGGCGAAATACATATATTGTTGGACATAGAATTAGAGATTTTAGGGTGACAGACTAAAATCCCCAATTTAGTCTTAGAGTTTAAGAACTAAAGCGAGCGTTAGCCTTCAGGGGAAGGGAAGTGAGAGCTCTGGAGTGAGAGCCAGTATCCTCTCAGCCTAACCACAGATTTAGGGACTAAACTTGAGATTAGCAAATGATTTTCTATAGCACTAAATCAGGGTAGAGAATTAAAATTGCTTATATTTGGCACATACAATATTTAATGTATCTCATTTCTATTTACATTATCCAATTCGCTACATAAGAAGAGTAGTTCTTAGCATCTTGAAATTCACCGAACCAATTCATCCAGAAAGAAGTATCTTTGGAATTAATCTTTATATTTAGGAATATTTACTATTCTTACATTTAACATTCATATTTAAGAGTAGTTGCAAGATAAAACACCATTTTAATTGACATTCCAAATTAAGGACTAATAGTAGTAGACTATAATTTGACTAAGGATATCTTTCCTCACTTCCTCGCGGGATCGATAATCGGGGCTTAATTAGAAAGTCCTATATTACTTGAAGCGATACGTGCACTTGCGTAGAGCCCGTATTGTGTGAACTATTTGCTATATTTTATAATATTTGAATTTTGTATGTTAGCTGCTAAATATAAATTTGGTCAAGTTCTTGGCTTTCTTTTGAAAGCTAAATAATTGCGTAATTATGGGTCAGGTCAAGTTTTTGGCACCATCTAAAGGGAATTGAATTGACATAAAATATGCAAAAAAAGATCACACACTAGGGGCGCAGCATTAAGCATATTGCTTGGGTTATTATTCCTAATAAATATGATACCAATTTTTTTTCTGACTATAGACCTATTTCTTTGTGTAACACTTTTTCTAAAGTTGTTGCCTTACTTTTAGCAGGTAAGCTAAAAGTTATTATTTCCAATATTATTCATCAAACTCATGCATCTTACATTAAAGGTAGGAATATAATTAATAATAACATCATTCAAAATGAGTTGTTTTATGGGTTTAATCTCATTAATTCCCATAAGCAATTTTTTGGTCTAAATAAGATTTTTCTAAAGCTTCCGACAAAGTTAAAATGAATTTCCTTTATCATAGAAAGGAAAAAAAAAATTTTTCGTCTTAAATTTTTTAAATTAATTTTTGCTTGTACTGTTGAAGTTAATTTTTCTATTTTTATTAATAGCAAAATAAAATGTTACTTTCCTTCATCGTCTCGTTTATGGCAAGGGTGTCACCTTTGTACCTCACTTTTTTTAGGGTCCACCCATTGATACACCAAAATAATATCTCATTTTAAGTATACATTTTATGCTTATTTTTGGTGATATTGCACTTTGAAGAAGAATATTTTTATATTTTTGTTGTAGTATCAATTTTAGGTATTTGGAGCAAAAATAAGAAAAAGAATGAAATTTGGGGCCAAAAAAATAAATTTTGTGAATTTGGGGCCTGAAGCGGCAGATTAGCGCTTGAAGCGCCACTTCACATAGAGCTGACACCTGAAGTGCAAGTTTTGGCGCCCAAAGTGCCGTTTTTTAAAGGGGTGGTGCCTGAAGTGCTAGATCCCAAAATAGCGCGATCTTAAGCAACTTGGCATCTAAAGCACCAGAATCAGCGTCTGAGACTCCAGAGATGAATATCTATGAATTAAGGCGATTCAGGATGAATTTTGCACAAATTTTGAAGGGTCCACATGTTCTAAAGCCTCATGGAGTGATTCAATGCATCTAGACACTTTGAAAGGTTCGTTGATGAAGAGATATGTCTCTTGAATCATAAGGCAAGTCCTTTGAAATTTGGAGGAAATTTTGAATTATTTTTGGAAGGAGGAAGCCTCTAATAAAAGAGAGGGAAGTTTAGGGCTAAAAAGGGGGGCGTAAGAGAGTTCAAAGGGTGGACGCGTTTATGGTTTGGAGAGAGAGAGAGAGAGTTAGAGAGAGAAATTCAAGGGTTTGGAGATTTTCTTCAAGGATTGTAAGAGGAGATGGAAAGTGAGAGATTTCTTCTTTATTACATTTCTAAGAGAGAATTGAGAGTTCATGTAAAGAGGGAAAGTGCTTCAAGCGAACTTCTAGAGATTTGCTTGGGAAGAATTGTAACATAAGTTGTGTCTTTTGATTCTTTGTTTTGTAAACTTATTTTTGTATATGAAATCTGTGTTTTGTCGTATCCATCTAATGAATTCTCTGTAGTTTTCTCTATCCTTCTCCCTACTCTGAGATATGGTTTTGTGAAGAATTAGTTTTGTTTTATATAATTTTAAATGTCAATAATTTTTTATGATTTGAACTCCACATCAGTAGCAGAAGCATCTACTTCTGGTTCTGTTTTACTTGAGAACATTATGGAGCAGTTAATGATTCAACAATCAATCTCATAACATTGCAGAACATAATAGAAAGTAAGAAGCCAGAAATGCATAGAATGTTGAATATAAGTAGAAAAGAGTCGAACACGACATTGCATATGAGGAAGCGATGGTTAGATGCTTAAGAGGTGATCATAATGTAGAGTTTCCTACATGCCTCAGTTTTACGCCTTATAAGCATTAATGCTATGAAGAAGAAGAAGATGATGATGATGAAGAGAAAAGTTTTATTTAGATTTNAATAAAATGTAGGAAAGTAAATAAGAGCATCCAGTACTGAAAAAAAAGTCAAGAAAATGAGTCGTAACAAAAAACAAGTATAAGAGAACCCTTAGTTACTTGTGGAAGACTAAAATTGTGTGTAAGACATTCGTAAAGGTGGGGGCCAGAGCTAGACTTCGTGCTTCCTGACAGTAAGTGAGAGCTACCAACCAGATAATCTATAAAGGCAGTCCTAACCTCGATCCATGTAATTAACCGTGGACCTTTACAAATTTTCATTTTTTTTCAAATTTAGTTTTCATGCATATAAAATTTACTTTATCATGCAAAAGAAATTTTTGCTTAAAACATTTTGTAGAGTGGTGCAGTCAACAGGTTAATCAACTTAATCGAGCTAGGACTACCAACAACTTATGAGTATCGGGGGCAATTATCTTCTCAATAGTTGTCAAATAGTATCATCAGTCTTTATCCTCACTTTTTATCAAATGTCATTGAGGTAAGAGATACTATTATAAATCCCCCATCACATCCCTTCTTTTAGCACACATTAGCATTATCTTCATTTCCCTAACCAACTAAACCTCAAACTTACACAAGGCCAATGATCCATAAGTGGCAAAAAAAAATTTCCCTTATTGCTCACAAGGATTTAAATACCTTAGAGAAGACTCAAATCCATGAGCAATGGGTCTATTAATATAAGATAAGTAGTATAGGGTATTTTTCTTGATTTAGGTAAATTGTCGGGTCCAGAGGTATAACATGGTTGATCCCTAAAAGTTTATTTGGAGCAAAGTTTAATAAGTTTTACTGTCCTTCAAAATATCCAAAAAATCATAAAAGTGCTTGGGCAAAAATCCCTAGCAACTTTTAGAAACCTTTGGAACGTTTCGAGTTCATTTGAACTTATTATATAGTTAAATTAATCATCTGATTTTGAACGTAAATTTATNCTAAATCTGCATCTAATGTTGGTAATATTGTTTTAGATTTGAATCAAGGTAGGATAAATTAAAGGAACCCTTCTTTTGTTACTCAAAGATATCTTAGTAGATCTATTACTACTACCAGGTCGCTATCTATTAATGGTCATAGTATTAATGCCATTATACCAAGGATAACCACTGATTTGAATGTTCATGTTAATGATATTTCTTCAACTCATGAACCGGCTGATAATAATAAGTTACTTTGCCTCCTGATTCTATTCATGAGGTTAATTCTAATGTTAATTGCATTAATAAGCTTGAGATGACTATTCATGAAGAAAATATAAATTACGCTCAATTACATGATATTTCAAATAATTCTATCTCAAAAATTCATTCTGTCAAAGTTAATCCTTTTGATGACATAACTTGTGATGTTTTCATCATTAGTAATATTCATAATGAGGCTATAACAAAAGCCAATTGCTCTATTTCTAATATTGANCTCCTATACCCATGATCAAAGTCGGGCTTGTATTGTTTAGAGATGTACAATAATCAATCATGTTTCTCTTTTCTAAACCTCATAAATATCAAGCCTAGCTCACTACTAAGCCCTTAAATCCAAAAGTAGGTGACAAGTTGTTTTCTACACCTTAACCTATTATGTTTCCAACATCCAAAAGATTTTACCATGATTGAAACTACCAATTTCCCTTTTAACTTAATCTACAATTTAATTAAGGCGAAAAAATCCTAAAATTATCATTTTGCCCCTAGGACTCTCCACTTCAGAACTCATTAAGTACAACTCAAATGACTTTGAAATTTTTATTGTTCTCCACACATTGGTTAGTTTGATATCAAAGGAAAAATTATGATTTTTTTGCTAATTTTTATTTAATTTTTATAATTATTTTAGCTCAAAAGTAGGATTTCCATGGTTAATTTATTTAATTAATCAAAGTAAAGTTCCTATCAATGGGAAAATTATTGTAAGTTCACCTAAGTTAGAGGACCACTTGGACAAAATTTCATGATNTTTCTCTTTTTCTTTGTTTTTTAATGCATTATCCTAAATTAGCATCTTTCAATATTAGGGGGGCTCAATAATCAAGCTCACATTGTAGACTGTATAAATCTTCTAAAAGACTATAANTTTCTCTTTTTCTTTGTTTTTTAATGCATTATCCTAAATTAGCATCTTTCAATATTAGGGGGGCTCAATAATGAAGCTCACATTGTAGACTGTATAAATCTTCTAAAAGACTAAAATTTTTTTTTGTTTGTCTATTGGAACCAAATTATTTATTTATGTTTTGTCTGATACTTTTGTTTTAAATCGACTTCCAATTTTTCTTATTGAAGGATTCATTAAGAATTTTAATTCTTCAGTTAGAGAATGAATTTGGATTAAATGCTATATGACTAATTTAAATTTCTCTGCCAATATGATTTATTTTAAATTTATTCACTATTTTATTGTTTTTCCTCTTCGATCAAATTTTATGTTACAACTGTTTGTGTTTATCATGTTGATTTTAGTACAAAATTCTTTGAAATCTATTATTTTTTAGCTGAGGTTATTTTCTGATCCTTGGATTTTGATGGGTGAAGTTAATTATATTAGATTTATTAAAAAGAAGTTTGGTGGTTCTTCACATATCCCTAATAATATGTTTAAGTTTATTAATTGTATCTCTAATGCTTCTTAGTCTCAAAGAGCTTCACAATTCTTGTTATTAATTTAGTTGGATTAATTATCAATTTCATAATCTTATTTGTTGTTTGTTCCGAGCTCGATGCGATATACATTGGATTAATTTTTTGTTGATTCCTTTTATAAGTTCTTAGACAAGTATTCTTCTAATCATCATCCTATCTTGATTTCAATGCGGCAAGCTTCAACTTTGAATTGTCATTTTATGTTTAAAATTATTGGAATCTCTGTACAAATTTTATGCAACTTGTGCACAATTCTTGNATGCGATATACATTGGATTAATTTTTTGTTGATTCCTTTTATAAGTTCTTAGACAAGTATTCTTCTAATCATTATCCTATCTTGATTTCAATGCGGCAAGCTTCAACTTTATATTGTCATTTTATGTTCAAAATTATTGGAATCTCTGTACAAATTTTATGCAACTTGTGCACAATTCCTAGAATATGCCTGTCAAAGGTGACCTAATATTTTCTCTTGGTAAAAAATTGTATAATGTTATGCTAGCTCTTAAAAATTGGCATTTGAATTCTCTTGCTATGATAGCTCTTAAAAACAANTTATGCTAGCTCTTAAAAATTGGCATTTGAATTCTCTTGTTATGATAGCTCTTAAAAACATATTAGTGATATCAAGAATAAACATAAAAGTATTCTTCAATAACTTGATGTTTATCTTTTTTTCTAAAGATTTGCATGTTTAATATTACTAGCTACTCCTTTTAATTATAGATGGGCTAAGCAAAGAGCTAAGTGTACTTGGTTATCCAAAAGAAAGGTTGATTAAAANTTAAAAACAAATTAGTGATATCAAGAATAAACATAAAAGTATTCTTCAATAACTTGATGTTTATCTTTTTTTCTAAAGATTTGCATGTTTAATATTACTAGCTACTCCTTTTAATTATAGATGGGCTAAGCAAAGAGCTAAGTGTACTTGGTTATCCAAAAGAAAGGTTGATTAAAAAAAAATCATAAATTTAAAGTTTGACATAATTCTAGCTTTATTATGAAATTTTAGTTAAAAATAACTATGTTCATCAACAAGATGATATTGCTAGAGAAGTTATATTCTATTACTCTAGTTTATTGAATGATAATATGTAAAATTATTATTTAATTATGTTTTCTTTTCTTATTAATAAAAAACTTTCTGAAAAATGATTTTGAATTTTTAAATGAAAATTTTAGTGATTATGATATTAAACATGTTTTCTTTCCAATGGTTCTAACAACGCTCTAGGTTTAGATAGAGTTACTTCAAAAACTTTTAAAGAAACTTGGTCATTTATTGAAAATGATTACATTTACATTGTTAAATATTTTTTCTTCAACCCTCCAAGCTTCCTCACAGAGTTAAGTGATACGCCTAAAAAATGACTACTTTTTCATATATATTTTATGCTCAATTTGAATAATTTATAATGATATTACACTTTAAAAGAAGGTATTTTGCATACTTTTGGTTTCNTTCCTCACAGAGTTAAGTGATACGCCTAAAAAATGACTACTTTTTCATATATATTTTATGCTCAATTTGAATGATTTATAATGATATTACACTTTAAAAGAAGGTATTTTGCATACTTTTGGTTTTAGGGACAAGAAATGGAGTTTTGGAGAAAAAGAATAAAAAATGGTGCAATTTGGAGCAAAAACGAACAAGAATTAAAATTCTGTCATAACATATTTTGATATGTTTTTTATGCTTAATCTCTTTTAAACTTCTCACACATTTTTGAATAAAATTACACTTTAAAGGAATATTGTTTTTATGCTTATTTTATAGGTCTATCTGTTAGAAATGCAACGCAACTGAAATGGGGCGAAACGAAGTTCAAACGAAGCAAAATGGTGGAGTTGCGCAGGGTGGCGCCGACGACGCCAGAGTGCAGAGAACGACGTGAAAATGGCACCGACCAAAATGATGTTGACAGCACCTGAGACAATTTGGATTCGATGCTAGGCAAATTTCTAGAAGATTCAATATATTTGGATACTTTTTGGAAGGTTGCTTGAGGCAACTCTTGGGAAATTCATCCCTACACTATAATAGAGTGCTTTTATGTTGGAAAAATGGCGTGTGTGAGTGGAAAAATTTGGAGAATGTTTAGAGATCTTAGAATAGGAGTAGAAATGTAGATTTCTTCCTTTTTTGAGAGATTGGTGAGGGGATTTTGGGAGAATCTGTAAGGGAATGTTCTAGCATTGCATGGATCAGCGGGAGACTTTATGCGAGAGATTTCCATCATTCTTTCAAGGAGAAAAAGCTAAGTATTGTGTTCTTCATTATCTTATGATTTTGTAAACACTTATCTAGTGAATTTGCTTTGATTTAATGAAATTTTTCATTATATTTTCTTCGTGCATTGTGATGTGTTTCTCTTACTCTTCTTCTCTTATGGAAACAGTGACATGAGAAGATTATGCCATTATTTTTCTTTTACTTTTCTTTTGCAATGAATATGATTCATGTTTAGGATATTAGGATGCATGCTTGAAGAAGTTTTAATTATAAATGTGATGATTTTTACTTGCACTTCATTTACATTCAATAAGGGTTCATTGTAGTGTTAAAATTTGTTTTAATTGCATTAAGATTCGAGAGGGCAGTGTAATTTCAACAAAGTGGAACCACATTCAAATTCCATGGATGGTGAAGTTCATGGGAGTTGAGTGCAAATAAATGGCGAAATACATATATTGTTGGGCATATAATTAGAGATTTTAGGGTGACAGACTAAAATCCCCAATTTAGTCTTAGAGTTTAAGAACTAAAGCGAGCGTTAGCCTTCAGGGGAAGGGAAGTGAGAGCTCTGGAGTGAGAGCCAGTATCCTCTCAGCCTAACCACAGATTTAGGGACTAAACTTGAGATTAGCAAATGATTTTCTATAGCACTGAATCAGGGTAGAGAATTAAAATTGCTTATATTTGGCACATACAATATTTAATGTATCTCATTTCTATTTACATTATCCAATTCGCTACATAAGAAGAGTAGTTCTTAACATCTTGAAATTCACCGAACCAATTCATCCAGAAAGAGTTATCTTTAGAATTAATATTTATATTTAGAAATATTTATTATTCCTACATTTAACAGTAATATTTAAGAGTAGTTGCAAGATAAAACACCATTTTAATTGACATTCCAAACTAAGGACTAATAGTAGTAGACTGTAATTTGACTAAGGATATCTTTCCTCGCTTCCTCATGGGATCGATAATCGGGGCTTAATCAGAAAGTCCTATATTACTTGAAGCGATACATGCACTTGCGTAGAGCCCATAGTGTGTGAACTATTTGCTATATTTTATAATATTTGAATTTTGTATGTTAGCTGCTAAATATAAATTTGGTCAAGTTCTTGGCTTTCTTTTGAAAGCTAAATAACTGCGTAATTACGGGTCAGGTCAAGTTTTTGGCACCATCTAAGGGGAATTGAATTGACATAAAACACGCAGAAAAAGATCACACACTAGGGGCGCATCATTAAGCATATTGCTTGGGTTATTATTCCTAATAAATATGATACCAATTCTTTTTCTGACTATAGACCTATTTCTTTGTGTAACACTTTTTCTAAAGTTGTTGCCTTACTTTTAGGAGGTAAGCTAAAAGTTATTCTTTCCAATATTATTCATCAAATTCATGAATCTTACATTAAAGGTAGGAATATAATTAATAATAACATCATTCAAAATGAGTTGTTCTATGGTTTTAATTTCATTAATTCCCATAAGCAATTTTTTGGTCTAAATAAGATTTTTCTAAAGCTTTCGACAAAGTTAAAGGAATTTCCTTTATCATAGAAAGGAAAAAAATTATTTTTCCTCTCAAATTTATTAAATTAATTTTTGCTTGTACTGTTGAAGTTAATTTTTCTATTATTATTAATAGCGAATTAAAATGTTACTTTCCTTCATCGTTTGGTTTATGGCAAGGGTGTCACCTTTGTACCTCACTTTTTTGAGGGTCCACCCATTGATACACCAAAATAATATCTCATTTTAAGTATACATTTTATGCTTATTTTTGGTGATATTGCACTTTGAAGAAGAATATTTTTATATTTTTGTTGTAGTATCAATTTTAGGTATTTGGAGCAAAAATAAGAAAAAGGATGAAATTTGGGGCCAAAAAAATAAATTTTGTGAATTTGGGGCCTGAAGCGCCAGATTAGCGCTTGAAGCGCCACTTCACATAGAGCTGACACCTGAAGTGCCAGATTTGGCGCCCAAAGCACCGTTTTATAAAAAGGTGGTGCCTGAAGTGCTAGATCCCAAAACAGCGTGATCTTAAGCAACTTGGCATCTAAAGCACCAAAATCAGCGCCTAAGACTCCAAAGATGAATATCTATGAATTAAGGCGATTCGGGATGAATTTTGCACAAATTTTGAAGGGTCCACATGTTCTAAAGCCTCATGGAGTGATTCAATGCATCTAGACACTTTGAAAGGTTTGTTGATGAAGAGATATGTCTCTTGAATCATTAGTCAAGTCCTTTGGAATTCAAAAGGGTTGACTTTGGAAAGAAATTTGGAGGAAATTTTGAATTATTTTTGGAAGGAGATAGCCTCTAATAAAAGAGGGGGAAGTTTAGGGCTAAAAAGGGGGGCGTATGAGAGTTCAAAGGGTGGACGCGTTTATGGTTTGGAGAGAGAGAGAGAGAGTTAGAGAGAGAAATTCAAGGGTTTGGAGATTTTCTTCAAGGATTGTAAGAGGAGAGGGAAAGTGAGAGATTTCTTCTTCATTACATTTCTAAGAGAGAATTGAGAGTTCATGTAAAGAGGGAAAGTGCTTCAAGAGAACTTCTAGAGATTTGCTTGGGAAGAATTGTAACATAAGTTGTGTCTTTTATTTCTTTGTTTTGTAAACCTATTTTTATATATGAAATCTGTGTTTTGTCGTATCTATCTCATGAATTCTCTGAAGTTTTCTCTATCCTTCTCCTTACTCTGAGATATGCTTTTGTGAAGAATTAGTTTTGTTTTATATAATGTTAAATGTCAATAATTTTTTATGATTTGAACTCCACATCAGTAGCAGAAGCATCTACTTCTGGTTCTGTTTTAATTGAGAACATTATGGAGCAGTTAATGATTCAACAATCAATCTCATAGCATTGCAGAACATAATAGAAAGTATAGAAGCTAGAATGCATAGAATGTTGAATATAAGTAGAAAAGAGTCGAACACGACATTGCATATGAGGAAGCGATGGTTAGATGCTTAAGAGGTGATCATAATGTAGAGTTTCCTACATGCCTCAGTTTTACGCCTTATGAGCATTAATGCTATGCAGAAGAAGAAGATGATGATGATGAAGAGAAAAGTTTTATTTAGATTTTGTTTACTTTTATGTATTGTTATTTGATTTGTTTTATTGTTGGTGGTATGAATGGAACATTTATGTGTTTAATTTGTGGATCTATGAACTGATATATGTAAAAATAAATGATAGTCTTTTATTCTTCAACATTTTTAATTGCTTTAGTTTACTGTTTATGTCTTTAATTTATCTTTACTTAGCAAATACTTTAATATAATATGCCTAATTTAATGCTTTAAAGCCTGTACTTTTTAATTTAGCACTTGCAAAATATCAAAAGCAAAGTTTCATATTCAGAATTTTTTACAAGTTTGTTTTATTTTTAAGCATTTACTATTTTTTTTTCACCTATAAGTTTTTGCACTACATGTTTTACTTATTATTTAAAAACCTAAGTTTGGGGGAAACCAATTTTTTTTTTTTTTAAAGTGAACAAAATTTTATTTGTCCTCAATTAACTATATTCTTAAAAAATTAATATAACATGTCCAAGGATATTAGAGTTTAACTTTAAATAACTATATTATTCTTTATAAAACTTATGGTAAATTTAAGCAAAAATCATTAATAATGAAGGTAAATTCTAAAGTTAGGATAATTCGTATGAAAGAATAAAACTTTGTTTTTCTATGTAAGTAAATGAAATTTTATTTTTGAAGTATTAAGAATCTTAGAGTTTCTTATAAGAAGAAAGTAATGAGACTTTTTGAAAAATTTTCAGAGCTAGTATGAATTTATGAGGTGAAGGACGGTAAGAAATTTTGAATTTAAGATGAGGATAGTGAAGTTCAAAATTATTAAATGCTATCTAGATATAGTGATCCTCACTTGAAAAGAAAAAAAAGAAAGGATTGAAAAAGAACCTAAAGAAAAGAAAAAGAAAAATAAAAAGAAAAAGAAAAATAAAAAGAAAAAGAAAAAGAAAAGAAAAATATGTGAGTAGAAGCTTGAGTAGATGCCTAATAAAAAATTGGCTTCACTTGCAACTTGAGGAAAAAGACTTTATTACATTTTCTAAGTTTTTATCTGAGTATTAGCATCCTTACTAGAAAAGTTTTCATGAAATCATTTTTCATATGGATGTTCTAAGTATTTTTGATATGAAAAATTACAATTTTTCTTGAAATTAATGGAGATTCAGAAATCTTAAACTTGATTAATAGATGTTCTAATACTTTTAGTTTTAACTNAAAGTTTTCATGAAATCATTTTTCATATGGATGTTCTAAGTATTTTTGATATGAAAAATTACAATTTTTCTTAAAATTAATGGAGATTCAAAAATCTTAAACTTGATTAATAGATGTTCTAATACTTTTAGTTTTAACCTAAGTTATTAAAAGTTTTTCTTAAGTTATACTATTATATTTATTAAAGCAAATTATAGAAGTTTACAAGTTAATCTCTGCCATAAGTCATATTTTAATGTAGAAAAAGGGTCGCTTGAGGATAAGTAACATTTAAGTTTTTGGGATTTTGATACACCAAAATAATATACTATTTAATGTGTACATTTTATGCTTATTTTGGTAATATTGTACTTTAAAGATGGGTATTTTCAAGTTTTTGTTGCAGGTATATCAATTTCAGGCATTTGGTGCAAAAAGTAGCAAAAAAGAGAAAATTTGGTGCCAAAATGAAGAATTTTGTGTTGCTGGTGCTAGAGGCGCCAGATTGGTGTCGGCGGTGCAGTTGCCCGAGAGCTGGCGCCATATTGGTGCCAATAGTGCTAGAAACTAGAAAACAATGCGGACTCTATTAAGCAGTGCAAGAGGCGCCAAAATCCAGAAAACAACGCAAACTTCATTAGGCCAGCGAGGCACCAAACTAGCACCAAAAGGGCTAGAGACGATTTATGCTGANAATCTCTGCCATAAGTCATATTTTAATGTAGAAAAAGGGTCGCTTGAGGATAAGTAACATTTAAGTTTTTGGAATTTTGATACACCAAAATAATATACTATTTAATGTGTACATTTTATATTTATTTTGGTAATATTGTCCTTTAAAGATGGGTATTTTCATATTTTTGTTGCAGGTATATCAATTTCAGGCATTTGGTGCTAAAAGTAGCAAAAATTAGAAAATTTGGTGCCAAAATGAAGAATTTTGTGTTCCTGGTGCTAGAGGCGCCAGAGGTGCATTTGCCCGAGAGCTGGCGCCATATTGGTGCCAATAGTGCTAGAAACTAGAAAACAATGCAGACTCTATTAAGCAGTGCAATAGGCGCCGAAATCCAGAAAACAACACAAACTTCATTAGGCCAACGAGGCACCAAACTAGCACCAAAAGGGCTAGAGACGATTTATGCTGGAGTAAGTCGGTTCGTGGCTATTTTTGAGCAAATTTTGAAGGTTCCAAAGATTTCAAACATCACATGGAGTGATTCAATGCATTAAGACAGTTTTGAAGGCTCTCTAATGAAGAGATATGTCTCTTGGATGGGGAGACTTGTCTCTTGGTGCAAAAAGGTGTGAATTTTGGGGGGGAAAATTGGTGAGAATTTTGAATTCTTTTTGTGCCATAACTAAAAGTGGAGAATCTAAAGAAGAGAAAGATAGGAAGGAGAGGAGGCAAGAGATAGAGAGATAGAGTTTGACATGTGAGAGATGAGAAGGATTTTCTTATAGGGTTGTAAGAGGAGAGAGAAAGTGAGAGATTTCTTCTTCTTTACAGTTCTAAGAGGGACATGAGTGTGATTGTAAAGAGAGAAAGTGCTTGAAGGGAACCTCTAGGGATTTTTTTAGGAAGGACTGTGAGATAAGTTGTGTTCTTTTATTTATTTATTTTGTAAACTTGTTTTTATATATATAATCCTTGTTTTGTCGTATCCTTCTCATAAATTCTGATTAGTCTTTCTTACTTTTCTCCCTACATTGAGATTTGGTTTTGTGTAGAATTAGTTTTACTAAATGTTGATAAATTGTGATGACTTACACTTTGATATTCATTTAAATTTTGATTTGGCCAATTGAAAGGTTAAGATTTATTAAGCAACATATGATCTGAAAGGGTCATGTTTTCTACAACAAGGTGAGAGTCACTATCAATTTCATGGGTGAGAATGTAATTCATAGGATTGTGTGCAAATAAATAGAGAAATAAACTTCGATAGGTGTAGAATTAAAAATTTTAAGGTGACAGATTAAAATTGTCAATTTGGTTCTGTTACATAGAAACTAAGGAGAATTGTTAGCCCTTAGGGGAGGGAGAAATGAGAGCTCTTGAGTGAGAGATAGTATGCTCTCAACCTAACCACGGATTTAGAGACCAAACTCTGGATTAGTCAATGTTCTTTATACACTCTCAAAGGGTAAAGTATAAGATTGCTCCTATTTGGCACAATACAATTTCATATGTATTTTTAAATGCTTCTATTTTATTCACATTCCATAAACTCGTTTAAAAGGGAAGGATGCTTTCTTAAATTAGAACTCTTAAAACTCTGTTTATTCTTTATAAGATTACCTTTGAAGTTTAGCAATTAGTTTAGTTAACTTAGTTTTTTTAACTACATCTCATTTACTTTAAACTTGATTTACTTACTAATGTTTTATACTTTGAAAAGTGTGTTTGACGTTATAGCCATAAGAATTTCCAATTTCATGTGGGATCAATACTTAGCACTCCATTAGAGCCTTTTATTACTTGAGCGATACATATAATTACGTTATTATTATGGTTTTGGCAGCTTAGATAATTTAAACGATAAAATTATTTTATTAAATTTATTTTTATTGGGATTGAAGTACACATTTATTGTTAATGTTAGCCAGTCGCGCATGAGAACTCCCGTAAATTCATGAATTGTATTATGTAATTATTGTTTTGTTGTTTTATTTTGAAAAATGTCATTTAATTTTGAAAAATGGTTTTGTAATTTTTAATTTCAGAAAAATTTTGCTTGTAAAATAAATAAATGTAGGTAAGAAATTTTTGTAAAGTAAATGGGTAGACAACATTGCATAAAACATAAATGCATGCCTTGGCCTCTACTACCGCTGTATGATTAGCATCATAAAGCATAGTACATTTGCAAGAAATTTAAATAAAATGTAGGAAAGTAAATAAGAGCATCCAGTACTGAAAAAAAAGTCAAGAAAATGAGTCGTAACAAAACACAAGTACAAGAGAACCCTTAGTTACTTGTGGAAGACAAAAATTGTGTGTAAGACATTAGTAAAGGTGGGGGCCAGAGCTAGACTTCGTACTTCCTGACCGTAAGTGAGAGCTACCAACCCAATAATCTATAAAGGCAGTCCTCGCCTCGATCCATGTAATTAACCGTGGACCCTTACAAATTTTCATTTTTCTTCAAATTTAGTTTTCATGCATATAAAATTTACTTTATCATGCAAAAGAAATTTTTGTTTAAAACATTTTGTAGAGTGGTGCAGTCAACAGGTTAATCAACTTAATCGAGCTAGGACTACCAACAACTTATGAGTATTGGGGGCAATCATCTTCTCAATAGTTGTCAAATAGTATCATCAGTCTTTATCCTCACCTTTTATCAAATGTCATTGTGGTAAGAGATACTATTATAAATCCCCCATCACATCCCTTCTTTTAGCACACATTAGCATTATCTT
Source organism: Phalaenopsis hybrid cultivar (assembly GCA_002079205.1). Lineage (NCBI taxonomy): Eukaryota > Viridiplantae > Streptophyta > Magnoliopsida > Asparagales > Orchidaceae > Phalaenopsis > Phalaenopsis hybrid cultivar. The sequence continues at coordinate 54,112 of JXCR01146999.1, read as the reverse complement.
CATTTCCCTAACCAACTAGACCTCAAACTTACACAAGGCCAATGATCCATAAGTGGCAAAAACAAATTTCCTTTGTTGCTCACAAGGATTTAAATACCTTAGAGAAGACTCAAATCCTTGAGCAATGGGTCTATTAATATAAGATAAGTAGTATAGGGTTTTTTTCTTGATTTAGGTGAATTGTCGGGTCCAGAGGTATAACTTGGTTGATCCCTAAAAGTTTATTTGGAGCAAAGTTTAATAAGTTTTACTGTCCTTCAAAATATCCAAAAAATCATAGAAGTGCTTGGGCAAAAATCCCTAGCAACTGTTAGAAACCTTTGGAACGTTTCGAGTTCATTTGAACTTATTATATAGTTAAATTAGTCATCTGATTTTGAACGTAAATTTAATGATGATTTATATTTACCTTGTGCTCAATGAACCTCAATATTTTAATTATCTCAATAGCGAGGTACTCAAACATTCACTTGATATTTTCTTTAAGAGTTATGTAAGTAGATTCCCCTAAGGGCAAACTCAAGTCATTAAGGCTCCTATACCCATGATCAAAGTCGGGCTTGTATTGTTTAGAGATGTACAATAATCAATCATGTTTCTCTTTTTCTAAACCTCATAAATATCAAGCCTAGCTCACTACTAAGCCCTTAAATCCAATCTTTGGGGAAGATTTGCAACAATCAAAATGTTAAATGAAAAGGTGACAAGTTGGTTTCTACACCTTAACCTATTATGTTTCCAACATCCAAAAGAGTTTACCATGATTGAAACTACCAATTTCCCTTTTGACTTAATCTACAATTTAATTAAGGGGACAAAATCTTAAAATTATCATTTTGCCCCTAGGACTCTCCACTTCAGAACTCATTAAATATAACTCAAATGACTTTGAAATTTTTATGGTTCTCCACACATTGGTCAGTTTGATATCAAAGGAGAAATTATGATTTTTTTGCTAATTTTTATATAATTTTTATAATTATTTTAGCTCAAAAGTAGGATTTTCAAGGTTAATTTATTTAATTAATCAAAGTAAAGTTCCTATCAATTGGAAAATTATTGGAGGTTCACCTAAGTTAGAGGACCACTTGGACAAAATTTCATGATTTTAAAATAAAATTTTAATTATTATAATTACTAACTTATTTTAGTTATTCATTAAATATAAAATATAATTTACTTATAAAAATTAATTTTTATATTTTTATTAAATCTATATATGTCTAGAGAACTAAAAGAAATAAACTTTTCATTTTTTATAATTTTTAATTTACTTATTATAATTATTTTAGTGAAAAATTAAGAAAAAACATTTTTATCATTTAAAAATGCATAACTAAATTAGAAAATTTAGGAAAGATATTTTAATGAGTCCCAAGTGATAGGGAAATAATTAGGAACATAATTGGGCATTTTCATACTTTTACAATTTTTAATTATTTTTAATTATTTTTAATTAAAGAAATAGCTCAAAAAATAAAATATTTATTTTAAAATAAATTTTATTTTTCCTAGGTGCCACTAATAACAAGAAACTCAAAAAAACAACTTTTCAAAATTTTTCTAATTATAATTGATTTATTATAATTATTTTAGTTCAAAAATCCATTTTACTTGAAATAAAGACTCTGGTGGACAAATTAATTCGAAGGGGTTTCAAATTTTTATAGTAAGTTAAAATGATCATTAGTTACAGCGTGGAATCATTTTATATAATTTTTTAATTATATTATATTTACTTTAATTTTTATGATTAAAACTGTCTTAATTATCAATAGTAATGTACACAATTATTTAAACTTAGTTCATAATTTTGCTAGAGTCCTCTAACCAAATAAAACCTACAAAGATAAGTCTTATATTTTTCTAGCTTTTCTTTTATTTTATATAATTATTTTAAACAAAAATAGACAACTAGGCTTGAAAATTAGGTTTCATGGCTAGAGATGTTCTTTGACTTTGGAAAAATCATTGAACATCCTTACTATCATGAGAAACAAACCCCTAAAATTTAAAACCACGATGATTATTATTAAATTAGTTAACATTGAAATAAACCATGGAATATTTAATTAATTAAAAATAAAATACATGGTAAATAATTTTTTCTTAATTCATAATATTTTCTTTTATTCACTGAGTAGATGGTATTTTTAATTTTTTATATATGATTTTTATACACTAAATTATAATTTTTTTATAATTTTATAATTAATTAAATAAAAAATACACTCCATGTCAACCTATGGCAACTTCAAAAGACTGTGCGGCGCATTCTGATTTGTTGCACTTTACACCTCAACGTGCTACATGTCCTGCTGTTTACGGACAGATCTCCCATCTGGCTTCTTCTCCCCCGTTGGATCAATATAAGTGTGAATGATGTCATCTGTTTATCGTTTTCATCTATTTTTAACTTAGAACATCCACATTAAGACCTTAAGATATTGCTCGATATTCAACCAAATCACATGAAATTTGTTCTTATAACTTCATCTACTCAAGGAGAACCTTTCTATACAATTACATACGTATGAAATACAAGTTCACTTCATAACTGATAAAATTGAGAGAAAATTAGGGATTTTGAAATATACATTTGCCCAAGTGGTGAGGCCTCGATAGGGTGCTTGTCAAAGCTTCAACGGAGTGCAACGAACCTCATCAAAATCTTAGTTTCCCTTCGTATAAGGACTGAGTAGAAGTTCAACCAATAGTTGATGCGGCCTTGGTTTAAGAGTGGGCTAGAGAGCTCGAAAGAGTGGGGTTTTGATAGGGAACTTCCTCTTTTGGTCTGAGGAACCTCAAGGATGGTTTAGTTTGTAGTTTGGTGAAGGTTTATGCAATGAAAGATAATGGCCCTAGTTTTGGAGGTTTAAATTGAGCTTGGACACTGGGTTTTAGTGTGGGAAAGTGGTGGGATTGCTCTTAGAAATACCAAATGAAGCTCTATGAACAATTTAGAAGGCTCTCCTCAAGCAAATGTCAGCACTCCTCATTGGCTGTGTAGGGGTGGTTTAAATAGACGAGAAGGGAATAGAGTTCAACAATAAAAGTAAATGCTATCCAACATAACACAGTAACAAAACAAGCAGTAATAAATAAGCATTCCGTGCATAAAGTAAGTTCAAACATCTTCCNGGCTATTTTTGAGCAAATTTTGAAGGTTCCAAAGATTTCAAACATCACATGGAGTGATTCAATGCATTAAGATAGTTTTGAAGGCTCTCTAATGAAGAGATATGTCACTTGGATGGGGAGACTTGTCTCTTGGTGCAAAAAGGTGTGACTTTTCGGGGGAAAAATTGGTAAGAATTTTGAATTCTTTTTGTGCCATAACTAAAAGTGGAGAGTCTAAAGAAGAGAAAGATAGGAAGGAGAGGAGGCTTGTCATAGAGAGATAGAGTTTGACATGAGAGAGATGAGAAGGATTTTTTTATAGGGTTGTAAGAGGAGAGAGAAAGTGAGAGATTTCTTCTTCTTTACAGTTCTAAGAGGGACATGAGTGTGATTGTAAAGAGAGAAAGTGCTTGAAGGGAACCTCTAGGGATTTTTTTTGGAAGGAATGTGAGATAAGTTGTGTTCTTTTATTTATTTGTTTTGTAAACTTGTTTTTATATATATAATCCTTGTTTTGTCGTATCCTTCTCATAAATTCTGATTAGTCTTCCTTACTTTTCTCCCTACATTGAAATTTGGTTTTGTGTAGAATTAGTTTTACTAAATGTTGATAAATTGTGATGATTTACACTTTGATATTCATTTAATTTTTGATTTGGCCAATTGAAAGGTTAAAATTTTTTAAGCAACATATGATCTGAAAGGGTCATGTTTTCTACAACAAGGTGAGAGTCACTATCAATTTCATGGGTGAGAATGTAATTCATGGGATTGTGTGCAAATAAATAGGGAAATAAACTTTGATAGGTGTAGAATTAAATATTTTAAGGTGACAGATTAAAATTGTCAATTTGGTTCTGTTACATAGAAACTAAAGAGAATTGTTAGCCCTTAGGGGAGGGAGAAATGAGAGCTCTTGAGTGAGACATAGTATGCTCTCAACCTAACCACGGATTTAGAGACCAAACTCCGGATTAGTCAATGTTCTTTATGCACTCTCAAAGGGTAAAGTATAAGATTGCTCATATTTGGCACAATACAATTTCATATGTATTTTCCAATGCTTTTATTTTATTCACATTCCATAAACTCGTTTAAAGGGGAAAGATGCTTTCTTAAATTAGAACTCTTCATTTTAAAACTCTGTTTATTCTTTATAAGATTACCTTTGATGTTTAGCAATTAGTTTAGTTAACTTAGTTTTTTTAACTACATCTCATTTAGCGCACAGTACATTTACTTTAAATTTGATTTACTTACTAAGGTTTTATACTTTGAAAAGTGTGTTTGACGTTATAGCCATAAGAATTTCCAACTTCATGTGGGATCGATACTTAGCACTCCATTAGAGCCCTTTATTACTTGAGCGATACATATACTTGTGTTATTATTATGGTTTTTGCAGCTTAGATAATTTAAAAGATAAAATTATTTTACTAAATTTATTTTTTTTGGGATTGAACTACACATTTATTGTTAATGTTAGCCAGTCGCGCATGAGAACTCCTGTAAATTCATGAATTGTATTATGTAATTATTGTTTTGTTGTTTTATTTTGAAAAATGTCATCTAATTTTGAAAAATGGTTTTGTAATTTTCAATTTCGAAAAAATTTTGCTAGTAAAATAAATAAATGCAGGTAAGAAATTTTTGTAAAGTAAATGGGTAGATNTCTCTTTAAAAACTGGTTTTTGACAATCAAAATATGGTTTCAGTCTCCACCCATTCATTGTAAATATGATTCCATTTATTGGATNATATATATATATAATATTTGAAAAAAAATATTAAAGCAAAATAAAAACTAATAAATATGGGTTGCCTCCCACAAAGCGCTTGGTTTAATGTTGTCAGCCCGACATTCCCTATCTTTATTCTGGGTGACCCTACATTACAATCTCTTTAAAAACTGGTTTTTGACAATCAAAATATGGTTTCAGTCTCCACCCATTCATTGTAAATATGATTCTGTTTATTGGATCTTCAATACTAACAGCTCTATAGGGATAGACTTTTACAATTTTGAATGACTCTTTCCACCTAGACTTCAGTTTTCCAAGAAATAATTTTAATATTATATTGTATAATAAAACATCCTGTCCAGGGTCAAATTTCTTTTTTATTATCTTCTGATCATGCCATTTTTTTCATTCTTTCCTTATAAATCCCAGCATTATCACNGACTTTTACAATTTTGAATGACTCTTTCCACCTAGACTTCAGTTTTCCAAGAAATAATTTTAATATTATATTATATAATAAAACATCCTGTCCAGGGTCAAATTTCTTTTTTATTATCTTCTGATCATGTCATTTTTTCATTCTTTCCTTATAAATCCCAGCATTATCATAAAATTCTTTCCTAATTTCCTCAAGCTCATTAAATTACAATAATCTTTTCTCACCAGCATCTTTTAAATTTAAATTGAACTCTTTAATAGCTCAATAGGCTTTATCTTCCAATTCTATTGGTAAGTGACAAGTCTTCCCAAAAATTAATCTATACGGCGACATTCCTATAGGTGTCATTTAAGCTATCCGATAAGCCCATAATGGAGTATCTAATCAAGTAGAGCAATCCATTTATTAAGATTAACAATTTCTTCCAAAGTTCTTTTGATTTCACAATTAGATACATCAGTTAAACTACTAGTTTGGGGATGAAAAGAAGTTGTGATTTTATGCATACTATTATATTTTTTCCCCAACCTTAAACTTGTTGCATTCCTAAAATGAGATCCTCCATCGGTAATGATTATTCTCGGCATTCCATATCTTTTGAAAATAATTTTGATTAAAAGTTTTGAAATACTCCAAGTATCACATCAAGGTAAAGTGATTGCTTAAATCCATTTTGACACATAATCCACAACAATCNTCTGGGATGCTTGATGCATCAGTACATTCATATCATTCTCATCTCCCATTCCAATGCAGTTGCAATAAACTTTTGGGTCCATAGGCTTCAAAGAAAGAAGCACTTTCTCCAAACTTTCATAAGACACTTGTGATTAACTGCACAGTAGGAAAATAGTGGATGGATGTCCCAGTCCAGTAGTAGGTCCATCAATAATCAAACCCAAAACTAATTTCACAATTATTGCACCAACATCAACAAGTTTTCCAGTTTGAACACAATAATTCATAATAGCACTCTCTATTATCACTTTACTAATTTTCGNAAAATAAAATATTTATTTTAAAATAAATTTTATTTTTCCTAGGTGCCACTAATAACAAGAAACTCAAAAAAATAACTTTTCAAAATTTTTCTAATTATAATTTATTTATTATAATTATTTTAGTTCAAAAATCCATTTTACTTGAAAAATAGACTCTTGTGGTCAAATTAATTCGAAGGGGTTTCAAATTTTTATAGTAAGATAAAATGATCATTAGTTACAGCGTGGAATCATTTTATATAATTTTTTAATTATATTATATTTACTTTAATTTTTATGATTAAAACTGTCTTAATTATCTATAGTAATGTACACAATTATTTAAACTTAGTTCATATTTTTGCTAGAGTCCTCTAACCAAATAAAACCTACAAAGATAAGTCCCATATTTTTCTAGCTTTTCTTTTATTTTATATAATTATTTTAAACAAAAATAGACAACCAAGCTTGAAAATTAGGTTTCATGGCTAGAGATGTTCTTTGACTTTGGAAAAATCATTGAACATCCTTACTATCATGAGAAACAAACCCCTAAAATTTAAAACCACGATGATTATTTTTTACTTAGTTAACATTGAAATAAACCATGGAGTATTTAATTAATTAAAAATAAAATACATGGTAAATATTTTTTTCTAATTCATAATATTTTCTTTTATTCACTGAGTAGATGGTATTTTTAATTTTTTATATATGATTTTTATACACTAAATTATAATTTTTTTATAATTTTACAATTAATTAAATTAAAAATACACTCCATGTCAACCTATGGCAACTTCAAAAGACTGCGCGACGCATTCTGATTTGTTGCACTTTACACCTCAACGTGCTACACGTCCTGCTGTTTACGGACAGATCTCCCATCTGGCTTCTTCTCCCCCGTTGGATCAATATAAGTGTGAATGATCTCTTCTGTTCATCGTTTCCATCTATTTTTAACTTAGAACATCCACATTAAGACCTTAAGATGTTGCTCGATATTCAACCAAATCACATGAGATTTGTTCTTATAACTTCATCTACTCAAGGAGAACCTATCTATACAGTTACATACGTATGAAATACAAGTTCACTTCATAACTGATAAAATTGAGAGCAAAATTAGGGATTTTGAAATATACATTTGCCCAAGTGGTGAGGCCTCGATAGGGTGCTTGTCGAAGCTTCAACGGAGTGCAACAAACCTCATCAAAATCTTAGTTTCCTTTGGTATAAGGACTGAGTAGAAGTTCGACCAATAGGTGATGCAGCCTTGGTTTAAGAGTGGGCTAGAGAGCTCAAAAGAGTAGGGTTTTGATAGGGAACTTCCTCTTTTGGCCTGAGGAAGCTCAAGGATGGTTTAGTTTATAGTTTGGTGAAGGTTTATTCAATGAAAGATAATGGCCCTAGTTTTGGAGGTTTAAATTGAGCTTGGACAGTGGGTTTCAGTGTGGGAAAGTGGTGGGATTACTCTTAGAAATACCAAATGAAGCTCTATGAAAAATTTAGAAGGCTCTCCCCAAGAAAATGTCAGAACTCTCTCATTGGCTGTGTAGGGGTGGTTTAAATAGACGAGAAGGGAATAGAGTTCAACAATAAAAGTAAATGCAATCCAACATAACACAGTAACAAAACAAGCAGTAATAAATAAGCATTCCATGCATAAAGTAAGTTCAAACATCTTCTTCGGTCTCGTCCTTCTGAATATCTCCCATGGATTGATAGTGCACGTATAAGTTGTAGAAAGTTCAATAAGAAAATTCATTCATTAAATCTTCCTCAATCAAAGCATGTTTCTTGAACATATGTACTAAACCATCTTCAATACGTCCTGTATGTTCAAAATGTTCCTTCAACCTCCAATCCATATGATCTAATATTTCATAAATATTCCCATTTATGTGCATAAGTTTTTGTACCTCTTTCTCTATCTTGTTGATTCTTTAAAAAGTGCGTTCAAACTGATATAAGGCTGAATAGGTGATGAATTCTGGGATGCTTGATGCATCAGTACATTCATATCATTCTCATCTCCCATTCCAATGCAGTTGCAATAAACTTCTGGGTCCATAGGCTTCAAAGAAAGAAGCACTTTCTCCAAACTTTCATAAGGCACTTGTGATTAACTGCACAGTAGGAAAATAGTGGATGGATGTCCCAGTCAAGTAGTAGATCCATCAATAATCAAACCCAAAACTAATTTCACAATTATTGCACCAATATCAACAAGTTTTCCAGTTTGAACACAATAATTCATAATAGCACTCTCTATTATCAATTTACTAATTTTCATAAAGGGAAGTAATTTTGATGAAATAAAGANTTATGCATCCTTCTTTTGCATTAGATATTTACTAGTCGAGTGGTAAGTATGCACAAAAAAATTAGCTACAATTAAATATGACCTAAACTTATCAAAAGCATAAACAATGGTTAATAACTCTCCCTCAGTAGTGGTGTAATTAATTTGAGCATCATTAAGAGTCTTACTAGCATATTATATGACTTTAAAAATTTTGTCATATGTCTGCCCTAAAACAGTTCCAATTGTATAATCACTTGCATAACACATTAATTCAAAAGGTTTCTCCTTATCAGGTGAAATAGTTATAAGAACAATGATCAATTTTTCCTTTAAAGTTTCAAAGGCTTTAAGGCATTCTTGGTTAAAGTCAAATTCAATATTTTTTTTCAGAAGTTAGCATAAAGGCTTAGTAATTTTTGAAAAATCCTTAATAAATCTCCTGTAAAATCTAGCATGTCCTAAAAAACTCCTAACTCCTCTTATAATAGTAGGTGGATGTAGGTTAGATATAACCTGTATTTTTGCAGGATCTACTTCCATACCATTTTTTGAAATTTTATGCCCAAGTAAACTTCCTCCTGCAACCATAAATTAACATTTCTCCCAATTTAATACGAGATTCATCTTTTCATGTTGTTCTAGAACTTTCATTAAATGATTCAAACATATTTCAAATGAAGCTCCAAATACAAAAAAATCATTCATAAAGACTTCAATCCCTTTTTTAATTAAATCACTAAAAATTGACATCATACATCTTTAAAATGTTGTAGGTGTATTACACAATCCAAAGGGCATTAACTGAAAAGCAAAAGTTCCATAAAGACTAGTAAATGTTGTTTTCTTCTGTTTCTCTGAAAAAATAGGTATTTGATGAAAACAAGTATTTTCATATAGAAAACTAAAATGTCTGTGCTTAACCAATCTATCTAACATTTGGTCCAAAAAGGGTAAAGGAAATTGTTCTTTTCTTATGGAGGATTTTAATTTTCTACAATCTATGCAGATCCACCATGCAGTGACTTGTCTTGTCAGTATTAATTCATTTTTCTCATTTGTCTCAATAGTCACACCTCTTTTCTTTGAAATACAGTCAATTGGACTCACCCAAGCACTATCTTTAAAAGGATATATTATTCCAGCATCAAATAATTTTAAAATCTCTTTCTTGACAACTTCTTTCATCATACAATTCAATCTCTTTTGAGGATCAGCCCTTTGTTTCATGCTGATCTTCCAATAAAATTCTATGCATACAAATTGAAGGATTGATTCCTTTAATATTTGCTAATGNTCCTAATTTCCTCAAGCTCATTAAATTACAATAATCTTTTCTCACCAGCATCTTTTAAATTTAAATTGAACTACTTAATAGCTCAATAGGCTTTATGTTCCAATTCTATTGGTAAGTGACAAGTCTTCCCAAAAATTAATCTATACGGCGACATTCCTATAGGTGTCATTTAAGTTGTCCGATAAGCCCATAATGGAGTATCTAATCAAGTAGAGCAATCCATTTATTAAGATTAACAAATTCTTCCAAAGTTCTTTTGATTTCACAATTAGATACATCAGTAAACTACTAGTTTGGGGATGAAAAGCAGTTGTGATTTTATTCATACTATTATATTTTTCCACCAACCTTAAACTTGTTGCATTCCTAAAATGAGATCCTCCATCGGTAATGATTATTCTCGGCATTCCATATCTTTTGAAAATAATTTTGATTAAAAGTTTTGAAATACTCCGAGTATCACATCAAGGTAAAGTGATTGCTTAAATCTATTTTGACACATAATCCACAACAATTAATATATACACATTTCCAAAAGAAGGTATAAATGATCTCATAAAATCCAATCCTCATGCATCAAAAACTTCAATTTCTAAATTATAATTTGGAAGCATTTCATTTCTTCTCAAAATATTATCTACTCTCTAACACCGATCACATGTCTATATATATATATATATATATTGAGTAGGCCAATAAAATCTAGATTGCAAAATTTGATGAATAGTTCTATCATTCCTAAAATGACCTCCAAATTCAGAATCATGACGTTTTTGGATGATTTCCTGATTTTCTTTATAAGGCACACATCATCTCATTACTAAATCCTTGCATTATTTTTACAAAAATGGGTCATCCAAAAAAAAAAGAATTTGCATCATGAATGAATTTACTTTCCTGTTGTTTTGTTAGTCCATATTGTAAAATGCCACTAACAATATAATTCACAATATCAGCATACCACAATATTTCCCATCCTTTTACAACATAAAATTGTTCATTAGGAAAAGTTTTATTAATTTCTTTTTCTAAATCAAGTGTTTCTTCCGGTTCAAACATAGATAGATGATTAACAATTTGATTATCAGTCCCTTTCTTGCCACCTACTACAAAATCAAACTTTTTCATCAGAAGTACCCATCTAATTAATCTTGGTTATGCATCCTTCTTTTGCATTAGATATTTACTAGTCGAGTGGTAAGTATGCACAAAAAAATTAGCTACAATTAAATATGACCTAAACTTATCAAAAGCATAAACAATGGTTAATAACTCTCCCTCAGTAGTGGTGTAATTAATTTGAGCATCATTAAGAGTCTTAGAAGCATATTATATGACTTTAAAAATTTTGTCTGTCTGCCCTAAAACAGTTCCAATTGTATAATCAATTGCATAACACATTAATTCAAAAGGTTTCTCCTAATCAGGTGAAATAATTATAAGAACAATGATCAATTTTTCCTTTGAAGTTTCAAAGGCTTTAAGGCATTCTTGGTTAAAGTCAAATTCAGTATTTTTTTTCAGAAGTTAGCATAAAGGCTTAGTAATTTTTGAAAAATCCTTAATAAATCTCCTGTAAAATCTAGCATGTCCTAAAAAACTCCTAACTCCTCTTATATTAGTAGGTGGATGTAGGTTAGATATCAAAATCTAGCATGTCCTAAACTCCATACCATTTTCTGAAATTTTATGCCCAAGTACACTTCCTCCTGCAACCATAAATTAACATTTTCCCAATTTAATACGAGATTCATCTTTTCATGTTGTTCTAGAACTTTCATTAAATTATTCAAACATATTTCAAATGAAGCTCCAAATACAAAAAAAATTATTCATAAAGACTTCAATCCCTTTTTTAATTAAATCACTAAAAATTGACATCATACATCTTTAAAATGTTGTAGGTGCATTACACAATCCAAAGGGCATTAACTGAAAAGCAAAAGTTCCATAAGGACTACTAAATGTTGTTTTCTTCTGATTCTCTGAAAAAATATGTATTTGATGAAAACAAGTATTTCCATATAGAAAACTAAAATATCTATGCTCAACCAATCTATCTAACATTTGGTCCAAAAAGGGTAAAGGAAAGTGTTCTTTTCTTGTGGAGGAATTTAATTTTCTACAATCTATGCAGATCCGCCATGCTATGACTTGTCTTGTCAGTATTAATTTATTTTTCTCATTTGTCTCAATAGTCACACCTCTTTTCTTTGAAATACAGTTAATTGGACTCACCCAAGCACTATCTTTAAAAGGATATATTATTCCAGCATTTAATAATTTTAAAATCTCTTTCTTGACAACTTCTTTCATCATACAATTCAATCTCTTTTGAGGATCAGCCCTTTGTTTCATGTTGATTTTCCAATAAAATTCTATGCATACAAATTGAAGGATTGATTCCTTTAATATCTGCTAATTTCCATCAAAAGGCTATCTTATATCTTCTTAAAGTTTCCAACAACTGTTGTTCTTGCGTATCAGTTAATTCTGAGGATACAATAACAGATAATGTGGATAAATCTCTTAAGAATGCATACTTTAAATGAGTAGGAAGTGTTTTCATTTCTAGTTCAGGATGTTTCTGAATAGATGAAATCAAATTCTTGCCATTTTCTGTCGGATCTAACATTTCAAATTTTTCCTAAACATAATCCAAATCTTCATTACTCACTTCCGTAGATTCATGTGAATTTCATGTGAATCTTCATTTTATTGAATTTTATTCTCATCTTCATATTCCAAATATTATTTTTCAAATTTCTTTCTAAATGTCTTTGTGAAATATTTATGGCTTAAATATTTGTTAATATCCATTCTGAAGCATTCAATCTCTTGCTCTTTTACAGGGTATCTCACTAATTTTGCAATATTAAATGTAACCTCTTGATCACTAACTTTCATATTTATTTCTCCTTTCTGCACATCTATCAAAGCTCTTCTAGTGGCAAGGAATGATCATCCTAAAATGATAGAAATTTAATTATCTTCATCCATATTTAATACAATAAAATCCAAAGGAAAGATAAATTTATCAACATTTCCCAAAACATCTTCTATAACTTCTTTAGGGTAGGTAATTGAAAGATCAACTAACGGAAGAGTTACAAGTGTAGGTGAAATATATCCTAAACCCAACCGTCAGAAAATTGATAAAAGCATAAGATTAATACTGGCTTTTAAATCACATAAAGCTTTTCCAAAAAGAATTTCACCAATATCACAAAGAATAGTAAAACTGCCAAGATCTTTAAGTTTTTTAGGAAGCTTCCTTTGAGNTCCATTCTGAAGCATTCAATCTCTTGCTCTTTTACAGGGTATCTCATTAATTTTGCAATATTAAATGTAACCACTTGATCACTAACTCTCATATTTAGTTCTCCTTTCTGCACATCTATCAAAGCTCTTCTAGTGGCAAGGAATTATCATCCTAAAATGATAGAAATTTAATTATCTTCATCCATATTTAATACAAAAAAATATAAAGGAAAGATAAATTTATCAACATTTACCTAAACATCTTCTATAACTTCTTTAGGGTAGGTAATTGAAAGATCAACTAACTGAAGAGTTACAAGTGTAGGTGAAATATATCCTAAACCCAACCTTCAGAAAATTGATAAAAGCATAAGATTAATACTGGCTTTTAAATCACATAAACCTTTTCCAAAAAGAATTTCACCAATATCACAAAGAATAGTAAAACTACCAAGATCTTTAAGTTTTTTAGGAAGCTTCCTTTGAATAATAGCGCTACACTCCTAATTGAGTGCAACAATCTCATTATCTACAAAATTTCTTTTCTTATTAACTATATCCTTCATGAATTTCACATAGCTTGGCATTTTTTCCTAGGATTTCACAAATGGAATGTTTATCGTTAATTTCCTCAATATTTCCAAAAAATTTGAAAATTGGTTCTCTCTGTTTTTCTGCTTCAATATTTGAGGAAATGGAGGTGGTTGTCTTTCTACAATGATTTTTATTGGTTTAACAAGACGATCATACTTAAAATGAAAATCTTCACTAGATTTTTCATTTTCANTTTTCTGCTTCAATATTTGAGGAAATGGAGGTGGTTGTCTTTCTACAATGATTTTTATTGGTTTAACAAGACATTCATACTTAAAATGAAAATCTTCACTAGATTTTTCATTTTCCACCTCATCTTTTTCAGCTTTAACTTCACTTCTTTTTGAACTCTGGTTTCCAATTCTTTTTCACTTCTCAGTTGAGTAGCCTTAATTTGCTCTTTCCTCTGATCTTTAAGATTTACCTCAACATTACTAGGTAATATTCCTGGAGGTTTATTATTAAGTGCAGTAGTAATTCATCCCAACTGATTTTTCATGTTTCTAATTACAGCTCCTTAACTTTGTAATTGGCTTCCCATTTATAATATTAATTCTTCGTTCACAACTTCGTCTCCCTACTCTACAAATTATTAAAACTTGGAGGGTAATAAGGCTTATAAGTTAGATTTCCTTCATTGTTGGAGTTTTCCAATGGGTTCGCAGTGTTGTTTCCCCATTGCGGATTTGCAGCAATAGAGTTATTGCTACTATAACTAAAGTTTTGATGATTCTTCCAACCAAGATTATATTAATTGGAACAAGGACTTTTAAAATAATTTTTTATTGCATTTAAGGTCACATAAGAAGATTAAGATTCTATAATTTGTCCCAATGAGTTTTACTCAACCACAGATGGTATTTGTGAATAATTTATTTCATGTTGATCTATCTTCTTCGATATAGCAGCTATTTCGGAAGCCAGCATGGATATTGCATCAGAATCATGAATTCTAGCTAGTCTTTTTGGATTTACCCTTTTAGAGGACCATTGAAATTTATTTTTACCCATATCTTCAATTAAAGAATATGCTTCATCAAATGGTTTTGATATTAATGACCCATCAACAGAAGCATCAATTAATGATCTAAAATATCCAACCAATTCGTTATAAAAAGTTTGAATTATCAACCAAATTGGAAATGCATGGTGTGGACATATCCTAATGAGATCTTTAAATCTTTTTCTGGCTTCATAAATTGATTCCCTTTAAAACTAACAAAAAGATGTAATATCATTTCTAAGCTTAGAAGTTTTTTAAGGTGGGAAATATTTAGATAAAAATTTTTGTGATAAGTATCCCTAAGTTCAACCAAATGTTAGCTTTATCCCTTAGTTAAAAAGTAAAAAGTTTAAGTCTGACAACATCATTAGACACTCTATCATATTTAAATGTAGCGGACAATTCCAGAAAACTAGGAAGGTGTAAGTTAGTATCTTTAGTTGGTGTTCCCCCAAATTAATTATTTTGTATCATTTGGATAATAATAGTTTAAGCTCAAATGATTTNCTCATCTTTTTCAGCTTTAACTTCACTTCTTTTTGAACTCTGGTTTCCAATTCTTTTTCACTTCTCAGTTGAATAGCCTTAATTTGCTCTTTCCTCTGATGTTTAAGATTTACCTCAACATTACAAGGTAATATTCCTGGAGGTTTATTAATAAGTGCAGTAGTAATTCATCCCAACTGATTTTTCATGTTTCAAATTACAGCTCCTTAACTTTGTAATTGGCTTTCCATTTGTAATATTAATTCTTTGTTCACAACTTCGTCTCCCTACTCTACAAATTATTAAAACTTGGAGGGTAATAAGGCTTATAAGTTAGATTTCCTTCATTGTTGGAGTTTTCCAATGGGTTCGTAGTGTTGTTTCGCCATTGCGGATTTGCAGAAATAGAGTTATTGCTACTCTAACTAAAATTTTGATGATTCTTCCAACCAAGATTATATTAATTAGAATAAGGATTTTTAGAATAATTTTTTATTGCATTTAAGGTCACTTAAGAAGATTAAGATTCTATAATTTGTCTCAATGAGTTTTACTCAACCAAAGATGGTATTTGTGAATAATTTATTTCATGTTGATCTATCTTCTTCGATATAGCAGCTATTTTGGAAGCCAGCATGGATATTGCATCAGAATCATGAATTCTAGCTAGTCTTTTTGGATTTACCCTTTTAGAGGACCATTGAAATTTATTTTTACCCATATCTTCAATTAAAGAATATGCTTCATCAAATGGTTTTGATATTAATGACCCATCAACAGAAGCATCAATTAATGATCTAAGATATCCAACCAATTCGTTATAAAAAGTTTGAATTATTAACCAAATTGGAAATGCATGGTGTGGACATATCCTAAGGAGATCTTTAAATCTTTTTCTGGCTTCATAAATTGATTCCCCTTCAAACTAACAAAAAGATGTAATATCATTTCTAAGCTTAACAGTTTTTGAAGGTGGGAAATATTTAGATAAAAATTTTTGTGATAAGTATCCCTAAGTTCAACCAAATGTTAGCTTTATCCCTTAGTTAAAAAGTAAAAAGTTTAAGTCTGACAACATCATTAGACACTCTATCATATTTAAATGTAGCGGACAATTCCAGAAAACTAGGAAGGTGTAAGTTAGGATCTTTAGATGGTGTTCCCACAAATTAATTATTTTGTGTCATTTGGATAATAACAGTTTAAGCTCAAATGATTGGGCAGCTACAATAGGGTTTTATATACTCAAATGAATTTCATCTACTGTAGGAATAACATAATCTCTTGAAGATCTCTAATGATATTCATTTTCATTTCCAACATTACTTTAGTTGCAAGTCATTTTCCTAAAATAATCTATTTCTTTTTGTTGTTTTCAAATTTTTCTAGTAGTTTTTTCTAACTCTGAATCGTAAGGTACTAAATCTTAAGATCTTACACTACACATAAATAAATACACTAAGCAATAAAATAAGCAAACACACCAAAATATGAAAATATTCAAATTAAACTACAAAGAGTTTTTTTTCAATTTAATAAAATAATTTAAATTATAAAATAATTTTCTAATACTTTCCATCATTTATGCCAATATTTTTCAATATTACAAAATACACACTACAGATATAATAGTAAATATGCAATGTAATCCCAACAAAAATAACTTTAGTGAAAATGATTTTATCTTTTAAAAATTCTTAAACTGTGAGATCTCCTAATAATAATGCAAGTACACATATCATTCAAGTAAAAAAGGGCTCTAATGGAGTCCTAGATATTGATATGGGGCAGATTAGTGTGAGAATTTTGTAAATAATTTTCAATATTATGAAATTACACATGGTAGATATATAATAAATATGTAATATAATTCCAACAAAAATACTTTATATGAAAATAACTTATCATTTAAAACTCTTTTTAAACTGCTAAATCCCCTTTATAATCAATGTAAGTACACGTGTCGCTCAAGTAATAAAGGGCTCTAATGGAGTCATAGATATCGATGCCACAGTGAAGTTAGAAAATCCAAAAAGTAAATTATGAAAATTATTTTATAGTAAAAACAAAAGTAAAAGTAAACTGCAAAGTTTGAAAATTAACAAATCAAGTGAATGTTAATTAAAGTGCATATGTTAGACTACAAAATTTGAACTAAAATAAATGCTAAACTTTCAAAAGTAAAATTATGAAAATTAAACAAGTTTTTGTTGTAACGGAAAGTTCAAATTTAAGAAAGCATCCTTCCCCTTTATAATGAGTATATGGTTTGTGAAGAAATTGAAATCATTTCAAAATAGAAGGAATCCAATTATTTACCCTCTTTTGAGTGCTATAAAGAACATTGACTAATCCAAAGTTTGGTCCCTAATTCTGTGGTTAAGCTGGGAGGATACCGGTTGCTACTCCAGAGCTCCCACTACTCTCTCCCCCGAGGGCTAACAATCTCGCATTAGTTTCCAATGAATTGAACCAAATTGGGGATTTTAATCTGTCACCTTAAAATCTCTAATTTTGCATCCAACAAAGTATGTTTTTTTATTTATTTACTCCCAATTCCATGGATGACATACTCTCCAAAGAAATTAAATGTGATTCTCCCTATGTTGTAGAAATCATATCTCATTTAAGAACCTATGTCTCTTAATAAGTTTTAACATTTCAATTGGTCAGATCGAAAAGTAAATGATGATCGGAGTTCAAATCATCACAATTATTTTCATTTAAAACTGTGGAAAACAAAATCTATTCTTAACAAAACCATATCTCAAAGTAGGTAGAAAGATAATGAAGACTACTCAGAATTCATGAGAAGGATACAATAAAACACAGATTTCATATTTAAAAACAAGTTTACAAAATAAAAGAAAAAAAAAATACAACTTATCTCACAATCCTTCTCAAGAAAATCCATAGAAGTTCTCTCCAAGCCTTTCTAACTTTACAATAACTCCTAATTCTCTCTTAAAAGTGTAATGAAAAAGAAATTTCTCACCTTCCCTCTCCTCTTACAACCCTAGAAGAAAAACTCCTCTTCTCTACCTATCTCTAACTCACACCCATTTTCTCTTCTTCATGCCACACCCTCAACTCTTGAAGTCATCTTCTTTAATTTTAGGCTGCCTCCTTTGAAAAAGAATTCAAAATTCCTCCCAAAAGTCATCTCTTTTGAATTCAAAAGATGTGTCAATTGATCCAAGTCATATCCCTTCATAAAAGAACCTTCCAAAGTGTCTAAATGCATTGAATTACTCTAAGAGGTCTGTAGAATAAGTGTCCTTTCAAATTATCGCAAAAATTTTTCTTGAACCACCATAATTTGAGAAAGTCATCCCTGACGCATGATGCACATAATGTGCCAGATCGGCGCATGATGCGTTAGAATCGTAAAATTCATTATTTTTGCTCCAAATTTTATCCTTTTTGACATTTTTGCTCCAAATGCCTAAAAAAGATATACCTACAGTAAAAACACAAAAAATACCCTTCTTTAAAGTGTATATCACCAAAAGCATAAAATATGTTCTTAACACATTATATTAATTTGGTGTATCAGAATCTCTCAAACTTAAATATTACTTGTCCTTAATTGACACTTTTATTACATAAAAGCTTATTACTTAGGATAGAGATTACCTTACAACTTCTATACTTTAGTTTAATAAATAGAATAGAAAAATTTAAGAAAAACCCTTTAATAACTTAGATTCAAACTTTATTCCGAGGAATATTTAGAAATCAAATTTAAGATTTCTGAATCCCTATTTATTTCAAGAAGAATTGAATTTGTCATATAANACCTACAGTAAAAACACAAAAAATACCCTTCTTTAAAGTGTATATCACCAAAAGCATAAAATATGTTCTTAAAACATTATATTAATTTGGTGTATCAGAATCTCTTAAACATGAATATTACGTGTCCTTAATTGACACTTTTATTACATAAAAGCTTATTACTTAGGATAGAGATTAACTTACAACTTCTATACTTTAGTTTAATAAATAGAATAGAAAAATTTAAGAAAAAACCCTTTAATAACTTAGATTCAAACTTTATTCCTAGGAATATTTAGAAATCAAATTTAAGATTTCTGAATCCCTATTTATTTTAAGAAGAATTGAATTTGTCATACAGAGGACATTTAGAACATTCATATCACAAAGAACTTCATGAAAAATTTACTAGGAATTCTACTAATAATCAAATACAAGTTTAGAAAATGAAATATAACTCCTTCCTTAAGTTGATTCAAGTGAAGCTAATTTTTTATTATGCATCTCCTCAAGCTTCTCCTCACTTANTCCTTAAGTTGATTCAAGTGAAGCTAATTTTTTATTATGCATCTCCTCAAGCTTCTCCTCACTTATTTTTTTTCCTTTTTCTTTTGCTTTTTTCTTATTTTTTTCTTTTACAATCCTTTCAATCTTTTTTTTTCTTTTTCTTTTTCTTTTTTAAGTGAGGATTACTATATTTGGATAGCCTTTAATAATTTTGAACTTCACTATCCTCTTCTTAAAGTCAAAACTCCATACCTTGCTTCACTTTATAAATTCAGATTAGTTTATGATTTTTCATAGAGTCTCATTCTATTCTTCTTACATGAAACTCTAAAATTCTTAACACTTAAAAAATACAATTTTCTTTACTCTAAATAGAGAAACATAACTTATCCTACCATACCAAATATCTTTAAGTTTAGAATTGACCTTCATAATTAAAAAATTTTTACTTAAATTTATCACAATATTTATAAATAGAAGTATAGTCATTTCAAGTTAAATCTTAATATCCAAGGTCATGTTAAATTAATTTTAAAAATATTGTTACCTATGGACAAATAAAATTTAGTTTACTCCTATTAAAAAAAAATTTCTTTCCCCCAAACTTAAGTTTTTAAATGATTTTAAAAATTTTTTTAGTATAAAATTTATTAGGTGAAAGAAAACAGTAAATGCATGAAAATAAAAACTAACATGCAGAGGATTTATGACTATGAAATTGGGCTCTAGTATATTACAGGTACTAACTGTAAAACTACATACAGTCTTTAAAGCATTAAATAAAATATAATATATTATAGAGAACTTGCTGAGAATTAAAAACATAAATAGAAAAATTGAAAAAACTAAACTAACAGACTAAACTAAAAATACTAAAAATGCAGAAAAAGTTAAAGTCTAGAGTTACGATTACAGATTTAGTTCCCAACACAATATCAACGTTTTTACTACAACAAATTTTAAATGAAAGTACATAACAACACAAGAAAAAGCAACAAACATAAATCAACACAAACAAAACTAAACTCATAAAATATTAATCTTCATCTCCTTCTTATTCATCATCAAATTCTACTTCTTCTTCTTCTTCATCGTCATCATCATCATCATGAATGGGACTATAGGGAGTGAAACTGGGGCAAGTAGGAAAGTCCACATTAGGTTCACCCCTAAGATGTATTATCATGGCATTTTCAAAATCAATATCATGTTGGACTCTCCTCTGCTGAAATTCATCATTATATAAATTTCTTGCTCCTATGTTTCCCAACTGAGTTTGAATATTAACTATGTCCATTTGTTGAATCATGAGTTGGTCCATAATACCTTAAAGCGATGTAGATCAAGAAGTAGATGCCCCTACAATAGATGTGGAGGGCCTATCCCTTCTTCTACTTCTAGATTCAACAAATGATTCTACTCTTTGAATCATATGCCTCCCAATCAATTTTTGTGGCTGTAATCTCTCTTCATTTCTATGGGATTCTGCTCGTGATTGTACACATAGACTGAAAATCAAGTTAGGGTATCCCAAACCTCCGGTTGTAGAACTACCAGCTATACTCCGAGCATGTTGAACTATAAGTGCACCAAAATCTATTTCCTTCATGTTCTAAATGCAATAGTTTAGTATAGCTCTGTCTTTAGTAACATCAGCCAAAATGATTTGTTGGCAACAATCTAACAAAAATGAAGTGGTGTCATACTTTTGACTGAATAGTCAATATGGAAGCAGGGAAGTTAACTATCTTGTTATTCTTAATTTTCCATTACCCTCTTCCATCAGTTAAAAATGTAATCACTTCCTCCAATGATGAATCAGTTATCATAAATACAACATATTCATTATGAAATAAGTTCCTAAGCCCATAAAAAGCATTGATCCATTCAGCAGAAAATTTGATCTACTTACCTCTCACCAAGATGTGATCTTCAGCAGTGAACCTCAAGTTTGCATAAAACTCTCAAACCATTGGGATAATTTCTACGATAATAAAGTAGCAGAACATTTCCCAGTTCTTAGCAAGAACCAGTCTCTTGACCTCACCACCCAGGTTTGCCAACACCCATTCTTGGATCATTCTTTTTGTCTTAATTTGAGTATTATAACTATGCTGGGCTTTGAAACTAACAAATCTTTGTCCATCAAAGTCTTCAAACTATCTTCCTCTCTTTACTCTAGGAGCCATTTGAAAACTCTATGAAAATTNTCATTACTTTAGTTGCAAGTCATTTTCCTAAAATAATCTATTTCTTTTTGTTGTTTTCAAATTTTTCTAATAATTTTTTCTAACTCTGAATCGTAAGGTACTAATTCTTAAGATCTTACACTACACATAAATAAACACACTAAGCAATAAAATAAGCAAACACACCAAAATATGAAAATATTCAAATTAAACTACAAAGAGTTTCTTTTCAGTTTAATAAAATGATTTAAATTAAAAAATAATTTTCTAATACTTTCCATTACTTTTGCTAATATTTTTCAATATTACAAAATACACACTACAGATATAATAGTAAATATGCAATGTAATCCCAACAAAAATAACTTTAGTGAAAATGATTTTATCTTTTAAAAATTCATAAACTGTGAGATCTCCTAATAATAATGCAAGTATACATATCACTCAAGTAAAAAAGGGCTCTAATGGAGTCCTAGATATTGATGTGGGGCAGATTAGTGTGAGAATTTTGTAGATAATTTTCAATAGTATGAAATTACACATGATAGATATATAATAAATATGTAATATAATTCCAACAAAAATACTTTATATGAAAATAACTTATCATTTAAAACTCTTTTTAAACTGCTAAATCCCATTTATAATCAATGTAAGTACACGTGTCACTCAAGCAATAAAGGGCTCTAATGGAGTCATAGATATCGATGCCACAGTGAAGTTGGAAAATCCAAAAAGTAAATTATGAAAATTATTTTATAGTAAAAACAAAACTAAAAGTAAAGTGCAAATTTTGAAAATTAACAAATCAAGTGAATGTTAATTAAAGTTCATATGTTAGACTACAAAATTTAAATTAAAATAAATGCTAAACTTTCAAAAGTAAAATTATGAAAATTAAACAAGTTTTTGTTGTAACGGAAAGTTCAAATTTAAGAAAGCATCATTCCCTTTTATAATGAGTATATGGTTTGTGAAGAAATTGAAATCATTTCAAAATAGAAGCAATCCGATTATTTACCCTCTTTTGAGTGCTATAAAGAACATTGACTAATCCAAAGTTTGGTCCCTAATTCTGTGGTTAAGCTGGGAGGATACCGACTGCTACTCCAGAGCTCCCACTACTCTCTCCCCTGAGGGCTAACAATATTACATTAGTTTCCAATGAACTCAACCAAATTGGGGATTTTAATCTGTCACCTTAAAATTTCTAATTTTGCATCCAACAAAGTATGTTTCTTTATTTATTTACTCCCAATTCCATGGATGACACACTCTCCAATGAAATTAAATGTGATTCTCCCTATGTTGTAGAAATCATATCTCATTTAAGAACCTATGTCTCTTAATAAGTTTTAACATTTCAATTGGTCAGATCGAAAAGTAAATGATGATCGGAGTTCAAATCATCACAATTATTTTCATTTAAAACTGTGGAAAACAAAATCTATTCTTAACAAAACCATATCTCAAAGTAGGTAGAAAGATAATGAAGACTACTCAGAATTCATGAGAAGGATACAATAAAACCCAAATTTCATATTTAAAAACAAGTTTACAAAATAAAAGAAAAAAAAATACAACTTATCTCACAATCCTTCTCAAGAAAATCCAAAGAAGTTCTCTCCAAGCCTTTCTCACTTTACAATAACTCCTAATTCTCTCTTAAAAGTGTAATGAAAAAGAAATTTCTCTCCTTCCCTCTCCTCTTACAACCCTAGAAGAAAAGCTCCTCTTCTCTACCTATCTCTAACTCACACCCATTTTCTCTTCTTCATGCCACACCCTCAACTCTTAAAGTCATCTTCTTTTATTTTAGGCTGCCNATGCTTCCTATAAGGGCAAGCCCCTATAGTTAATTACATCCTAAATGACCAAAGTCATTTAAGAAGACGTCTATAAGGGCAAGCCCCTATAGTTAATTACATCTTAGATGACCAAAGTCACCTAAGAAAACTTCTATAAGAGCAAGCCCCTATAGTTAATTACATCTTAAATGACCAAAGTCACTTAAGAAGACTCCCGATAAAAATCAAGAAATATTATCTTCAAGGAATTTCAAAGGGTGGAACTCTTCAACATACTCTCGATAAAAATCAAGGAATATTATCTTCAAGGAATTTCAAAGGGTAGGGCTCTTTAACGAAATCCTCTCGATAAAAATCAAGAAAAAATATCTTCAAGGAATTTCAAAGGGTAGGACTCTTCAACGAAATCGACACCTAAGAAGACTCTCGATAAAAATCAGGAAATACTATCTTCAAGGAGTTTCAAAGGGTAGGACTTTTCAATGAGATCGGACATAGAGGTGTGAAAGGGGATTGGTTCAAATTTAGAACATTTTATTGTAGAATCCAAAGGAGGAGGGAGGTGTGAAAGGGGATTAGTTCAAATTTGGAACATTTTATTGTAGAATCCAAAGGAAGAAGGACTAAAGGATGTCATAGATCCAGAGGAGAACTCCGGTGACTTCCTAAGCTATCCTAATGTTTGGCTTTAGTTTTGAGGAGAAATATTTAGGGGTTTCATCCTGCCAATTTTATTTAGTTAGGGCTTATACTTGTGTGAAACAATCACACGAATAGCCTGGAAGATATGAGAATTTAGGTCGTGACAAACGACAATGAAATGATCACACAAATAGCCTGGAAGATGTGAGGGTTTAGGTTGTGACAAACGACAACCTTTTCGTGTGAAACGATCACACAAATAGCCTGGAAGATGTGAGGGTTTAGGTTGTGACAAACGAAAATCTCGAATGATCACACAAATAGCCTGGAAGATGTGAAGATTTAGGTCGTGATAAACGACAACCTCGGCTAAGACGAGTTAGGGCTTATATTATATAGCAGGGCTATACAAAGGCCTAAAGATAAGGTGATGCAAATAGCCTGGAAGATGTGAGGATTTAGGTCATGACGGACGACAACCTCAGAATCCTAAGATCAAATAGCTTGGAAGATGTGAGGATTTAGGTCGTGACGAACGACAACCTCAGAATCCTAAGATCAAATAGCCTGGAAGATGTGAGGATTTAGGTCATGATAAACGACAACCTCGGAATCCTAAGATGTATAGCCTGGAAGATGTGAGGATTTAGGTCGTGACAAACGACAACCTCGGAATCCTAAGACGGTATAGCCTGGAAGATGTGAGGATTTAGGTCGTGACAAACGACAACCTCAAAATCCTAAGATGATTTAAGAGTATATTGTATAGCAGGGCTATGCAAAGGCCTAAAGATAAGGTGAGGATTTACGTTGCATGAGAATAGCAGGGCTATGCAAAGGCCTAAAGATAAGGTGAGGATTTACGTTGCATAAGCAAGAAAAAAGGGCTATGCAAAGGCCTAAAGATAAGGTGAGGATTTACGTTGCATAAGAAAGCAACCTCGAGGTTAGGTCGTTACAAACGACAACCTCGGAATCCTAAGACGAGTTAGGGCTTATATTGTATAACACTAGGTCGTGACAAACGACAACTTCAGAATCCTAAGACGAGTTAGGGCTTATATTATATAGCAGGATACAAAGGCCTAAAGATAAGGTGAGGATTTACGTTGCATAAGCAAGCAACCTCAAAGTCCCAAATAGCCTGAAAGATGTGAGGATTTAGGTCGTGACAAATGATAACCTCGGAATCCTAAGATGAGTTAGGGCTTATATTGTATAGCAGGGCTACACAAAAGCCTAAAGATAAGGTGAGGATTTACGTTGCATAAGCAAGCAACCTCGAAGTCCTATGTATTTAGCCTAAAGATAAGGTGAGGATTTACGTTGCATAAGCAAACAACCTCGAAGTCCTATGGCTTTTTGTTTAAGTCTAAAAGGTGAGGATTTAAGTTGCATAAGCAAGCGACCTCAAAGTCCTATGGCTTTGTTGTTTAAGTCTAGGATTTATGTTGCATAAGCAAGCAAACTCGAAGTCCTATGGCTTTGTTGTTTAAGTCTAAGGAATACGTTGCATAAGCAAGCAACCTTGAAGTCCTATGACTTAGTTGTTTAAGTCTAAGGAAGGAGACTGGTGAAGATAGGTTTTGCTGTTGAAGATGGCCGTGCTGCCCACCATGCTAGCTCCAAGCTTCTGCCGGATGAGTTTANAAAATTCATAAAATGAACATAGATAGTGTTCATTAGAATGGAAATGCAATATATCATCCTCCTAGATATCTCTCATAGATTGGTAGTGCACATACAGGTTGTAGAAGGGTCAAAACGGAACTTCATCAGTTGAATTTTCCTCCTCAATCTAAGCATGTTTCTTGAAAATACGTACCAATCCATTTTCAATACGCCCAGTATGTTCAAAATATTCCTTTAGTCTCCAATCCAGATGATCCAACATTTCAGTAATATTCTCAATCACATGCATGAAATTCTGCACATCTTTTTCTATCTTCTCAATCCTCTTTAAAAGTGCGCTCAAGTTGTAGTAGGACAGAATAGGTGATGAATTTTGAGATCCTTAATCCATCAGTACATTCATATCATTTTCATCTCCCATTCCAATATAATTACAATAGACTTCTGGATTCATCGGCTTCCAAGGAAGTAGCATTTTTTCCTAACTTTTAGAAGGTACTCGAGATTGGCTGTATGGTTGGAAAATAGTGGATGGATATCCAAGGACAGTTGCAGATCCATTCATAATCAAACCCAAAAGTGATTTTACAATTATAGCTCCAACATCAAAAGGTTTTCCAATTTGAATACAATAATTCAGAATGACACTCTCCTTAGAAAGTAATTTAATGCAATAAAGAAATGCTAGGCTTTTGAAATTGGATTTCAAAATGACGAGGGAAAACTTAAATTTCCATCATCTCTGGTCTCCCCATTTGTATCTTCATCCGTAAGGTAGCGGAAGAGCTCATTCATATTCTCTCTTGTAGGGGTAAAATTTGCATAATGGTAGATAAGAACATTCTCAATCATAAACATGTCATTTATTCTTGAAGGAGTGAACTGCATAAACCTGACTTGCACTTAAATTGTTACTTAGTTAATCCCAAGAAGATTTGCATAAAATTCTTTTACTACAACAACAACAACAGCGGTAGTAGTGTAGCAAAGCACTTCCTGGCACCTTTGTGCGATATTCTTTTCCACTCGAGTGTTCAGGGAGTTGAATCCTTGATTCATAAATACCCTTTCTTTAATTAGCCTCTTCTTCACTACAACTCAATCATGTAACTTATGTGCATCAAAACTGACAAACTTTCTTTGGTTGAAAATTCCAAATCTAGCAGAGTTTATAGAGTGGGAAGCCATAGAATTTGAAAAGTGGTGACTCTCCCTAATTTCCCCCCCTAAAATATGGTTTGAAGTCAGTTTTTAGGAATTATATGGAGAAGAAACAGCTAAAAACTACCAAAAACTGCCATTTGACATGTTTTAAACATTTTCGGACCCGCGGTGCATTATACGCCAATCTGGCGCATCATGTAAAGTGGTGCATCATGCGCCAATAAATTCACAACTTTTCCATAAAATAAGGCAAATAAAAATGTTTCAAAATATTTTTTTCAAATATATGGACTATATAAAGACATAAACATAAATATACGTAAAATATTTTAAAAAAAACAAACTAAAAAAAAAACTAAACAACTATGCATATAGGTCGCCTCCTACAAAACTCTTGGTTTAATGTCATCATCCTTACATTCCCACTCTTATTCTAGGTGACCCAACATTACAATCTCTTTAAAAGCTAGTCTTTGACCATCAAAATATGATTTCAATCTGTGCCTATTCAATTTAAATATTCTTTCAGTCATGGGGTCTTTAATATTAACTGCCCTATAGGGATAGACTTTTATAACTCTGAATGGCCCTTTCCACCTATACTTCAACTTTCAACCAAATATTTTTAATCTTGTATTGTATAATAAAACTTCTTGTCCTTGTTCAAATTCTCTTTTTATTATCTTCTAATCATGTCATTCCTTCATCATTTCCTTATAAACCCTCGCATTATTGTAAGATTCATTCCTAATGTCCTCAAGCTCAGTCAATTGCAGTAGTCTTTTATCACCAACTTATTTCAAATTGAAATTAAATTCTTGTATTGCTGACGGCGTTATTTCAGAGATTGGTTTGTGGGGTTGCCCGTAAGAAGCTGTCGGTCGCTGGAATCAAAATCCCATCGCCAGCTTCGGAAGGACATTGAAGTATGAAATCAAACTGACCCCATATTTTCATAGTTTAAAATGAAAGAGCGTTGTACCTCAAATCCTGTATCTATCCCGAAGGATAAACACAAGACTTGAGGATGAGGCTCAATCAAATAAACTAAGGAAAGTATGGCGTCCGTTTGGTCTGCGAAACCTTTGTATTTGCCAACAAGTTCCCCTATTTAATATAAATGATTAAATAGGGTTAATATTAAGCTGGGTTCGGACATGTTTCCTATAAGGGCAAGCCCCTATAGTTAATTACATCCTAAATGACCAAAGTCATTTAATACTCTCGATAAAAATCAGGAAATATTATCTTCAAGGAGTTTCAAAGGGTAGGACTCTTCAACATACTCTCGATAAAAATCAAGGAATATTATCTTCAAGGAATTTCAAAGGGTAGGGCTCTTTAACGAAATCCTCTCGATAAAAATCAAGAAAAAATATCTTCAAGGAATTTCAAAGGGTAGGACTCTTCAACGAAATCGACACCTAAGAAGACTCTCGATAAAAATCAGGAAATACTATCTTCAAGGAGTTTCAAAGGGTAGGACTTTTCAATGAGATCGGACATAGAGGTGTGAAAGGGGATTGGTTCAAATTTAGAACATTTTATTGTAGAATCCAAAGGAGGAGGGTGAAAGGGGATTGGTTCAAATTTGGAACATTTTATTGTAGAATCCAAAGGAAGAAGAACTAAGGTGAAAGGGGATTGGTTCAAATTTGGAACATTTTATTGTAGAATCCAAAGGAAGAAGGACTAGAGGATGTCATGGATCCAGAGGAGAACTCCGGTGACTTTCTAAGCTATCCTAATGTTTGGATTCAGTTTTGAGGAGATATATTTAGGTGTTTCATCCTGCCAATTTTATTTAGTTAGGGCTTACATTTGTGTGAAACAATCACACGAATAGCCTAGAAGATATGAGGATTTAGGTCGTGACAAACAAAAATCTCAGATCCTAAGATGAGTTAGGGCTTATATTGTATAGCAAGGCTATGCAAAGGCCTAAAGATAAGGGGAGGATTTACGTTGCATGAGCAAACAACCTCGAAGTCCTATGGCTTTGTTGTTTAAGTCTAAGGAATACGTTGCATAAGCAAGCAACCTTGAAGTCCTATGACTTAGTTGTTTAAGTCTAAGGAAGGAGAGTTTAGCTGGTGAAGATAGGTTTTGCTGTTGAAGATGGTCGTGCTGCCCACCATGCTAGCTCTAAGCTCCTGCCGAATNGAACATCGATGTCTCAATTATCCCTAAGAAAGGGGTAATTATCATTTGTCATTTAATTTTGAAAATTATGTGCGTGAAGACCCTTAAAGGGGAAAGTTAGTGTAATTTGAACACTTAGCCAAATTTTAATCCTAATTGGGCTTAGTGGTGTTTCAAGGATGTTTGATGTAATTATGTTTATTTTTCTAATCCTCATTTAGTCAATTTTTATTTTGCCTAATTCACCACTAAGCCCTTAAGACGTAGGTGAGTGTCTTAATTAGAGGGTTAAGTTTTAAGTGGTCATGATTCTTGATTTGGATTTTATTTGAAAGTCAAAGTAGGGGTATTAAATTGATTAATTATTGACTTCAAAGTTTATACCCCTAAGTCCAGGATCATTTAATTTTAATAAACTTCCAAATTTTTAATGATTTAGAAATTTATTGATCCTAATTNTTAGAAATTTATTAATCTTAATTAAGAAAGTGAAATTGGTTTCTACCAATTAACCCCTTTGTGTTTCAAACATCAAATAAATTGATTAGAATAGAGGTTACCCTCTTTTCCCTTACCCCCTTTGTATTTCAAGCATCAAATAAATTGATTAAGATCAGAGGTTACCCATTTTCCCTCAACCCCTTTGGGTTTCAAACATCAAATAAATTGATTAAGATTAGAGGTTACCCATTTTCCCTCCTTGTGAATTAAGCCTAACATGTTTAATTAAGGCAAGGTTTCCAAAATTACACATTTGCCCCTAAGGCTCTAACACTTCATAATTAATTAAGGCAAAATTTCTAAAATTACACATTTGCCCCTAAGGCTCTAACACTTCATAATTTGTCAAATTCAATTTAAATGACTTTAAAATTTTTATCCTCACATTTGCCCCTAAGGCTCTAACACTTCATAATTTGTCAAATTCAATTCAAATGACTTTGAGACNTGGCGAGTCTTCTCGTTCCACCACTTGAAACTTAAAATGCATGTTAATGCAGTTTATGAAGAGCAGGAAAGGAAAAATTTTCCTAATCCTAC